>BLKR01000506.1:0-493172 GCA_011170035.1 Teleogryllus occipitalis
CACACACACACACACACACACACACACACACACACACACACACACACACACACACACACACACGCACAACCCACACGCATATATATATATATATATATATATATATATATATATATATATATATATAGTAACTCCGACGGTTGGTCGCACCTACCTGGGCTCGTGTTGCCGGCTAGCTCTACTAGCTGAGGCGAGTAGAGCCTGAAATCTAGATGGTGGACGGACGTGGCTACGTGATAGAGGTCAATTGAAAGAAAATTTAAAGAAAAAAATCAATTTAATGAGAAATTAAAGAAAAATAGAAAAATTAGCAGAAATAATGTTATAATTATCTGAGCTCAGTTTCAAACCCTTGCTTTTTATCATGCGGTCTTAAGACTAATACAATTAAATCTTACGATTATTGCTTGGAACAAATAAAGGAAAATTTAAGCAGAGATGCGCTTACAAAATTACAAGAAAAGGGCCAATGCGCGGCCAGCATCTTCTGAATATTGAATGTAGTCCAGGTAAGCCTGAAGGGCGTGATAAATGTTTGTTTTGTTTGCCGGAGCTCGACAAATAACTAAAATCACCATGTGCGGCAGAGGAACTCGCTGGGGTGAACGGCCTCCAGACAAGCAAAACAGCTGGGCTCCTTTTCTTCTGGGCAGCACGTCCCTTGGGTGACGGAGAAGGGTTCCTTTGCGTAGCCAGCTCCCATTCAGAAGAGCAAAACCACGTCTGCGGCAGCGGTGACGACGTTATCGGTGACGACAGTTTATAAGTCCGAGCGTCAGAATAAAACACGATACTCGTCGGGAGAATTATCACCGACTTTACTAATTATCGTGGTCGCGTAACTTGCGACAATTGGCGCGGGCGTAAACGAGCAGAGATAAAAAGAATAACAAAATTGAATAAGTTCCTTTTCATCTACCTAACACTCGGTGTGTTAATAACACCTCTGCGCTTTTATCGCGCTACCCTAGCGCCCACACACTTCTGCCTCACACGGCTCTGTGCGGCCCTTCCGTCCGGCGACCTGAATGCTTCTCCCTACACGACTCTAACGCCCCCGCGCTTCTGACTCTCCTCCGCCCTTCACGGTGCCCACACACTTCTTCCCCCCCCCCCATTTCTACGAATATTCTAGAACTTTCTGCTGAATTTTTAGAAGGCGTGACGTTACTGGGCGAAAGTTACTACGGCGTACATGATTTTACACCAATCAGATTACGCGTTTCTTGAGAAACGCGTAATTTTGATGGAATTTTCCAGAGACAGCCGAAAGCGCTCTTTCTCGCACACTTCCTATAAACAAACTTGGGCGGTCTTCTGAAATTCCTCCGAGCAGCGCGGTCCATGGTTCCCCGGGGAGATCCCAAGGCGCGTGTGTCAAACATTGCCCCTCGCTCGTCCGAGACGACGCCTTTGCAGCTGCGCGGAACTTATATATATATATATATATATATATATATATATATATATATATATATATATATATATATATATATACAGGGAGGGGCGGGGCGGGGCACGCGGTGTGTAGGACATGGGACTGGGTCGTGGAACGAGGAGTCTGTGGCGCCGACCAAAGGCACAGGCCATGGGGAGCAGGGTGCGGGACATAGGACGTGCGAAGCGTGTGGGATTGTGATCCTCGAGGCACGGGGTGTGGGGGCGGCGTGCGGGATGTGGGTATAGGACGAGCTGGGCTGCGCCAAAAGTGGTGCGAGGCGCGAGATGCGTGGCGTGCGGAGGCGGACGAAGGGCGGAATGTAAATGGCAGGGCGGGGCGGGGCGGGTCGTGGCGAGGCGGGGAGTGGGGGGATCGAGTGTCGCCCTCCCGCGCAGGTGGGCGATTGTCCCGGGAGGCGGTGCGGTAATTAAGCTTCGCCGTGTCGCGTAACGAGCCGCGCCCGACGGCCGTTCCACGCCCAACGCGCCCTCTGCCCCTCGCCCCTCGTCACCGCCTCGGACCCCGGCCACGCCCCCCGCCCCTCACTCCGTCCCGGTCGAGCCGCTGCCGGGAAGGGACATTCGATCAGCACGGTGGCGCGCAGGGGGCTCGTGTTTTGATTCTTGGATACTGAATCTCCAGCACTTAACTGGAATATCGGGAGTCCGGAACAGATTCGCTCAGCAATCTGCTCGTAGTAATGCAACGGAACACCTTTGAACTTTGCGGTACGGAGAGGGATCATTGAATCGGACTACTGCATTATTGTGGATCTCTGTTAATATAATAAGACAATCTTTAATTTCGTGATATTATTTAGAATCACAACTTAAATTAAAAATACGCAAGGGACAATTCTATTTATATTTTCGTGTTTACCATTTCCAGTTATTTGTAACAATGTTAAATAAGAATTTACCTAAAACATTTCAACATCCAATTTGTCATTCGTTTTGCATATTAACATGTCCTGAATAGGAAATCATTCCATTCTACTTTTTTCTCACATTTTTGTAGTACTTTTCGAAGTATTCAAATATTCCTTCGAATACTTTTTCGCTCATTCCTAGCTGGTAAATCAATTCATCGACTTCTTCCCGTTCGCATTTTCCTCTTTTATTTCTCCGTTTGAAAGGCCGTTCGCCTGACGGGGCATCGTCCGCATCCGCGAGTATTGCCGGGAGGATCGTTGGCGACGAGCAGCCGAACATGCCGGGTGGAGCGCGAATCTTGCGGGGAGAGCGGTGGAGCGGATTCGCAGTATTCACCTCCGTGCAGATCACGGGCGAGATGCTACAGCAATGGTTGCGAGCCGTTTTCGTCTGATGACATCCACCGATCAATGTTTTCAACAACTTCTAACTAGAATTCAGTAAAGCCTTTCTTACACTGAACTAACATTGAATACTGTGAAGAGATGGAAGTCCTTCTTATTCTGTTTCAGATAAATGGTTTAGAAAAATAAATAGCGTAAACTATAATATTAAAATTGAATAAGCAAAAAAATAAAGTTTAAAAATCCGTTCATAAGGAATTTGTTTAATATGAGTAACTTAAACATACCTTGAAAAATACCAAACAATAAAGTTATCAGTGCTTAATTTTAAATGGGAACGACATTCCCTTATTGTTTTCAATCGAAACTTGAATGTATACTATTTTTTCTTGAAAAAACAACAACAACAAACAAACAAAAAAGGATGGCTATTAACATGTTCTGTAACATATTACTTGGACCTAAGATATAATTGATTTCTAGGTAAATTTTCGTATGCATGTAAGTGCACATTCTGAGACAGTAAAAGGTGTGAATCCACACTTTCCTTATTTTTTCTGCTACAAAACGAAGTGATAGTAAGCACTTCTCAAAAACTATTAGCAAAGACAAACTTGTGCATCAATGTTACAATCTTCTACATTTTCTCCCTCCATAAAGTTCCTTTAACCTCCAATCATTAGAAAACCTTATAAAGCAGTATTCTTATCCCTGTTGACAGAAAGAAATTAGGGTAAATTTGAAACGCATTAAATTCTCGCCGTAGGCAAGTGAAATGCGTTCTTGTTAAACGTTCTAGAGAATCAACACCAGCAGTAACTAACTAGATCCCCAGCGGCCCGCGCCGAACAGCCAGCGCGGCAGTGCGGCCGACAGCGATTTCTGAATTTATTCGCTGAGCCCGGAGAATTAACCCGCGTCCCAGGAGAGCCAACTCTCCGCGCCGGCGCCGGCGGCGGCCCTGCTTGACGGGCAGCGAGGTGGCATCCCGCTTAATCCCTCCCGCCTACGCGCGGCGCCTCGCCCCAGGGAGCCACGCCCCTGCACCTCGCGGCGTGCACGCGACTATCGGCGCCCGCCCCGCGACGGGCCCCGCCCCCGCCCTCGCCCCTGCGCCGCGCCCCCGCCCCGCGCCCCCGCCCCCGCCCCCGCCCCGCCCCTCGCCCCCCCCCCGCCCCCCGCGCCGCACCCCACCCCCGCCCTCACCCCCGCACCTCCGTCCCGTGTCCCCGCCCCGCCACCGCCCCGCGCCCCGCCCCGCGCCCGCGCGCCCCCGCCCACGCCCCCGCCCGCGCGCCCGCCCCGCGCCCCCGCCCCGCGCCCCGCCCCATTCCGCCCCGCGCCCCCACCCTCGCCCCGCGCCGTGCGCCCCATTCCCGCCCCGCGCCCCGTCCCGCGCCCCGCCCTGCGCCGCACCCCGTCCGTGCCCATGGCCGCGCCCGCGCCCCGCGCGCCCCGCGCCCCGCCACCCCACCCCGCGCCCCGCCCCGCGCGCCCGCCCCGCGCTCGGGCTGTGGCCGTCTCCCACTCGCCACACACTCCTGCTCCCCCCCTGCCTCCACCCTCCCGGCCCAGAGGTGTCCTGTCGTTTTTGCTGACCTTCGTGCCTTCCCTCCCCCATTCATTCCTGATTCCTTCCTTCCAGGTCACCTCATTTTCATCCATTGCCGTCCATATCCTCGTGGTTTGTTTCCATCCCCTTTCTGTGTTCTGAATCCCGTTTTCAGAATTGGCCCACGTCCACTCGCTTCGCATCCACCCCGCGCTCAACCCCACTCGTTCCCTCCAGACACATCCTCGCCGCTCCCTACCTGCTTCACATCCACCACACTGTCGCACAGATGACAATCCGTTTGCATGCCATTCCCGTCCCGTTTGGGAGAATTTGTTGTCAAGAAGTTAAGAGTTTATGGGTAAATGGAACAGATGGAATGCAATGCATTATACAAGGGCGGTGTTTTAAAACGTCGTATGTGTAATTTGACTGTCATTGCTGGCGCATTTCCAAATCAACGCCAAGTTCCCGACCTCCGCCATTGTTATAATTCACTAAACATGCTTTAGTGCAGTTAACGCAAAATTTGCGTTGCGTTTTGCACCAAGACAGGTCGGACCTAACTCGTCTCCAGAATAGCAGTTACAAGGTATATTTGAATCATCGGTATCAACACAATTTCATTTTTCAATGCATTAGCGTCCTGTTGCAAACCCCCAGTAATACATTAAATGTGCATATCTAAGTAGCTTACAAACATTTCACGCGGTACATCGCAATAACATTGATAACACTGTACAATATAAACACAAACTATCGCATCAGTATTTGCTAATCCTTCTCCACAATAGACCACAACTTCAATAGGTTGTGATAAACCGCATTTGTTTCAACCTCAGAATATACATCTTCTAAAATATGACGAGCCTAATTGGAAAACTTTCGAAAAGATTCAAGCACTATGTGCAATAAGTAAAACGAGAGCATTACTGTGCAATTTCTCATACGGTCGCAGAAATTCAGTTTGTGAAATTTTAAAGCAATTTTCACCGTTCTTTTAAAACACATCCAAGATCATAATTAAAATAATAATTCACATTCCAGTTATTAACGGTGAAGGTGAAAGCGGGGGTAGGAATGAAAAAGATATTGAGATGAAGGCGTAGCTGAATCTGAAAGTGGATAAGGGAAGGAAGGTAGTAAAGAATTTGAAACATGGAGGTGAAGATAAAGATAAAAAATTCATGTGGAGTTGGAAGTGAATATAGAAGTGGAAATAGGGGCTAAAATATCAGCGGAAGGGGAGATGAAGATGTGGAAATTGCAACTACACTGGTGGCGGGGTACCGGAATTTTCTGCAGCAGTGCCGGATTTACCCACAAGAAAAAGAAGCATTTGCTAAGAGGTCTGAACAATTGTCAGGGGGAGGGGGCGGAATACGTTTCATAATATATTCTGAAAAATATTATAAAATATGTTTGTATCTGTAAAATAAGTGTTAATGAAATACACTGCACTAAGAAGTTTGTATTTAAAAATAAATTTATAAAATTTAATAAAACTCCAGTCTAATATTAATTGCACATTAGTTTTTTGCGACTGAATAGAGAAAAGTTACCTATAATGATTGGTATTTTTAAAAAGTAAACTAGTGGATTTTTTTCGGAGGAAGGTGGCAACACGACTTCAGGGCCCCCAGTATAGTAGTGGTAAACTTTAGCAGAACATCGATACACCACCAAAAGGTTTTCGATGAAAACAATATCGATGAAAGAATATCGATGTTTTAAATATGATGAAATATGTCGACGTAAAACCACATCCCCACGTACAAAATAATCAAAGCAATAATCAACTCTGGAGAAAGGTTTCGAACAACAAACGGTGTCGTGCCACCTGGGGATCGACAACAGTGTCAGTTGTCAATGGCTGTTGATTGCAAACAATCCACAAAAAAATTAGACACTGAACAATTTATTTATATCGTTATTTTTTTAAACATCCATGTTTCTGTACAAATACATCGATCTTAAGAAAACAGGAAGTAAAACATCGATGTTATAATAACGAGTTTCTGCTTGAAAATATCCATGTTTTCAAAACTTCGATTTTTTTGTTCATCCCTACCGCAGTACCCTACCTAACTCGGCTCCTGCGCCCGGTGCCGTCGCCCGGCAGGGGGCGTTCCCGAGAGACGGAAAGGGGCCGAAGGAGGAGGAGGAGCAGGGGGCGCTATCTCGCCCGATTGTCTCGGTAATGAAGCTGTCGCCTGCCGACCGTGTCAACGCCCGGGTCGCATCTCAGCGCCGCCGCCAACTGCGGCGGGCGCCCCCGCTCGTAAACGTCTGCCCGTTGAGGCTTGGAATCCTTCACCTCCCCCAGCACCTCGCCGCGGGACACGCCGGCACCCGCAGCGGTGGTTGCACACGCAGGTCACTGGCGGCCTTTTGCTGCTTCTTCGACGATTTTTGTTTCCGCTATCGCCACTCGCCACGAAAACGATACGCCGGAGCCCTTCTTGCTCGTGCAAGTCCCATTTTTCCCATCGGCGAATGCATGGCGCGATGTCAAGAATCGTTAAATTCCCAAATGTAGGGCATTTGGAATCCTTAAGCTTAATCCATCATTTTCGGCACTGCTGGGATAAAGTGGATCTACACCACTGCGGCGAATATTATTTCTCGAATTTGGCTGCGCATCTCAATAAATTCTTCTTGCTGGTACACACTCCAGAAAGTATCAATTTAGTCATATCTCATTTCCTCTTTCTCACCCATCGTTAATCATACTTCTGAATACATTCTTATGAAAAACTTCCAAGTTCTTTTTTTCTACGTACCAGTTAGGATAGCTTTGCAGCTATCCTCTGGGATAGCTATTCTTTGCAGCTATCCTTTGCAGGTATCCTCCAGAGCTATCCTCTGGAAAAGGAACTACTTTGCCTCTGCAGCATCGTTTTCCTGGAGGTGCTAGGAATCGAGTCCCAACGGGGGAGGATTTTCGATACTAGATGCGCAGCTGGATCGAATTTAACAAGTCTGCAGAAGAATTCAAACGGCCGGCTACTGTGATATGTAGTTTACTGTGGTTTTCTCCGGCCAATACTACGGAGAATGTCAGAGCACTATCTCAATAAAGCACATAATTAAAACCTCGTGCTATCATTCGTATCTCATCCTTGCCGCTTCCTCTCCCCTTACATATACACACATACTTTTGTGCACTACACTACCCCCACCCCCAAAAAAGTTGGAAGATCAGTGGGGAGTTTAGAACTTGTCCAGATTGGGTCAGTGCTCCGTTGGGGGAGATATCCGGAAACCTGCAATCCGACATGCAGGTCGGCTCAGGAACTCACGTAACAGCAGGGGAGGAATACCACCACTTCTCGGAAAGCAACCTAATCGTGATTCAGTACAATAACGAGATTAATGACGTACATAGTTGAGTCGCCGGGAATCAATATGAACTCCGTAACTTGACCCTCCGCCAGCAGCCCCATCCCCCGCCCTGCCCCGGAGCACCTCCCCCGCGCTGTCGCCCGCAGAGACATCCTCAGCGGCCGCGCGCGCCGCGTGCCTCGCTCGTAACCTTTTTAAGGGCGCCCGTAAAAAACGCGTTTAAGTCTCCGGCGCTGCCCTCGCGGTTCCGCCTCGGCGCGCCCCCGCCCCCGCCCCCGCGACTCAACACGGCGCCTCGCCTCCGCGCCGGGCCGCACAGTGGGGCGAAATAGCATGGTATGCGCGCACGGTACATCATCGGGTGTTCATCATTTCGGCTAAAAGGCTGCTGCAATGGAGCATCTTCTACCGTCCCAACGTCTTCTGATATCCGCGAGTTCAATTCTCCGGCAAAACCGTTTTTTTTTCTCCCAGATGTGAAAATCGATTACACGCATTATGTGGCATGTACAGAACCTTTAGTAACTCTGAGATCAAATCACTTTCTGAGAAGAAAACGACTCAATTTGCGTAGTACGTAAAGAAGCCCTTCTTCCTATTCTTCCTACTGGTGTGATACAAACTGATATCGCTAAATACCAGGTTGTAGTGGGCAAACTATAAAATAACATTAACATTTTGGCAGAGTTGAAAATTTTGTTTATGTCCTCCTTTTGTTAAATTAAAATTGTAAAAAAATGAGGTGTACATATTTTCAGAGACATGAAACAATATTAACACCAATCACCAAACACTTGAATTTTTTAGAGAATGTTTAGGATTTTATTTTACGAAAACAAAGTCTTTCAGTAATGATGAGTATACACATTACAAGGACTTCAAATTATAACTATTGTACTCCAAATGATACATTTTTCAAACATAAACAATATTTTTGATACAATATTACGGTAGATTAGAATTACAGTGCGATGGTATTTCATGTACGTCTAACGAGAATCTGAGTTATTGCTTGTGCTAGAAAAAACGCTCATGAGAGACAGAGATCGAAAAAAATCCAACCTTGCCAATATAACGACTACTCTAATCTACATCTTTGGCCTTATTTCCAATGCGCTTTTAGACCAGGCACGAATATTGAGGTGTAAATGAGTTAGTTGTTCGCATGAGCAAGCCGTCGGAAAGCTCGACGTGCGAGCTTCCGCCTGCAAAGGGGAAAACACGTGGCACCACTTTCTTCAAGTCAACCGTTTCTGGAGTCATCGGCATAATCACGAACAAACTATTTGATACCTGGGAATTCCCATTCTCTCGCAAACATACTCCTCGTCCACAGAAAATTCCTATTTGCTTGCGAGATCCAGCGAGCATCGGAAGACACATGCCAATGTTTTTCACACGTGCCTCCGGGAACACTGAGACTTGCGACACCAGGCGACGTTTGGTATGGTCCTCCGGGTCACAGCGGAACGCTACCTAGGGGCGGCCATGGTCTCTCCACCGGCTAATAAACGATAGGAACTCAACGCTGGTTCGGATTTAGTAAATATTCTTCGAACATACGAGGCTTGGCCCACTTATCAGAGTGGAGAAGCCATTGGTAAGTTCCAGAGTGGACGGTCCTGGTGGTTCGTCAGTCTCAGCCGACGGGTAGTTGTAGTACGTACAACCATCACCAAAGCCGCCTAGACAGTGGTTACCCGAATGACTAAGTGTTGAAGAGGTAACAAGTTATTCATACTCATACTACTAAAGTGGGAGTCATTGGGCATTACCAAATTTAGACAGGCGGTTATTAAATTGAGTAAAATGTGGAAATACTATTAAAACTTAACTTCATCAAATTTCATGTTACTCATTGTTTTCAAAGCTTATTTTCAAGAAAAGGAAGGACTGAATGTTGCCTGTAGAAATATTTCTGTTTAGACGCAAACTGAAGTATAATAAAAAGGATTTCATTCCCTTCATAATTTTCTCTTTTATAAAATTTCAACTAGACAGCCAGTTTTTCTTTTATTATTTTCAACTCAGTTTTCAGAGTCATTTCGAGAGCTGCATACAACTACGAAAAAAAAAACCACGAAATGTTTAGGTACTTACATTAATTAACAGCCCCATTTCACAGTGTATTCGCCATTTCTCCAAAACGTTTCGAGTTGTGAAGAAATTACTCTGCCTATTTATTTTATTCAGTGCGCGCCTTTCAGGTCCGTAAAGTTTGTGTAGCACATTAAAAAAAATTAAATATATTCTAAAATTTATCGCTTTTTTGTTGCTAATTTTTTACGCAAAAACAAAATTTCATTTGATTCCTCTTGCTATACCTTTTCTGCTAACTTGGTATCAGTTAGCATGACAATTGTAAGAAAACAAAAATATTACAAACGTAAATAAAAAAGTAATTACATGGGAATTTGTCGCTTTTTTGATGCTCAATAGTTCCCCACCAAAAAAGAAATTTTGTTGCTTTTCAAATAATACGGGAAATGCGAAATTTCTGCAAATCATATCAGGAAAACCGACGATTACAAGAAAACCAAGATATACAGAGAGAAATAAAAATAATACATAGGAAATTGTCGCCTGTTTGTGGCTAAATTGCTCCCCAAAAAAGAAAATTTGTTGCTCTTTAAATAATAGCGAAAGTGCAATTTCCCTCTTTGTGTTAATTTCCGACCAGTGTGCGCCGCTCCCGCTCTCGCCTGACGCCTTCGCGGGCCTCTCCGCGCGCCGCCCTGCGCCCCTGCCTTGCGTTGCCAACACTGCGCTGTTTCCGGAAGCCTTCCATGGCTTGGAATGGGATTTTCTTCACAAATGGTGAGAAGTGCGATGTAAAAACGAAACCACCAGTGGTTTAACTGATTCTTGTCTTGGAGTCTACACATGAAAGACACTCTTGTGCCTCATTTAGTATCTACAGGTAATTCTAACTTCCGATTAACTCTGTTCCGATAGGTTCTCGCCCATTACGTTTACAGTCCAGTAGGTTGCGATTATCTCATTCTATTTAATTTTATTTTATTTAATTGCGCTTAATCGATCTATTTCAGTGTTACGACAGTGTTTATTTGGTCTATCGCAATGTTTAATACAAGGTGAGACCGCGATAGGTTCTATTCCGCTCAATGATTAGACAACGTCCGCAAGAGCTCAACGTTAGGCATTAACGCTGAAAACTTGATGCTCACGAGGGATGAGTACAGACCTTAAGTTAAAACCCAACGAAACTATTGGTGTTATTTTTCATTTATCTTTCCGTTCAACCATTATATGTATTGTTCAGGAGACATAATCTGTAAATACCTGCGACTTTCCCTCGCAACCAACATCACTTTTCTGGCCGCATGGGAAATTAAATATGAGTAGAGCCCCCGCGGCGAAGCAGAGGTGCACCTTCTGTGGAAAAAGCGGCAAGTAGCGAGCAAGAAAAGAGAGCTCCAATAAGGAAGATAGTTACTACGGGCGAGCCATTCGCTAAAAGAATGAATTCTTTATTGGTGAATTCGCCCGCCTCTGATGTGTGTGTATGTGTGTGTGTGTGTGTGTGTATATGTGTGTGTAAGTACATAAGACATGGGAACTTCACGGCCGTCAGTCAGACAGATTGGCTCGAGTGAGTTAGTATATGACTTGCCTTGTCTTCTGACTACGTCGAACTGTACCTGGTATATTGATCTTTTGGAAAGGTGATGAACAGGACTGCGAATTGGGACATCTACTAGTTACAACGATCGTGCTTCGGACTTGGTATTTTCTGCAGAATATACATAAGCTGGACAGCAATCTGGTATGAATTAAATTACCTTTATTGTAACTCTTTAATAAATGATGAACATAACGTCTGCGAACGAAGACAGTCGCTTGCAGCAAACATTTAGAAACAGCAACGAATGAAGAGCTGAAGGTAGTTGGTATATATTCCCTTTAGATAATTCTTATTCAAGCTATGTTACTTACAATAACAACAACAACAACAACAACAACAACAACAAAAAGACACATCTATTGTAGCAATCAACAAAAGCTTTGGTGTAGGTCTGGATTATGTTCACGTCCACAAAATTCGTATGCAAGACATTGCTTTCAGTACCAACACACAAATACATTGTCAAATCAACACAATCTTTAGGTATTGTAATTGATTAGTTTAGAACGAAGATACCAAAATATGTTGAAATCAACACCTTAGATATAGATAAGTGCATGGTTCGTTTCCATAAAATCCCCAACCGAGTTGCTTCCGCGTCGTCGAAATCAACGCAACCTCGGAGGCGGCCGTCCTGGCGGGGCCGCGCTGCCCGGGGCGGCCGGGGCCCAGGGGAATTCTCCGGCGCGTCCTCCGTGCGCCCCTCCCGCGCCGTTGCGTCGGCACTTATGGGCCTCCGGGCGGAATTTACGGGCGGCCCGGCCGGGCCCCTGGCGCACGTGCGGGCGGACGGCCACCGCCGCCGCCCCGCGCCCAGCGCAGCGGCCGCCCACCATCGCCCTCGGAACCGGAGGAGTGGGGTGGGGTTCTCGTGAAGCATGGGTGTGTCATTGATTGGCGTTTACGGGCGCGTCAAGTGCTTGGTTGGTTGGTTGATTAGTGATTCCGGGCGCGTCAACAGCTTAGCTCATTAGTCTTGTAAGTGTAGTGCATGTTTTTTCCTCGGGAGATGGTGATCTTCCCCCGCTGGATGGCGAGATTCGGTGCCGACCTACCGTCGGCTAGCGGGGTTTCCCCCTAACCAGGACTCTCCCACCAGCGGGGCACCGCCCCCCAGTCAGGCAGTCAGGACAAGCTCTAAGACCGCGGCCGGTCTCCCGGCATGTGTGGTATAGTGAATGTTAGTGTGTGTGTAACAAAGAGGTGAGGATAGGACAAGGAAGAGGAAGGAAAGATCGCGCGCGGTCCGTGGCCAGTTTGTTACGGTACTGCTCCGGCATTCGCCTGGTATTGATCGAAGAAACCACGGAAAACTACCGATCAGAGCAGCCGGTCGCTAGAATTCTCCTCCAAACAGCAGCTGAATTCGACCCACCTATTTAGGTGAGTGTCGAAAATTCTGCCTCTTCAGTAGATATTTCAAATAATTCTATTGAAATAATTAACAACTATCGGCATCAATGGAGAGAAGGCACGAATAGACGATACCGAATTGCAGAGCCGTACGCTCCTTGCTCGAGATTTGAATCGATGTTATCAACATGTGCTTGAGGGAGTGTTGGCTTCTCGTCAGGGGCACCCAGAGGAACCACGGAGCACGGGGCATTAGATCCAAGGGAGCCCCTTATTTCAATCAATGACTCCCCTTCTAGAACATTAACAGATTTTTCTCCATGGAGAAGAAATAGCTGTTAAAGAGTAATTTGAAGTAATACATTTTTTAAATGTTTTGAACTGAAAGAAAACAGGGGCCCCAATTAAGTCGGGGACTGAGGCAATTTATCGATGCTGCCCTCCTGAGCGCCCATGCTTTACTTACCTTGTATTCCATGACAATTGTCATCCTAACCATAATTATACGTTTCACTGATCACTTATCAACCGTTCTTCATACAGTTGAAGACAGAGGCAAACCACATTTAATGTCGTCACCAGCCAACAACAGAACGGTAATAAGGCGTCGTCGCGTAGTAAAACCTCTCTGCCCTCGGATTAGTAATGATTCAATACCTCAGCACTAGAAGATCATTTATGAGGGCTATGAATTCCTTGTGGAGCTTGGAAGTTGAATTAAACATTCGCATCATGTAACGTACACAACAGAAGAATAAGACCAGTATCCGAGTAAGTGAATTCGAATCAAATAATTCGATACATTATCAGAAATATTATGGTCTAACTAATGATTTCAGTCCCTTAGAAATATCACTACGTCAAATGTGTCGATAGTCATAAACCAGATCTTCAATGCACGTCCTAGGTTCATAACATGAAATGGCCTGATAACCGGATAGATCATCTGGGCAGATCATCCGCTGCTACGAAGTGAATGCACCGAGTATACCCTTAACGTCTTACTAAATTCACATCGACATCCCATGGGTGTATGAACTTTACACGCCAAACACGTCCACCTATATCTTATTAATACATTTTTTACTTTAAAATTTTTAGTAAAAAGCATTGCTCAATCAATAAGTAAAATCAAAACAGCAAAAACATTGACTTTTTTAATGATCTTGGACTAATGAAGTAATTAAATTCTGCTGTCCCAGCAACATTCTTCAAAAACTGGAATATTTCCCGTATGTATTTTGATATCAAATCATCGAAAATAAAAACGTGATACAAACATTATTGCTGTCCGAGTTCCAGAAATCAGGTGGTAGGGTAACATCATTTCGGGTATTGCATCACATTTCGTTTGCGTTCAGCCCGCAGGACCCGATAATGAATCGTTGCCATCAAACAGTTCATTGATTCCTCGTTCATATTAGGAGTCATCATTCGCCTGGCCGCGTGCATCGCAGATCATCGCGCTGGCCACTCCCTCTTTCTGTCTGCATGAATTAGCAGGTGCTGCAGCCTGTCGCCCCTCTCATGGAATTGCCCATGGCCCATTGACACTGTGCTATTAATATCACCGGAAATATTCAACGTTCATTATTAGTTTATTTCGTCTGATTCGTAGGTGGTAATCAGGCGACGGAAATTGGACGGAAAACCTATTTGTGCAAATTGTCACACACATGGCCTTCCAGTCGTATTAATGTCAATTTTATAATTCTAAGAGTAATAAACATTTTGCTCAGATTGCGAATGGTGGATGGTATTCCCGGCACTTCCAAAAATTCATGAGGTCTATCAGACATTCATTCACCATGACCATTATACTAGAAGTGACGAGCGATTTATAGTAAAATTTGTAGTAAATATACAATTCGTTTTCAGATCGTTAAATTGAGATCCAGAAAAGCATAGGTGATCAAAAAATGTAATATTGATAGAAAATTGTTGTAAAGATGAAATGTCATAAAACAATGAACATTTCAATATGAATGCATTTTGATAAGGAAAATAGATAAGGATAACCATAATTCTAGATAGTTTTTATTGAATAAGCTAAACCGAGCAAGGAAGGCAAGCTGTGCCTCATGTCCAGAAACAGTAGAAACATGGTCATATTTACAATTCCAAAGAAATAGGTTTGTATAGTTACATATTTTATTTTAAAATTCAAAACATCGAGCCGATTTGAATTCTTTTAAAAACGTTGCCCTGAAGTAGGAAGATATTTATTAAAGTTTGATTTGAGCTAATGCTCGATGGCGAACATGATTACAACTAGATTTACAATTACAAAACTATTATGAATATTTACAAATAGAATTACAGATTGTTATCCTAGTTCTAATTAATTTTTAGTTATATGATAACTGACTTATAGCTTGTCTAACACTTCACTTCATTTCACTTCTTTTTTCATGACCATATTAATAATAATAATAATAATAATAATAATAATAACAATAACAATAATAATAATAATAGAAGAGAAGAAGAAAAGGGAAGAAGAATGTAACCAATAATAATAACAACTAAAAAATTACATCAAAGTCAATAACAGTGTTAATAATTATGATATCATGTTGAGAATGTTGTGTATGTTGAGAACGATGTTATAATTTCTACTAGCCAAGATCATATGATTCACACACTATCGCGTACGCCAGGCATGTCAAGGTCGCAGGAAGGTAACTGACTCGAGTTCTCGGGCTGTGCTTTCAGAGCAATGGGCACGACATTTAAAAGTAAGGGTTATTCAAAGAACCCCACACAAATCTTATGGAAATGAGGTTTCGGTCCTATTGTCCAAAAATTCAGTATATTGTTGCTTAGATCATTCTGATCAAAAGTCGTTATAGACCCTAAGCAAAAAAAGTTGTTCTTTTTGTTCTAATGCACATTTTAAAACGGATATCACATCAATTTGTCTGATAGAAAGGCACATATGGGCTCTCAAAACATATTCAAATGAAACAACCTCACTTGCTTAGACTCGTAAATTATGACATTTCATTTTCCGAGAAGCAACTGACTTTAAATGTACTGTTATTGCATTGTGAACGTTAATATTTAAGATAAAACGATTAGTTACGAAAAATGAGATTCACTGATTACATGGATCCACGTGACGCGGTTTTGCATATCAAACCAAGCATGTCTATTTATAGGTATTCAGATTACCAGATATTTACATCTTACAACAACAACAACAAAAATATACAAGAAGTTGAATATCTCGACCGGGAATTCATTAATGACTATTATTGCTCTTGCAAATCAGGAGCCAAAACGCTTAGGAGTTGTGTTCATGTTGCTAGTGCCTTATGGTATTTAGGATATGCTAGATCTCAGCAAAATATTCGATATACAATTACTGATCTTGTAGAGAACGTTTTAGATGCAGCACACAGACCAGCTCCAGTCGATTTGAATGAGAGAGATAACATAAACGTTGAAGTAGAGAACTAAAATGCAAAGAGTTCGATGAACATGATAAGAACAAACGATAATCAAGCATCTCGATAGTGAGAGGCAAAGGGACTCAGGATAATCAAGCACTCAGTGATAGGTAAGGGGACTTACAGTAATGATTCACCCTACCATGTAAGGCAAGGAGACCTGCAGTGATCAAGTACCTCAATGTGGAAGGCAAGGGGGCTCGCGGTAATGAAGCACACTGACTCACAGAAAATGAAATAACATAATTCACAAGTCGAAACAAGTGAGGTAGTTTCATTTGAATTAGCTTAGAGTGCACATATGTGCCTTTCTATTATCCGACAAATCGACATGATCTCCGCATTAAATTGTACACTGCATCAAAAGGAACATTTTTTTTGCTTAACGGCCATAATGACTTTTGATTAGTATGATCTAAGGAACAACATACTAAATTTTCAGACTATTTGACCGAAACCTCATTTCCATAAGATTTGTGCGGAATTTCTCCCTAGTGGCGGTACATCACTTGATTCCTGATCCATAGCAGTATTCTGAAGAAACTAATTGACAGTTTTTGCTCCAAATTTAGCTGCATTAGTTCTCATTCCTTCAACTAAATTAAAGAAATGACCATCAAAATATAATAATACATCAATAATATTTAAAATTGTCAATTGAGTGTAAAATTAAACATTTTGAATAAAAAGTTTCTTAATATCATTTAGGTAGTGTACTCGTGTTTGCTTAAGAGTTCAATAATTATCTAACTTCCTACGTTTAGGTTGGGAAGTTTAACAAAGATATACGTCTATTAAAAGAGCTGTCTGCCCATAAGCGAGAAAAATCAAATTACATAGATTCAATAATTTATTTCACATTATTACGATTTACATACAATAACTGAATGATTAAACAAAATATAATACAAAACGAAAAAAAAAAAATCGTCATTCAAACATTCCTGACACTTGGCAAATTTTTTATACACGGAAAAAGAAACATGAAATACTAATAAGTAGTAATGAATATAAACATAATACAAATCTCGATTTTTTGACAGGACAAATCTGGCAATCATATTTTTGTATAAAATCAATATTCTCCGCCTCGCGCGGCTTCAGCTTGAGCGTGTACAACCCTTCCTAGATTTGGAGGGGAAAAGCAAGCGTAGTCAGGGGTAGTGGCATATATTTGCAGGAGCGACGGGCTTCCCAGGCGTTCAAGTAGCTCTTGGGGGTGCAAAGTAACATGCCTGGCGTACACGGTCTTGTCAACAATACACTAACACCAGGAGAAGTGCGAGTATCCCCTTTGCACATAATATGCTAAGGAAAGACGAAAATTTTGTATGAACTATAAAATACCATCGACAAGACGCTCTGTAAATGTGTCACTGATACACAAGGTACTAAGAGTGCATCAAACAGATTTATGACGAAATAGAATTCTCTAGACGTTATAACGAACATAGCAGGCGCACGCGCAATCTGCAATGTACATTTTGCTAACATATATCGTGCTTAACTAGAATACGATGTAACCCAAGCCCTTGAATCCCAGTTTTCTTCCTCTCGATGGGACATAAGTTTGTTTCTCATGTTTTAATCAATAAAATGAGATATTTTGGGCGGTCTATTTCCGCTCATAAGGAAGATTTGTCAGTAACTTTACAAGTAGGTGTTCTATTCATCATAGAACTATAAAATCATACATCATTCATCATAGAACAATTTCACTTTTAAAAGCATGAAAGAAGTGCGCGATAAACCGTGCCAACTATAATTGAATATGCACTTTTGAGATCGCAAATTAAACTTCCTTCGAACCACAAGGTCCGAGGCAAGAGTTCTTATAGTGCTCGTTTTTCGTCCCAGATAAAGAGCAGATTTAAAGCCCACTACACCATTCATGAGAGAGACAAGCTTCTTTGGCCGGTCGTTTCCCAGGTTTCAACCAAAGAATTCTAGGCAATTGTTGGAACAGTACACAAACAATGGGTCAAGGACAGCGCCCGCGTCAAATACGAGTACTTTTTTACCTCGAGTACTCTTTTGACTTATTCGAGGAAGCACTGCTGTGGTGGTTGTATCATTTCCTCCCATCCGTTGAGAGGCCAACATCGAGCGCGGCCACCTTGGCACCTACCATGTTTCGCCCACTCTGGCACTGAAGAGGCCCATGGGCCGCTACTTTCGGTACTTTCTTTCTAACCCGAGACCTAGCGAAGTCCATTGGCCCCTGCGTGCCTGCCAGTAATTACCGGGTAATTATAATTAGCTCGTGAAGGAACCTAGGTCCCATTTAGGTAGTGCTCCCCTGAGTTTCACGGGTCCTCACTGAACACCGCCTGGTGACGCCAGCTCCGCACTGTGTCAGTGGGAGGTCGGAAAGGCTCTGTCCAAGATGTAATGCGCACATGCCTCTAACGCATTCTCCTACGCCACCCGAACGGGTCAGGAATGCAGGGATGTCATGGGAACGGTGATGCATGAGTGGGTGGGACGGTTCAACATATCACAACACACATTTAACAAACATGCCTATGCAGGACTCAAACTTGCGACCCAGCGAACCATCTCGATACTGCACATGTGAGTTAGCGACCTCAGCCCCCCTCCCCCATGATCTAGAAAATATTTCACGTGCTTCGGAAATCTGGGATAGGGGTACTTCAAAACCCCAAGACTACACATGCTTCGTAATACAGAAATTGACAAAGATAAAAAACGCTGTGATCTAGTGCGTATGTAGTTTTGAGGAAGATGCTGTAAGAATTTTCACAATCTCTGATATCCACTGCACCGTGGCGTGACTGAACCTCCGACTTTAAATCTGTAAACTATAGACCTATTAAATTGCCTCTAAATAGTGCAGTCCACGACAATCCAGGCGGAAATTACGATCATGGCGTAGGGAGAGTCATAGTGTCATTGCGATGCAAAGTCATAGCAGTGTCCGGAGCACTGTGACGGGGGAGGGCGGAAGAGCAAATATTTATTTACATCGTTCAAATCGTCTCCCAACAGGAATAATCTTTAATTGAGCATTCTTGGATATTACTTCCAGACACCCTGTAGAAATAATGATTATTTCGATGAGAACTTTGAAGAGACTAGGAGTTCCCGAGAGGGATCGAATTGGAAATAAAGAATTATTTTGGGTCGCAACTTTTCAAGGTACGATTTTCATTAGGCATTCTTGTATAATTTAAGAATAGTATAATAATAATAATAATAATAATAATAATAATAATAATAATAATAATTTAAAATAGTTTTAACACTATTCCTAGGAAGAAAAGTTAAATTTAAGTCATTAGAAATTTCATCCACTGCAGGAATCTTTTTCTAATGTCTCGACTGAAGTAGGACCATGAAAAGTTTTCGATTCGGTCGAGGCCGAAGTGGAGAATGTATGAAAGAAACAACGAGGAAGAAGAGATTATAAGAAGAAAGGGAACAGAATAAAGAGAGACAGAGAGAGAGGGAGAGAGAGAGGGAGGGAGAAAGGAGGGATGGTTAATAATTTATTTTATTTATGCGTAGTATTTTTTCAGTTATCTCATTTCATGTTCAGTGTACAACAGTTCGTAACAACCCACTTTACAATCCAAGTCACTCGATCCATCGTCTCCAACAAATCCTAGCTCACCGTTCAATCAACATCTTCAATAATTTTCACCATCGTTGCGCTCAATAACGCGCGAGGATGCGATGAAGCGAATGCGCGTCGCAGGGTCTCCGTCGCGCTCATTCTAGTCGTATATCATTTATTGCGAACAGAAACTTTAAACAGAAACTAAATTGCCTGGAATTAGAACAGCAACGCTGCCCGGAGAGATCGGAAAGGAAGCAGGGGAGTACGCGAGGTGGTGGCAGCAAGGCAACGGGGAGGGGGGAGGCAATTAACCCTCGTAACGCTACACTCAATTAAGGGCGGACAAACTCAATCCTGTATTTATGGAGCACTCTCGCAGCGTGTTAAAACTAAATACATAAACATAACGCGATTTCACGAAAACAAAATTAAAGCGCGACGAGAAGCTAATAAAATCGTGCGAGGCAAAAAAAAGGAGAGGGCGGGGAGGGAATGGAGACGGCCGGATGGTCGATTTCCGAAAGCGGAAGTTCCGAGCTACGTCACGTCCGATGTGGAGTCTGGGGCAGCATTTGGAGCGGCGAGGTCGCTAAGGAGGTTAGGAGACGAGGAAAGGGCGGCCCAGGGCCCCGCGGGCGACAACATCACGAAAGCCCAGGGTTTATGGGAGGGGCTCTAAATATTTGAAGCTTCACACGAAGAGGGGTTCATTAAACAATTCTTCCGAAGGGACTTTAAATCAACATGATATTAACAACACACCTCCATTTACCCTAGCAACAAACTCTAATTGAATTACGAGTCTTCGTTTGAACTACGAAGAAATTTAAATCTTTGAAATGAAAATCTTTGAAAAAGACTCCATTAATGCTGGTTTCCTTTTTATACCAAATTTATTAAGTTCATGGAGGTTACAAAGGTTCGGTGTATTCCCATTTCATATTGGTAATATTACTCATACTTTTTCACATTTAAAGTTAAATTGCTGCAAAAAAGTCATAGATAACAATTCTTTCTAAGCTAGCTTAAGATTATTTGTTTTGGAGCACGACACTTTCAAAACAAGATGATGAAGTCACTTGCGGGAAGAAAATGTATGATTTGATTCAATGTTTTGATGTAATGTTTATAGTAAAAGTTTTCAAACAATTAAAATATATCTACACTATTATATAAAGAGATGAGTGCGTTCAGTTTAGTGCGATAGTCTCTGAATGAACTGAACATATATCGATGAATCTTTTGTGCTAGCTTCCTTTCGAGGTCAGGAGAACTATACCCTATGATTTACAACCATACCCCTTAATATATTTATAAAATAATTACTTTTCTGGACTTTTCGCCTAGCATTACATCACCGATTTAGAGTGCATCAACGTGCAAATTAGTGCAATGTGAAAAGTTTAGCTGAGCGCCATCAGAGATTGACGACTGAGATCTACGATTGAGTTAATCAATTCAGAGAATTGCCTATCTGTAGGATAGAACTTTATTTTACAACCACTTGTCTAATCCTAAATGTTCTTATTTAAAAAAGATTATGGCAGATTTTCTTCACTATTTATAAAATAAACTTGAATATTGACTTTAATTGCAATGCTAGGTTTGAATGTATTAAGTGTACAAGAGAAATGAAATGATTGGAAAAGGTCATTTTACGGATGGATTTGCTTGATATTGTCGTAAAAAGGCATGAATGCACACGTGTGTTCTGTAGTTAATAAGACTAGTTATTGGTTTAATTGTAGTAAATTAAACATCATTTTTAAGTGTTTTCGGATTGCACGAGTGAAAGTGAAACATATTATTCATTGATTTACGTGAAAGATGGGATGAGTTTTTGTAGGGAAGTGTTTTGTAATACTGGAGAGTGAAAGCGTTCATTTGGGTGGTGTAGGAATTATTATTTAAATGGATGAGAATACATTTGGCAAGAGGAAGAGTAATTGAGGTAAAAAAGCAATGGGAAATGGGGAATCGGAAGTACTGAACGTGTGTCAACGCTGTTTTTCAAGGTTGTGGAAAATAGAATCAAAGAGGTTAATTTGGGATAAATAGGAAAGCGTTTGTCAAGTCGGACTGCACTATGATATCGATTAGTTGATATTATATTTGTCTAAATGATTATTGGCTCCAATTTCGTGAGCCACTATTTTTCTAGGACCCTAAACCGCGTGCTCATATTCAATTAAAAACACTTTACTGTCTACATTAATAATGTAGACAAATCACTTTCAAAACGTTCTTTTTAAATATTTGAGAAGAACAAAACATGAAAAAGAGTAACTTTTACAATGTGACAATTGATTGATAGTATTGGTATAATATATAAAATTTCACAAAATGAATATTTTATTATTTTAGCTTAGATTTATTTTGATTTACAGTGAGTAAAGTTTGGAGGCGAGAAAAGAAAAAAATATAAATATATTTTTAGGGAGTAAGTGAATGAGGAAGACTGGTTATTTCCAGATGGGAGCAAAGAAGAGAGAGCGGGGCAGGGCGGAGCAGAGATACAATAGAATAGAAATAGGCTCCGCCGCAGGGCAGGAATAAATGGAAATCCTCTTTCTGACTAATAAATTACTATGATAAATTCTCGGAGAACGCCGGGTACTTGAGCTAGTAAAATATATTTACCATTTTTCTCTAAGTCTTCACTTTATTCCCAATTATATGTAACTTTCGTATGACTATCTATTGGTTATTCTAATTTTATTTTTGTACTTCATTTTTTACTAACTGCAACCGAGCGTACGCACATTTGTAAATTATTAGTTTATCATTATTTCTTTGTTATGTTCTGTTTCATTTCTGATATTACCAATTAGACTGCTCCGCCTCCAGTGTATTCTGAAGAATTGTAATTTTATTACACTGAGTCATACTGCTATAATACTTTTGTCACACTTTCTTCGATTTTAATTTCTCAATTTGGCGTGAGGGAGTCGGTAGGAATCAGTCTTTAGGGAAAGACAGGGTGTTTTAAAGTAATTTAGCATGTAACGTTTTACATAAAAAAAGTTGTACTATTGTAGCTCGTATCTTCGCAATCGTATTTTCTACCACGCATGTGTCGCTAGCAGAGATGACGCCATTTTCGCACGATATATGACGATCCCAACTACATTTGGCTTCGCGCTCGAACAAGTGATCGCTTGCCAAATAAACGGGCCACTATGAATAGGATCGATTGTACAATTTCCACGTAATAGATGTTTTTTAATACACTTATAAGTTCAGGGTCCAAAGTTTTCTGCAGGAATAAATGTAAGCTGGTTGTCATTTGTGTACCCAAGTGACCTCTGCAGTAAGTACAATACGTTTCGCGTACCTTACCTCCCCTGGGCGGGCGGACGGAACCTCGTGCGATTATACCACGCCCAATCGTTTCTGTAACTTCATTTTCACGACGAGGATATGCCAACGAAGTATGAATACGTGTGAATAGCAACATACCTTATACGCGTAAATATATTTCCTTGCATGGCATTTCATTGGCCCGCCGCGGTATCTCAAATATTTTCACAATGCTAGTAAAGCGTTGCGTACACAGGTAACACCGTATTCCGAACGCTACATTTGCTTACGAATTAATAACATCCGAGCGACGAAGGGCCGACGCTGAATCAGGAGGTGGCGCCAGGGGAAAAACGAATTACCTTGACGCGAGGGAGATATTTACGGCTCTCACTTCGTGGCGCGCGGCCATGGCGTATTTTCATACTTATCGAAAGCGAAGAACAGTGCGCGTTGAATTATTGCTTGATGTGCGCGAATTTCACCACCGTTACTCGGGACGGTCCTCTTGGCGGTGCGGTCTTTATGGGCTGCTTTAAATCAAGCCACAGCGCTCCCGAGCCGTTCTCGGCTCCTTCCGAGCGACTGAGTTATTGTAGGCCGGCCGAACGAACGAGCGAGCTGGGAGGGCCTCCGAGCCGAAGAGTATACATAATGCATCCCTGTATAAACCCACTTAACGACTCAAGTTGCTCCGCCATTGCTCCAATTGTCCCGTAAGTATTAAGAGAGAGGGAGTTCGCATTTAAACGGTTCGCGTTCAAGTACTCCGAGCAATGGGGCGTAAAAGATTAACAACCGTTAAAACTTTCGCTAAAACAAATCAAATGCTAGCGCCGGCGGCACGGCGCGCCAGTCATTTATCAGCGCCGGAACAAGGCGAAACAAAAGATCGCGGGGAGCGCTCTTCAACTGGTAATACGCGGGCACCGCGCTGCGGGCGGCCATCACGCCAACGCGTCGAACAAAAGAACAGCGGCGCGTCGTTCTTGGTCCGAGATGAGCGGCTGTGAATGAACTAAGTTGATAGAAGTAGAGGGAAAATGAAGGGGATGGCAAAGAGAGTATGCAGCATGCTATACAACTGACTGTGAAACTACTTCATGAGTGGCACTACTGTTTCAGCCCCGGAAAGACCTCTTCAGTTTTTATTCACGTCCTCTTTGAGATTGCTCTTTCGGTGTTTTACTTGGGTATTTGGCCCTCGTTTACAAGATAACAGTATGTTATTCTCCAACATAGGAACTTTATGGCTTATACAATAAATCATAATTTTTGTAAAATTCCACCAAATTGTAATTCGCTTTCCGCAAGAACAAATCGTTTCCTTAAACATGTAAATAACGTGAGACTTTTCAAACGGTTTGGCACGCTGGTGAACAAAAGGCTTTAATTTCTTATATACTGAGAATTTATTTCTCTAAAATTTACGTGAAAATATTATGCGATTTGCGATATTAGTATATTCTTTGCAATGGGCGCCTAAAAAATGAAACATTTCTTGCAGAAAGGCAACATTAATTTTTTATAAAAATTGCTCTGAGTAAAGTTTATGTAGTTTACTTTCCTTTAATACATTTAGTGAGACAAAATAGTATCCCAATTTATTATTCGAAAACAATATATTATATTATATAATTGTTACGAAGTAATCCATATTTCAGGAGAATATCAGCTGTGGCAGATAATGGAGACACCTCTCATCCTTACAAAGAAGAACCTTTTGAAAATCACGCCAAAAACAGCGAAATAGCAAGAGAGGATCTTTCGCCGCAGTCGTGTTCTTTTAACCCGAAATCCACAATTTTCCGTAAAATCCACACTCACATAACATCCCAAGAAATTTGCGCCTAATGAAATATTATTTCATTCGCAAGATAGTCACCCAGCGCAAGCACCCCTACGCAAGGTCTGATAAGACGGATCATCCTCCTGACAGCGCCTTGTGTCTTCGCCCTGAGAGCAGCATGTGCCAAAGGCAGTGAAGCGCGCGACGCAGGCACAGCGGCACGAGAGGGGTGGGGCGAAGAGAATGAGGCCGGCGAGAGGGTGGGTGAGACGGAGAGGGGAGGGAAGGAGCGGCTGGCGCTGCCGGAGAGCAAGGGCGAGCGGAGAGGGTTGAGAAGGCCGGGAAGGGATGGTGCGGGATGAGAGGGATTGAGGATGAGAGGGGATGGGGAAAGCGGGAGAGGTATGGTAGAAGGCAGGAACGAGTTGAGGGGACGGGTAGGGATGGGGCGAGGAGGATGAGGCGGGAGGAGAGAGATGGGTCGGGGCGGGGGGAGAAGGGGTGGGTGAGGCAGCCGGGAAGGGTCGGGACGAATTCAAGGATGATGACGGGGCGGGGTGAAGTGGGCGAGGACGGATGGGAGGGGGTGGGGGGGGATGACGGGGCCGAGGAACGAGACAAGGGGGCGGGGAGGGGTGTGGCGAAGTGGATGGGAGCGGGAAGAGAACGGAGAGTGAGCAAGCAAGGGTGGGAAGGGGCGAACGATAAGGACGGAGAGGGATTGAGAGGGAGGGAGGGAGGGATGGATGAAGTGGGCTGAGGAGCGATGAAAAGGGGGCGTGGCGGGAGACGACGCCCGGCGGCTGAGCGCACGTGCGGGGCGTGAGTGGCGCGGCCGGGGCATAAAACCCCCGCGCGGAACGAGCGCCGCCGCGACGTGGGGGCGCTTCGAGCTAATCCGTCGGAAGAACGACGCCCGCGCCCACGCGCCGCCCCGCCCCCTCGCCGGCAGCCCAAGCCGCAAAGGAGCCGCGATGAAAGAGGCGCGGTGCAAAAGGAGCTCCGGTACACGCAACGATGACGCATAATTAGGGTGGAAATATCTCAGATACCCTTCAGATTAACCTGCTAGGTGGCGTCCAAAGCATGACGGTCGTAAAACGAAGTCGTATGTGCTTTTTCAAGCAGATTATCGGAAAACATTTCGCCTGAATTCCCAAAGGCAATACTGAGTTCGCATGAAATTTAACAAGCTGCTCCTTCGGAAAGAGAATTCTCAAGTAGCGACATTATTATTATTATTATTATTATTATTATTATTATTATTATTATTATTATTATTATTATTATTATTATTATTATTATTATCCTAAGAGTACCGAGCTGCGAAGTGGGGGGGGGGTGAATTTATCTGGGAAAATTAGAAACTGGGGAGGAATTTACGAAGACTATTTGAGGAATAACGTGAGTTATTTACCTACTTTTGCTTCCTCTTCTTAGTTTTCTCCTTCACCTGAGCTCTTTGTAACTTACAACTTACAACTTATGTCGCAAATGTACACACAATTCAACAAGGAGCAGCTGACAAGACAAAAGTGATGATTTTCAAGGAGGATTACAGCAGTGATTGGCTGGTACGATACTAGTCCTTCACCGTTATTGGTCAAAAATGCACAGTGTGGAAAAGTCAAATACATACTGAAAGAAAACTATGTGCTTCTTTCGTATACTTAAGAAAAAGACCAACTTCAGCATAATCTGAAACAGCAGAATCTGAAAATCTTGGGACTTTGTAATAACATGATAATTCACCGCACAGGCAGTTATGTTGAATGTTCTGAATATTTACAAGAACGCATAATCTGCAGCATCTTGGGACTCTGTAATGACATAAATGATCGCTCACCAAACACGCATTTTTCTTAAATATTTTAGTAAATTTACTGATAACTAAAAAACTATGTTTATAAACGGAAAAGCAATTATCCTCTTCTGTCAAATACAATTCCCAATGGTAAAATATTTTTAGCATGTTTGTCCGTTACCTTCTTCCTCCTGAACTACATCTACAAGCATCGTTTTAATTACGTGTTTGAAGTAAAAGTAATCGCGTTTTCAAAAAATAATTGCACTCTCTTTACAGAGATACCAACGCTTCACAAGCTACCGAGATAATGATACTAAGAAAACTAATTATATCAAGCTACTTATGTAACTTCAAAGGCTGAGAATTAAAATTAAAACATTTTTTCTCTCCATTTGCAAAGACAAAACTGTTGTTTTCCCCACAATTATTTTTTGCGCTTTCTTTACCGTTTTCAAAAACATTGAGCAACCTTTTCTTCCTTTTTATCACGATTCTTCTGAACCTCTAATACGGCATACAATGGATTTTTGCTTACTAAATGATTGTGGATTACACATTAAGCCACAGATTTTCAAATTTTAAAAATTTAAAATTAGGATTCTTCAAGCCATGAATTATTCTTTTATATTTATTAAATATTTCGACGAGCATATTTTTGGTTCGGATGCAAAATAAATTAAAATACGTAGTGTACACGAAACAGGCAGTATGCGAAATACATATACTAAACTAAGTTTTAGTAATTGTTATGTTTCTAATATAACATTTCACGCTGAAGAACGAAATACTGACCAGACTTTCACAACGAAACTCGTTTTATATTCCATTAAATGCTGTTTCCTCACAAGATGTAAAAGAAGCGACGTTCGCTGGCGATTTCCTTCGACAACTCTTTTTGTGATATTCACACATGCAATTTCCTAATAGCAATCTTTTAGGTCTTAAATATAAAATAGAAAATAAATTTTCAGATTTTGTTTCAGGTTCCAGTAGGAAGTCGATACGAAGTTAACGATCAGTGTCTGTTACAGCCATTTATTGGGGGCTCCTATTAAGTTACAATTGAGTCATTAGTGTACTCAGTTCTAATATCCATCCTCGAGAATAGTTACGATTAACAAGAGCAGAGGTAAATGACAATGATTCAAATGCTGTGAATGCTGAAGAAAAGGTTTATAATGTGCTGAAAGGACTACGTTGTTCGTAAACTTTTCCCTTAGCTAAAGGCTGGTATCACAGCAACGATTAGTGATCACAACCAAATCTCTCAATAACCGTCTTCGCCGCGACAGAGGACATCTCATGTGGTGACGTTTGTTTTCCCAGGCCCACAGCAACCCTGCACGGCGTGAATGTTAGCGAGTTGGTGAATGAAAACGCTGCACACGACATTATTTTTCCACAAGTCGGGGGCATTTGTGGCGAATTTCCCCTACTCTCAAATGATGCACTAGCGTCCTCTTCAATCCACGACATATAAAAACATCTATGTAGGCTGAAATTAGAAATACGCAAGTTTGTTGGCATTTTTTCGTAGCATTTGGATATGTTCAATTGTGAGAAGGATTCGCTGCTATTCTGATGGCACGCTGAATGCAAATCGAAGTGAAGCATAAGATGTCATTCAATTTGGACAATGTTCTGACACGAATGATGAATAATTGAACAGAACTGAAACCAATTTCTTAACGTTTCTTCTATTGTACTTTTTCATTTCTCAAAAGTTGTCTGCTGTTTATCGAATCAATACACATGATTTACGTATTAATTTGTTGGTAAGTGAAACGAAAAACAACACAGACATTTTGCGAGTATGAGCGTTAGATCAGCTAGGTTTAATTGGACTCTGGAGCTTAATAATTACACATTTTCAAGTATATTGTAGCTCTTTAAGAGCATGGGCGGTCGACGCAGGAGAGCATTAAGAAATGAACAACGGTAGTCCCGCGGAATCGGAGAGCAGCATATCGTGAATGGCAGTCCCATTTAATAAGCCCTAAACACGAGAACCCCACCAGACACACAAGGTTTGAAGGGAACCGAAAACAATTGAAAGCATCATGCAGATATTAAAGTGCTGTTAATATTGTTTTTGGTCAGATTGCTGTTTCCCAACACACACAATACCGCACAGTTTGAACTCCCCTGACCGTAAATACGTAAACGGCGCAATCGGCGGCGCGGAAGAACACGCCGCTCTGCATGTAGGAAGGGTAAGCAGAGGCTATTCGAGGGGCTGCTGGGAGCAAGGCAAGACAAGGCAGACGGAGCGAGCGCGCTTACTTGGATGGCGGGTGTGGGGCGGGGATGGGGCGGGGGTGGGACGAGGATGGGGCGGGGGTGGGGCGGGGGGCGGAAGTGGGGCGGGGGGCGGGGATATGGCGGGGGGGCGGGGATGGGGTGAAGGTGGGGCGGTGGTGGGGCAGTGGTGAGGCAGGGGGGCGGAGGCGGGCGTGGAGGCGGGGCAGAGGCGGGGGTGGAGGCGGGGCGGGGACGGAGGTGGGGGCGGGGGCGAGGGCGGGGAGCGCGAGCCGAGAACGCGTGCCGCCGCAGAGCCGTCGCCCAACAGTCGTCCTCTGCCGGCCGTCGCGCCGCCGCCGCCCAAAGTGATTACCGTCACAACCACCCCGGCCGCCTCTCCACGCGCACCGGCGCCGCACAATGGCCCAACGAGAGCTCCTGCTGCGGCCAATTCAACTACACAAGAGCCAGCACTTTCATGGTGACCCTTACGTCAGGCACTTCAAGGTCGCGGGCAGGCTTACTAGGATTCGCGGGCACTTCGTCCCGGGTAAATGGCTGACAATACGTCGCCTACACTGGAAGCTTTTGAGGACGTCAGTTGACTATTATTTCCCCATATGTAACTCTACAAATTCCCATTTCTTCCACTAAAACAAAGAAATGATTAATTAAAATGGAATTACACATTCATGCCTCTTAAAAGAGCTGACGACCCATAAACGTGAATTGTGTTATTTGTAGAAACTTGTTTATTTATTCTACTTTATTATATACAATAAATAACTGAATGATTTAATAAAACATGACACAAAACGAAATTAAAGAGAGAATTCGCCATTGAAACGTATTCCTACCACTTGGCAAAAAGGTTTATACCAGGCAGAATTACAAAAGCAAATAAGGATAAAAAGTAAAGAATATAGGCATAAGACAAAGCTCGATTGTTTGATAGAGCAAATCTGGGAGACATATCGTACGAAGCCGCTACTCCCCACCTGCGCCGCTTCGTCTTGCGCGTGACGAGCCCTTCCTGGATTTGGAGGGGAAATGAAAAAGCAGTCAGGGGAAGTTGCCCGAGTTCGTAGGAGCGCGGTGCTTCACAGGCGCGCAAGTAGCTGCTGCGGACGTCGTTTGACCTGTCTGCTTATGTGGGAGTGGGCTAATGCATAGTAATTCTCATTAAAGGACGCAATAACATGAGCGCTAGGAATTACTGAACAACTATCACTCAATTATGCCACATCATCAGTCACCAGTCAGTCATCACCAGTCAATTAAGATGACTCTCGTAGTTGAGGTGTGGGGCAGCAAGAGCTTTGGAGAAATTGTGAACGTTCCATGTTGCAATTCAGAATCATACAGGTCTTCGATACCGGTGACCGTCATCGCTAAGGCAGTAGTGTCGTTGCGATCTCGGACCGAAGAGAGTAGAGCGTCGAAGGACTAAGCGCTCGTTCAAGTTAATTATGATCAAGAAAAATATTTTGCAAAAACGATATTTTATTCACATTTGTGGTGAAAATTTTCTTTTCCTTCCTTTTTGTTGCGGGTGCCATTGCACACTGGCACTACCCTACAAGCCGCTACTGCTTTGTATCAAATGAATATGACACCAACCACTTCCTCCCACCCAACAATACGCCGACTTATAACATTCCAATAAACAACACATTTTCATCCCTTACACCTGACCCACACACTGCATGAAAGCACCACCACCCCTCTCACTCACAGTAATTAAAAATATCTCCACTATTTAAACTTGACTGTCCAGCACGCAGTATACGTAGAAAAATTACAAGAGCAGCTCCATCGTTCAATATTACAAGAGTCAGCACAGAGAAGGTTAAAAATTACTCCAAGCTACGCAGAAATCTGCCAATAAAAGAACTATACTACCATACATACTGCGAACAAAGGTAACCAACACTATCAGGAGTATTAGAGCGTATATCTCCCTGGAATATAGTAAGGTCTCCTCGATCTTGAGCTAAGGACAAAGTAGGTGCCTTCTCAACACAATACAACATTAAGTGGAATCCGCAGCAACATACTTCGCATAGTTGCTATGAAGCGTTGTTGGCGATTGTCAATTGCAAATTTCATAAACCATAGTAACGGTCGTCGCTGAAAATGGCTGGGTATAGATTGAACATACACCTTGAATGTTTTTTTCTTGTAAATGCCAGTAAATATTTGGAGTCACATCTGGTGTATGTTAAATGTGATACAACGTTTTAAAAGGATATTTTAATCGCACATTAATACAATGGACTTAAAGCACAGGGCATTATATATGACTTTGGTCGTATTCTTTCAATCATTGTTTATTTTATTTTATAATTTGATTACATGATTTCAATTGATCACCGTGATTACGTCGGCTTCCGCGACCGGAGATTGTATTGTCTAGGCTATCCGGGATGAGCCGCGTCTGTCGGGTGGCTGACGTTTCGTGGCCTTCCTCAGAGCGTACTACTGAGTCAGTTGTTGACCGAAGATGTTGGCCGAAATGTCAGCCACCGGACAGAGATGCAGCTCATTCCGGATAGCCTAGACAATGCAAAAATAATGATGACCATACAGTTTGAATACTTTACAGTGCAATCCTTTTTTTATGATTTTGAGTTTGGTATTGAATAAATAAATTAAAATCTGTTGTTGTGAGCGTGCGTTTCCCCTATCTTCCTGGTGGAGCGAGCGCGCCCACTGGGCGTCCTGGCGCCGCGGCGCGCCGGGGGCCGCAAGCGCAGAGCGTCGTGGGCGGCGCAGCTGCGTTCTGGGCCCTGCGCGCCAAGGGCGAAGGCGCGCAGGTGCGCACGGCTCGGCACGGCCCTTCAGATTGCCTTGTCTGCCAACCCTCGGCCGTTGATCATTTACTACATGAAGTAATTCTGTTTGCTGTACGAAGGACTTTCAATGCTCAACAGTAACAAATTCTGCTAGAGCTGGCGTGTTTTTGTATGTATGTGTGTGTGTGTGTGTGTGTGTGTGTGTGTGTGTGTGTGTGTGTGTGTGTGTGTGTGAGAGAGAGAGAGAGAGAGAGAGAGAGAGAGAGAGAGAGAGAGAGAGAGAGAGAGAGATTGTTTAAAGAAAATTCACAAACTAAGCATTTGAATTATTAATTAACGACATTACACACTATTTATTAAGGACACACTATAAAAAAATGACATTCCAAAAAATGCAGTCCCAAAATCTATTTTATTGTGGCATATTTATCAAATGAACACATTTTTTAAAAGGTTTCTAATAGAGCATATATTTATTTTATTTTTACAAGTTTGTTTTAGCCAATAACAAAAAATCGTTGCTAAACATAAAACTTCGTTTTATTTGTGCGTCAGTCGTTTGGTATCAGCACGGTAAAGAGCCAAAACTCAAGAGCTTCAATATTTCGCAGAACAATATTAATAATTTTCTGCCAAATCCAAATTCGAGACAAGCTGTCGCCCAGAATGATCCTCTTCATTCCAGACACGATCTGTAAAATCGGGAATGTCCCGAAAAAATCTGCATGTCTGATCATATACTACGCTCGTAGGTGCAGTTCATCCCAGTCCCAGCCAAGCGGCGAACGTTTTATTTATTTATTTATTTATTTATTTATTTATTTATTTATTTATTTATTTATTTATTTATTTATTTATTTATTTATTTATTTATTTATTTATTTATTTATTTATTTATTTATTTATTTATTTATTTATTTATTTATTTATTTATTTATTTATTTATTTATTTATTTATTTATTTATTTATTTATTTATTTATTTATTTATTTATTTATTTATTTATTTATTTATTTATTTATTTATTTATTTATTTATTTATTTATTTATTTATTTATTTATTTATTTATTTATTTATTTATTTATTTATTTATTTATTTATTTATTTATTTATTTATTTATTTATTTATTTATTTATTTATTTATTTATTTATTTATTTATTTATTTATTTATTTATATTTATTTATTTATTTATTTATTTATTTATTTATTTATTTATTTATTTATTTATTTTATTTATTTATTTATTTATTTATTTATTTATTTATTTATTTATTTATTTATTTATTTATTTATTTATTTATTTATTTATTTATTTATTTATTTATTTATTTATTTATTTATTTATTTATTTATTTAACGTCAAAAAGCAGTTAAAACTGTGTATGACGTGCTATGGGGAGAAGTGAATTCTGTGCACATTTTCAAAACTCTGTGATCACTACACTAAGTCATATACTACTTGAATTTTGAATTTAAAAAAACCGCTCCCATGTAATAAAATCTATTTTCAAGGATAAATAAGCAATAAATTTTGGGCTCTTATCTTTCGTCAAGGAATAATATTTCCTGCCATGACAACATGGAAACGATAATTTGAATAACTATATTTTCCACTGAATTCTAGAAGTCGAACACAGATAATGAAGTTACATTTATGTCCAGAAGCACACTCAGCATTTGCTCAATGGATCAGGGAAACTGCACGAAAAACCTAATCGAGATGGGGGTCATTGACCCAGAAGCTGCGATACAATACTTGTTACATATTGTTTAGAATTATACAGTCCAATGGTAAATAATACATTAAATATCACTGTTAAATTTAATGTTACTTTCCTTGTGATGCTCAGTATAGTCTCTAATTGTATAGAAACAGTTATGCAGCAGAAACGATTTCACTTGGATTAATCTTTTCTATCGAATTTAATCGTTTAATGTCATCTGGCAAAGTGTTGTAAAATAATATACACGTATTGTATGTGAATTTTTTTTAATGAGCTGTTGATACTGTCACCTGATGAATATGATTTCTACGTCGAGTGTTATAGAAATACACATCGGCATTTTCTGAAAATATATTCCCACCCTTAAGCTAGTCATTTTGGACAAAAAACACTGATTCGTAAATCAACAGACAAGGTAATGGTAAAATTACTAGATTAATGAAGAGAGGCTTATAGAAATCACGTGGGTGGTATTTGGTCATTATTCGTACAATTATTTTTTGTAATCTAAAAGTCTGGGAGCTATGAGATGTATTTCCCCAGAATATTATGCCATATCTCAGGCGGGAATGAACATTCGCTAAATATACACAACGAGCAGTATGAAGGCTGACTGAATTTGCAAGACTTCTGATCGCATAGCATAATGAATTTAATTTTGTGTTCAATTCATTTAAATGGACGTTCCATTTAAGGTTTGACTGAATTGAGAGACCTAAAAATTTTGTTGCCTTAACGTCGGTCAATGGTACACCGTTCATTTTCAATGGAGCACAGAATTGTTTATTTGAAATGGAAAACTGCATTAAAACCGTTTTCTTTTCATTTACTATTAATTTGTTATATCGGAATCAATTTGAAACATTTGATATTGTACTATTTACGGTTTCTTTATTGCAAAGAATGTTCGTGTCATCCGCAAAGAGAACTGTTCTTCCGTTTCGAATCGTCGAGGGCATTTACGTATAGTAGCAACAGAATATGGCCTAAAATCGATCCTAGAGGGACTCGACGTGCAATTGGCAAAGAGTCGGAAAGGTGCGTACATAATGTTCCATCATTCCAGTAACGTAACCGAATACGTTTACAACCATGCGCAATCAGATACAAGTCTCCAGAAACTATCGTATATGGTGCAGTCTTTTACATCTATCTTCACTGTAGTTATGAAAAATAAATTCCAACTATCGAACAATACATAGGCTAGTGATGTCAAGTTAATTGTCACAAGTGAGCCTGGGTCATATCTCTCCTCATGCAGTTGACCACTTCGCTACGTGAAAGTACTCGTAGTAGTGAAAGTGGCTTTTAAAATTACACATAATATAGGAATAGGTGAGAGAAAAATCAATGAAAGTACGATTCATGTTGTTATGTCTATTAAATGTTTTTAACAAATTGTTGGTTTTGTAGGATATAAATGTAGTACTTCTTTCGACAAACTCTGACGCAGGTTTTGTGAGCGTCATCGATATCAAAAACAGAGAGAGCGTAGTGATCGTTGCTTTCAGAATGCTTGTTGCGCCGATAAACTTGGCTTGCCATGGTGGCGCGAGGCGTACTGGTACTGACTTCGTAAGTAAGATCACTTCGTAAGTAAGACTTCGTCCTCAGAACTGCAGTTAACGCACCTTGGTATATAAGCAACACTAATCTCCACAAAGACCTAGCCATAGATTCCGTTCTAACATACATCACCAAACTTTCCCAAACATTCTTCCAAAATCTACCCTCAGTTACCGGTGCTTCCCATTACAATATAGGTAAAGAGCATCCCATAGAAACTCGTCTCCGCAACCGACTCCCCTTTCACATCTTCCTCCGAAAACTGGCAGATATCTGATAATGAAATAAACAGTACTCCCATCAATAGTCAACAATATGTATTTTCCCACTTTATTATTCGCACTATTTAAATCTATGTTTAATGGGAGGTGGCCTTAGCCATCCCCTTTACATCTTTCGTCTGAAAATACTCGCTCCTAACAACTGAAAAGCCATTTGGCTGAGCGTTGAACAACCAACTCGTTCTGTTAAATAAATAAATTTAAAAAAAGACTTCGTAAGTAAGATCATTTCGTAAGTAAGATCACTTCGTAAGTAAGATCACTTCGTAAGCAAGACTTCGTAAGTAAGACTTCGTAAGTAAGACTTTGACCATCCCGAGAGTTTCCCACGATTCTGGTAGAATGAAATGTTCATTAAGACTTGAACTCTATCTACAAACTAGTCTAAAAATCTCGCTACATTTATGCTTAATCCATAAATTATGTGATCATCAAGATCTGGATTTTACCTTCTCGTTTAATCGAGGCGACATGGATTTTATGATTTTACAGACAAAGCAGTTAATGGCTGATTTTAGGAGAGTTTTGATCCCATTTGTATTTTAATTTTTTTTTCTAGATCACAAAGAAAGAGTTGTAAAGAATGCACTATTTTGTTTAATTATAAGTACTTTTCCGAATTGTTATTAATTTTCGTGTGTTTCAAACAGGAGTCTCACACAACAATAATTTTGAAACTGCGTAACATTTTCAGTAATAATATCATCAGTAATTCGTTTTGTTGAAGTATAAAAAATTAAACCTTCCACAATAGCAAAAAAAATTTGATCTCAAAATATTTGTAAGTATATATTTTTTCACGATATACTATTTAATTTCTAACATGGAATGGTGGATCTCCTAAACGATTTTACTTTTACAGTATAAGTAATTGATATATAATTCAATGAAAAACGTTCACTCAGAACATTGGGGTTTTCAAGAAAAATAACATTGTTACCTCATGTTACATACATAGGACATGATTACGTCATTGAAATAAACCCTTGTTGATCAGAGTAATTAAAAGTCTGAATATAAATTTTGAAAATATTTTTCTGTGTATTAATTAAACTAGTAGCTTATCTACAACTTTACAATTGATTTGTACTTTATCAACATATTTAAGATGATTTTCAGACACTACGTTTTGTGTAACAAACATTTTTGAAATTCCAGAAATGCCAGATTCCTTTAAAAATGTTAAAGACAATTCCTTTAAAAACTATGTTCGGAATGTAAAATTACTTATTTATTTTAAATTCAAACGGAACGAGAGCCAAGAAACCAATTTAAAAATAGTTTCACTAAAATAACTTTTGTAACTCCATTTCGAAATAGAAACCAGTTTGTTCACATTTTAATGTCAAGGATTTGAAAAATCCAACAAAATAAATAAAACAATATGAAATGTCTTATTCTTAAACGTGTAAAAAACTTAGATTTTGCACATAATTTACATCCATGCAATTCAAATGTACTCTGACACAAGACACATTATTCTCGCTCCTTTATTTCCCAACGACAGTAATTTATTTTGCAAATGTCATGAAGTTCTTCTAGTCGCTTAAGGCGAACAGCGTGTGAACTTCTCCGGCCGTGTCGTGGGCTTCAAAACCCAAAACAGAGCCGTTCCTTTCAACGCGAAGCAACAACGTGCCGTTACCCCCTCCCCTCCACCACCCCCACCCCCCACGCCGTCTGGCCCCTGCTTCCTTCCATCGACGCCGCTCACCCCACCGCCCGCGCCCCTCCCCGCAGCCGCCACCACTACCACCACCGCCTTCCCCAACACTCCCTCTGCCCCTTTCACCAAGCCCCGCCCCCGCAACCGCCCCTGCAGCCACCCCCGACCCGCCTGACCCGCTTCCGCGTCGCGGCCCGCGTAATCCGAGGGCCTCCGCGAAACAAGAGCAAACGAGGCGGCGACGCGCGCGGGCGAGCGCCGCGCAGCCGCCGGCGAAAGGAGAATAAATATTCCTAGAAGGCGCCGCGCAGAGCCGCGCCGCGCCGCGGCCGCGATAAAAGGCCGTGCGCGGACGCGCCAACGGGCGGGGGAGGGAGCGGAGTGGGGGAGGGGGCGGGGCGGGGCGGGGAGAGGCGAGACGGAGCGGGGTGGAACGGAGCGCGGAGAGGAAGGAGGCGGGCACGGTAGGGGCGGGGCGGGGGAGGGGAGGGGCGAGGCGCGGAGAGGGAAGGGTGGGGGCGGGACGAGGCGAGACGGGGAGGGGAGGAGCGAGGGCGGTGGGTTAATCTGACGGCGTATCGTTCCCATTCAGCGCCCGGACCGGGAGGCGTCCTCGCGCGCACAAAGGCGCCGCCAGATAGCGCTGCGGCTGCGACTCCACTCGCGGTGGATCGGCGCGGGAAGAGATTGTGCGGAAGAGCCTGCGATAATTGATATGTAAGAGCACGGAGTGCCCAGGAAAAGCTTTGAAACAGGACTTGTGCGAGATGGTACTGATTGTTCATTGACATCAATTGGACACCTGGGGAGCATTAAATAACTGATAGAGTACTATTAATACGTTCTCTCATCCAGAATAATTACCCTTTGGGATGCTTAGTACTCCACGAACGGAAATGAAATGTTAACTTACAGTTGTTGGTCACACACCTCGGTAGGTCTACGATGAAATGCGCAAGATTTCTGCAGTGTCACCAAGTACCTGTAACAATCCAAATATAATGTTCAAACACTGTTTTTGAAAACATCTACAAAATAATATAAATTCAACGTAAATGAGGAAATACGTTACCAGTTACTAATTAATAATCGTGTCTCGATTGTTCACCGACAAATATGTATTATATTTTTCCTTAAAAGTATATACTCAATTTTCAAGTGATTTTGTAAGAAATGTTCAACTAAATAATATAAACGGTCTTTAAAACCATGTTCTAAAAATTTGCTTTTTCAACTCCCTGGAACAACTTGTAATATTTGCCCTTCTCTAGATCCATTACGTTTCGATCTCACGCCCTCGAATTAAATAAAAGGGCAACTTTAAAAAATGAGTGTTTTATATAATTCTATTTTAATTTATTTACTTAAAATTTAAGAACGAGATACATTTATGATTGAGTTTGTCACTAATTTATGGCTTTAAATTGACTATTCCCCGCATGAAATTTCAGCCAATAGCGAGCAAGAACTACCCTACCAGCCAATTAGAGACGACTTTACCATGTATATTTATCAGTTATTGAAATATAACCTCCTACGAGGTGATAAATTTTGCGCCTTCTTTTGTCTACAGATAGAGGTTAGGTAATCGTCACTCAAGACATCTTCAAATGAATGAGAAACACCATTCTTCAATTATTAATAAATTAAGACATAGTAGAGCTTAAAATTCAACATTTTCCTTAAAAATAAGCGAACAAAACACCTTTCCTTCGAATTTAAACTTTAAAGACTGTGTATTCAATAACTGTGTTTTCAAGTAATTTCGCTCTTAGTTTGTTTTGTTTGTTTTGTAGTTTATAATTGCTCTTATGTATATATTTCTGTTCGATGTAAAAATATTTGAATAAAACAATGTTGATTATTAATAGTACATTATATTTATGAAATTTCATTCGTGAAATAGTCTTAGTAAATTTCACTCGTGGTTTGGAAATTGTATATAAATGCCCTCCTCGCTTCGCGAGTTGGGGATTTATCGACAATTTCCAAACCACTCGTGGAATTACCTTTGATAAATCCTTATTAAAAAATGGGATAACTTTCAGTTTTAACGAACCCGTTGCCCCTCAAAGCGAACGTAATTTTTCAATGGCTCCTAAGTGCAGTGGAATTCTGGACAACATTAATGAAAATTAACCACATACGTTGTTAACATAAGTACCCTCAATTTTGGTTATTAACTAAACCAACTGACAAAATGTGGCCGCAGAAAATTTCTCCACACACGGAAAATTTCGGGCGTCTGGTGACACGCGAGTGCAAGATTTGTAGCGGGCATCTTCGGGCGTCCCTCGGCTAATCGCAGAGTGGGAGCAAACACAAAAGAGAGATGTAGCAGAAAATGCAGGGAAAAAGGAAAGGCGGCCTCTCAGGGCTGGCGGTGGCCGCGGCGGCGGGCGCTCGCTGAACAACGCGACGCGGCGGAGCCCGAAGCGAACAGCGCGCGCGGATTAAGCGCGCGGGGAGTAAATCCCGTGTTCTCGTTCTGTAAAACGATGCGCTCCGTAATTTGGCACGCTCGCAACTCCCTACGCCCCGGTCCTCGCCTCGCCCCCGCTCCGCCCCACACCACTGCGGCTCGGCTGGGCTCCGCTCGCCTCGCGCGCCGCCACCGTTCTCCCACCCGCCTCGCCTGAATCCACCCCGTCCTGCCCTTTCCCTTCTGCCTCGCACCTACCCTACTCGCTTCGCCCGTTCCCACCTCGCCCAACCCTGCACTACTTTTTCCTGCCCAGCCCACCTCTTACCTACTCTGCCCGTCCCTCCCCTGACACACTGTTCCCCGCGAAGCTACGGTTCCCTCCTGCGACTGTACTCGACTCACCCCGAATGCCTCGCGGCTATCTCACGCTACGTAGTTATGTCTTTCCCTGCGTCACTCTAGCGTTTCTCGGCTCCCGTATCCTCGCCCTCATACTTCTTCGTCGTCCTGACTACTCCGCCGTTCCACCACATTCACATACACCCCGACCCATCACCCTTTTCCCTGCGCGAGCCGCCCCCGCCCTCCCGTCTCGTCATTCACCGCGCTCTGCTACCTTCCCCCTGCGCACTCCCACACCCCTCCTCGCTCGGCCCAACCCCTCGCTACCCAGCCCACTCACCGCTCCCGAACACATGTCTTTTTCATTTATTCGCAACGCTCTTCCCTCTTTACGTCCAATACTTCCAACGACATCGCTCCGACACTCAACACATAACATAGTTGAAGTAATCGTTCACGAAAATATTAAAATATAATATAATTATAATACAATATAATATAATATAATATAATATAATATAATATATTATATTATAATATAATATAATATAATATAATATAATATATAAAATACTGCTGCCTGCAGCAGCAAAAATACTGCTGCACAAAACCACACAAAATAGTTTCCCAAAAAGTACAGGTACACTACTCAAGAAGAGGAAATCAAAATTACACCACACCAAACTGGATATTTTACCAAACACAACCTTCTCGAATACTGCAAGATAGAATAGAATATATAAGGATACACAGCACAACGGTTCTTTACATACGATGAAACGTTACTGTTCCACGTAAAACTTAAATAGTAAATATCTAATGGCGGGGAGCCTCTTACTTGGAGCCTTACTATTTGCACTACATCAGGAGTACAGTGACATAATTCGTGTGCAGTGACGCAATGAGTATGAGACTTCAGTCGGTACGTGCAGTACGAGAATAAGGTACTGCGAGAATAAGGTACGTGCAGTACGAGAACACAATGAAATATTTTCATTTTCATTCAAAACGGAAACAGTTTCATTGTTTTTCTATTTTTGCCGAGGGGTAACTAATGAAACTATAAATAACTCTCAAAAGCGAGGGTGCATAATTTTGTTTTAATTTCTGCGCGTATTGAACTTTTTAGAATTGTTAGTAGAAGTATTGTTTAGAAACACTCGTTACGTTTTTTTGTTTTCTAAGTACTGAATTAAATGATGCCGAAGAACTCTCCGTAAAAGTAACTACTTCAATCTTACTCCTCTAGCCTCTTGCCGGAGAGTAACGGAAGTAGATTGGGACAAGCCACGAAACGTGAAATGAGAAAAAAGTGCATAATACACAGGAATAAGAGAGACAGATATTGCGCGGGTATTTGGTAATCCAAACACAAAGAACGTTCTATTTCTAGCAGTGGGACTGCTGACAGGACGCGAATCCGTATTAGCAAGTGATAACGAGGAGGATTGTAGAGGCATTTAGGAGAGGGAGAAACGCGGGCCATAAGCCGGATGATCTGTACGAAAAAAGACTGATGAATAGGCTATACTTTGAACTGTTAAGAGCTACCATATGACGGGGTATACGAAGATTATGAGAGAGAGAGAGTGTGAGAGAGAGAGAGAGAGAGAGAGAGAGAGAGAGAGAGACAGAGAGAGCGATTAGCAGAGAGGTGCAGCTCTCCGAGAATATGTGGGTGATGCTGAGTGCCCAAAGAGGTGGGGAGAGGAAGTAAGGGGCGGACAATCGATTGATGGACTGATGATTGATTGTTAGTGATTCCGGGCGCGTCAACTGCTAAGGTCATTGCTTCCGTAAGTGAAGTGCATGCTTGTTTCCTCGCGAGGTGGCGGTGATCTTCCGTTGGTTGGCGAGATCCGGCGTCGACCTACCGTCGGCTAGCGGGGTTTCCTTAACCAGGTATCTCCCACCAGTGGGGCATCGCCCCAGCCGGAACTAGCTCTAAGCCCCCGACCAGTCTCCCGACAAGTGTGGTAGTGTGGTATATGTAAGTGTTAATGTGTAAGTAAAGGGTGAGGATAGGACAGGCAAAAGGAAAGAAAGATCGCGCTCGGTCCGAGGCCCGTTTGATAGGGTACTGCTCCGGCATTCGCCTGGTGTTGTCGGAGAAACCAGAAAAAAAATACCGATCAGAGTAGCCGGAATTCTCATCCAGATCCCGACTAAATTTGACATAGCCGGCAAGCTACTGTCGAAAGTCCAGCGACCGTCGGGACTCGGACCTAGAACCTCCCGGCCAGAGGCACTGCAGTGACATTAGTTGCCGCCCTAAGCCACTCCTCTCGGTCGGATAATCGAACTCTGTAGGGCGGTGACACACTCTGATTACGCTCCAAAAGGAGGGAGGGAGAAAATCAGGACATGTGTGAGAAAGGTGTGGGAAAAGAAACCGAAAGTGGAAGAAAAGAGCAGAAAAGGAAAAAGAGAAAAGAGCAAACGGGAGTATGAATGAAAAAATAAGCGCGTACGATTAAAACAATGCGAAGTGTTAAAAGAAGGGAGAAAAAATAAAATAGAAAAAAGAAAACCAGTGTCCGAGAGAAAGTTAATATTTGCGTGTTTGTGTTCATGTGTTTCTGTGGGTGTATTTGTGTATGTGTGTGTGTGTGTGTGTGTGTGTGTGTGTGTGATAGAGAGAGAAACGAAAGTAGCGAGAAAGAGAAGAGACGGAAAGAGAGGTGAGCGGCAGGGGGAGAGAAAAGGAGAGAAAGAAGAGAGGGAGGGTTGGGGAGAGAGAAAGAGAAGGAGGGTACGGGAGAATGAAAATAGAGAGAGAGAGGTTGGCTGAGATTGAAAAAAAGAGAGGGAGGGTAGGGGAGAGTGAGAAAGAGAGAGGGAGGGTAGGGGAGAGAGAAAGAGAGAGATAGCGAGTAGGGAGAATGGGAGTGAAAGGTAGAGAGGTAAAAAGAGATGCCACGTACATTTTCAAACAAATGAATCCGCGTGCTCGCCTGACAAGGCCGCAAATCCCCAATTGAGACGCACGCAGGCGACCGCCCGCCGAGCGCGATAAGCCAAGTGGGCGGTGCCGCATGCCACGGCTTCGCGACGCAACCTGAGCGACCACCGCGAACCACGCGGTTTCTTCCAGGCAAGCCATAAACACAAATCTTGCGGAATGGAACTGCTTGGTCTAGCAACACAATGAAGAGATCATCGTCGAAGAGGTACACTGCAAACATAGTAAAGACTAATTTTAATTTCATGATTTACGAAGAGTGTAAAGCATAATTACAATAACTTACTTCTCCGAAATGACAACAAAAACCTTCTTGAAAGTAATCGCTGGGTTATAATTGATTTTGCTTAACATTTCATTTAACAACAGCTCTTGGCAGGCCTAATGGAATCAGAAGGCTCAATGTCTATTATGTGCAAATGTGCTATCATATTCAGTACCATCACACTACAATATCGTCTTTAAAATGAAAAATTGAAGAAATATCGTGGTTAAGCTAGCGAAACCACGTTTTTGACCTTCATTTCATCGGTTCAGCGAACTTCATGCAAGGATGTAAACTATTGACAACACTGTTCTAAGAACAGCTACTGCACCAATATTGTATTGAGTACATTTGAGTCAATGCCAGCCAACACTGCCAGTAATAATAAACCTACGAAATCTCTCATGGTTATTAGCGACAAATAAAATTGAGTTTAATATTTTACTTTTTTACATTATATTGTTGGTATTGTTTATTACGTTTAAACGTTTGTTTCTTTAACATTTACTCTATTCTTCAGTGAGGTTGTCAAAAGACAAAATATTAAACTGTATTTTCAATTAAAATTTCATTAAAAATATTAAGATAGTTAGAAGATTGGCTGACCTCTTGAAAACGTGATGAGACTAGTACAGTCATGAAAAATACATTTTTATTTTAACAAAATAGTTTGCATTAAACAAGCATTAAAAATGGCCGCCTAATATTCAGAGAATTCCTGCCGTATTAGTTTTCAAAAACCTGCTCATGCAGCTTATTAGAGATTCCACTCGTCTCAACAAAGAAATTCCTTCTAATCATGGTCATATTTCAATAATCACTGATCAGAGGATTTCCGCGGACTCTGCCGAAGAGATAAAATTATTAAAGAAAATTACTAAGTACAACGTTTGAGGGAAAACTGATTTTAATAGTATAAAGCTTAGTTCAACTTTTCAAAGTAAGGAATTAAAAATACGATAGTATATTACAGTGAATTGAATATATCGTTCATTTCGTAAGCAGTTTACATTACATTGCAGTTCAATAAATCTGTAACCTCAAGAACATGAAATAATGGAATACGGTCTTCCAAAATCCATTTTTATTTGTGCCATTTATGTCTAGTACAGTGTACAAATACGATCAATGACAGCAGATTTTGCGAATCACATGTCATTAATGGATATTTAATTCATGTTTTTCAAAGTGTCCAAAATGAAATCAACATAAAAGTCGCCAATTTACCAAGCGATTGATGAAACACTGGCAGCAAATGGGCTTGATATTTGCGGCAATCAAAAGCATTTTATAACTTTATTTATTGTTTTACTATGAAACGAAAATCTGTCACTGCCGAGAACGATTTGTTATTACCGATCATGCTGCAAATGACAAGCTGCAAATATTCGTTTTGTTCTCTCATTGTGATTAGTACATGTTGTTCAATGTTCACTTTTCTAAAGTACTGAAAATCGAAGTAAGTTAAATTACTGTAAAAGTAGACTACTTTGAATCACATAAAGCGAGTCTCATTAAAATAAATAACAAATAGTTCAATGTGTTCATCTACTTTAAAAATCAATACGAATTCATTTCGACATCATTAATACTCTAACAATTTGCACAAATACCTTTTACTAGGAATAATTTCAAAATATGAAGGTAGGTTCCTGTATCATATCTCTTTCAAAATAAAAACACACAGGAGCTCTCCTACTTTCTTGCGTTAGAAAGTAAAAGGAATTAAGAAAACGGATTAAAAGAATGTAAACAGTTTTATATTATTATTATTAAAGAATGTAAACAGTAATATATTACCAATTCATAATATCAAGCAATTATTATTATTATTATTATTATTATTATTATTATTATTATTATTATTATTATTATTATTATTATTATTATTATTATTATTATTATTATTATTATTTCAAATTAACAAGGTATCTGGTGGTCATTGAGTCAAGAAATATTTATATACTACGCCTGTATACAAAAAACATGGACACAAAATCTCGTGAGTACGTTACTGCTGGATAAGTAATAATCTCTCAGGGCTGCATCAACGAGATTTAAAACGATCACCATAGAAGTTTGCTGATTGTATTTTAGGTGGATTTTCAGACGAACATGCAACCCGCAACACACATTACGCCACAACACATTTTACTATCGCGCGTAACATGAAAACGAAACGACGGTTCCTGTATGAAACTATTTTCATCTTTAAAATAACTTTAAAAGTTCTGCTTTTTGAAGGTTGCAATTTTATGCGAAAAATATACCGGACCCTACCACTATAGTTATTTTGAGGGAAGGTTTTCTTTTAGGTACTCTTGCTATTCAGAAGTACAGTATCATCCGGCAGGGGAGGTACAGTGTTAACGCCTCTGCATGTTTTACACAAGTGTTTTGTTATTAAATAATCATTTTAATTAAATTTTTGAAATTTCAGTTTAATTTCTCCATTAACAAATCCATAATCATGCAGTGAATACGTGTGGGGAACATTCGGGAGGACATGTGTTTGGAATATTTTGGAAACGTGTGGGGACCTGTGATAAACATGTGAGGAAACATGGGTTTCATACGAGGAACTTGCGGAGGTAAATGCCGAAAACCTATGGTAAAAAAATAATATTTATTCTTAAATGATCTTTACCCGGAACACTTACGGCATCGCTTACAAACTCAACAATTACGAACTAATCTAAATCTACTTTGTCTCACATCCTAACTTATTCTAATTACTTACATTTCCTGGTCTAACACCGAACACTATGTGCATTGTTTACAGTGTGCAATTTAAACTTCCCAGTTTGAATTTTCGCGGAGCGTCTGCCTCTCGTGATTTTATTTTAGATATTTACAAACACATACAATGTAAACACTACACATAAACTCATATAAACTTATTGTTTTACGCTAGGCCGTTGTCCGCCTCGTTTTAACCGCGGCTGCAAGAGTTCATATGGTAAACATGCGAGGCCACATGTGAACATCCAAGAGCACATATGAATATGACTAAGAACATTTGGTGAACATGCGAAGGAACACGTGGTGAACGTTGAAGGGAACATGCGAGGAAATATGTGGAGAACGTGCAAAGGGAACATGAAGGGAAACACGTTGAGGCCAGGTGGAGCGAATAATTTGAGTAAAGATTTAGCTCTTCGTATCACCCCTTTTTCGTAGCAGGGTGGTCACAAACGAGTAGACACCAGGAATCAATGAAAGATTACACGCAGGCGTTAAGAGGCTAGTAATGACGGACCTACAATGATTCGATGCAGTTCAGTTCTGGCATGAAGGTTGGGCCTAGTATGAAGCTTGCCACTTTTAAAGCAATGATGGAAGTGTGGAATCTTCGCAAGATTCCAGCTAGGAGTATATAATATACGAAGGAAATAAACATTTCTACGATATATAAGATATCATCGACACAATACTTCGTAAATATTGACAGATGTATCTCAAGGGCTGCAGCAAATAGATTTAAGACCAATGATTTAGCATTCCTCAGATTATGACATAAGGAAACAGCAAGCGCAATACAATACTCACATCACGTTGCGCTGCAACATTTGTCATATCACAGGGAAACGACGAGCCCTAGACCCTTGAAACGGGGTTTTCTTTTCGCTAACGGGTCACAAGTTATACTTCTTAAGCAGTAAACTACAAAATACGATGTTTTCGGACGTCCATATACATTTTCGGAGCGCTCAATCAATACTATAGTAGTAATTGCCACAAACTTTGGTTATGTGTTTACGCGTGAAGCTCTTTTCACTTTTAAAACAATGATTTATAAAGCGTGGAATGTTTACCCGTGTCCTAATTTGCTCCACGGAACAAAAAGTGTTGAAGAGTTCAAAGCACAAAGAATCAAAATCGACTTGAACGTAAATCTAACTTTGAACTTTCGAATATTACTTGGCTCACATAAATGAAACAAACATTAAATGATATAACGTATTTTGCACATTTTGTTAGTGGAGCTTCTGGAGTAATGATATGATGACGGGGGCGACGGAGAAGACGGCGGAGGCAGGGACGATGGCGAAGTGTGAGACGGAGGCGCTGGGCGTAGGTGGTAGGCGGAGGGAGGAGAAGGGAGAGGAAGAGTTGGCCAAGGCGGCGATGGAGGCGGAGGCCGACGCGGACGGCGAAGGCGAAGGTGAAGGCGGTAGCGACGGAGGCGCAGAAGGGGAAGGGAAGCCCTAGGCGGCGGTGGAGGCAAAGGCGGAAGGCCAGGAGGAGGCAAAAATGGAGGCGGTAGCGGTAGAGGGAAAAGGCGGTGCCAAGAGTGGCGATGGAGGATGAGGAGATGGAAGCGAAAGCATCAGCAAGGCGGTGGCAACGGTGATGGCGGTAGTGAATGTAAAAGAGTTGGCGGAAGCTGTGTCAGGCAGAGGCGGCATCAAAGGCGGAGAGAGAGGAGGCGGGGCCCAAGGCGGTGGTGAAGGCAGAGGAAGAGGCGGACGCGGAGGTGGCGGAGATGGCGCTAGTGAAGATGGAGTTGGCGGAAGCGAAGACAGGGTCGTCAGCGAAGGCTGAGAGAGAGGAAGCGGGCCCCAAGGCGGTGGTGGAGGCGGAGGCAGACAGAGATGGAAGCGGAAGCGTCGGTGAAGGCGGAGGCGGCGGTGATGGCAGCAGTGGATGTGAAGGAGTTGGCGGAAGCGGCAGCAACTGCGGAGAGAGGAGGCGGAGGCAGAGGAGGCGTCTGTGGCGGCGCGGCGTCTCGATCGCGGCACGTCGCGGCCGCGCCTTGCCCATATAAGGCCGTTCGGGCCGGCGCGGCGCGGCGCGGCGCGGCGCGGCGCTGGCTGCCGCGGAGGAAGAGCGCGAAAAAACAGCCTCCGCCGCCGGCCAGGCTGCGGGCGGCGCGGCGCGGTCCGGCGCGATTCCACTCGGACATTTCGCAGAACCCACGACAACGCGCTACGGCGCCTGTACTTCGCGCGATGCACCTTTGACATCACTACCAACCTTCCACACGTGTACCAAATCTTAAAGCGATGTGGCATTATCTTTTTTCTTTCTACTCCCATTCTATGGTGCTGTCATTTGATACCTACAACCCGTTTCATAATGATACTCATTATGATACAGATTTCATTACGATACAGGTTCTTGACCAATCACAGAGAAGTTTATAAACCAAGTATTGACACTTCATTAATCATTGCCAGTCGTTCTAGAAAATGTTTTGTTCGATCGTGTACACTAACATTTGATTTAATATTATATTATTTTAATCAGTTTTAATTTCTTTTATTATCATTAATTTTGAAGTGGAATATTATTTAAAATAAAATGGATCGTAATATCACATTTATCTTACTAGACTAACGCAGTGGTAGTGGTAGAGGGAATATTTGACTGATGTTTAGATCAGAACGCAAGTTATTGCGTGTTATACGTGGCTGCAGTGTGTTTGCCCTTAAAAACCGGCCAATTCTCTAGTTAGAAACGTCTACTGAATCAGAGGATGAGTGGGCACCTCTACAAATAAAAAAAGGAAAAATGGTGACCTCAAAATTATTGCCGCAACTTTTGTGCTCTCTCGCGGGCGTGCTGGTAAACCAAAGCCCCCTGCGGCAGGTAGGGTAGCTGTCCGCTAGGTGGCCTTGGCTGAATCCTGCATGTCAACTACCACAAAACGATTCAATGTAAAAATTTAACTTATAGAAGTGGAAAAGTACTGTATGAAACTCGATGTAATGGGTATTAATACACTCGTGTGAAGTTTACGATACTCGCTCGTATTGTAATATCACACTCGTGTATTCATACGCATCATTACATCATCGTTTCATAATGTACTATTTATATTCTTCTAGTTTATTGTATGTAAATATGAGCAAAACGTAACAGAATCGCTTTTTTTATAGGAACATATTTCGAGGGTACTGCATTAATTTAGTTTATTTACGTTGCAACCAAAATGGTCATGTTTATTTAAAATTTTGATTTCGAGATCTTACTTGGGCTTTGAAAATAATATCAATTTACTTATAATATCAGAAAACTGCCAACGGATAGAAACACAGCATTTCACAATCAACTCAGTGCACTAAATAATATCGGATAGCAAAATAAATATTACAAGAATAATTCGTAATTTATGTTTAACTCTCCGTCGGTGATGAGAAACTCTTCATGAAGACCTACAATGCAAAGAAATGCGGGAAAAGAGCATGAAAAATAATTTCGTTAATTTTATAACATCTTAACATAAATGTTTAGGTTCCATTTTTACTTTCTCGCATACGTACTACGTATATACGGAATACTATATATGTAGTATAGAGAAAGTTATGTAATGTTCCAGCAAAACGCTGATTTTTTTACAGATTCGACTGGCCCGACTCGAAGATCTGCGAGTTTAAGAAACATTATTTTAATTTTTGGGAGTACTTTCTATGAAAACCCTGGGACAGTTTCAAAATTATCTGAAAATTGGCTCCAAATTCATTTTCTTTCAATTTTTTGAACGAATACATTTAAATACACTTCTAAAGATGACGTAGATTCGATTATCACCGTTAAATGAGCATTTTCCATCGGTTACACACACACACACACACACACACACACACACACACACACACACACACACACACACACACTAACATACACTACACAACTACATATTCCGGGAGACCGGTCGGGAGTTTAGAGCTTGTCCCGGTTGGGGCGGTGCCCCGCTGGTGAGAGAGTCCTGGTTTGGGGAAAACCTGGCTAGCCGACGGTAGGTCGACGGTAGGTCGGAGCCGGATCGCGCCATCCAGCGGGCGAAGATCACCGCCATCTCACGAGAGAAAACATACACTACACTTACGGGACTAATGACCTATGCTGTTGACGACTTCGGAATCACACCAACCAATCAACCTTGGATTCGTACCAAATAACTAGAGGAAGTAATTTGCAAGGAACTAGATTTATCCACTTTTTCGTCAGCAGGTCCCAGCAATAAAAGTTTTTCTGTCAAAAATATGCAGTTTTCCCGCAGCATTACAATATACTGTGTAAGCGTAGGCGAGAAAATAAGAACAAAACTATACCATACACCAAAAGTTCCAAGTAAGCGCCAACAAACAGTAGCGTGAAGACTGACTGAGAAAATACAGCATCTACGAGCAAATGCGGCAGCTCCGTACAGCTCACCTGAGGCGTGCTCGCTTGCAGTGTATTTGGCTGTGGCGCGAAAGGCTTGAGTTGCGTTCCGTTTCGAAACAAAAGCCTTGCTTGTTTAACACACTCGAGGCATATCAAATTCACAACTGTGTAGTAGGCTGGAAACCACGCTGTGTACGGTCTTCAATAATTTCGGGAAAATATAGAAATGTTTATTTTCTGAATTTAGTACCCCGGAAAGTATTTCTTGGAAAAACGAAAACCTAAGAGTTGTGTGTGCTACTACACGAGACGTTTTAAAAAATGAAAATTAAATTATATATTTGTGTTTCATCACCATTAAGGATGTAAATAAAGTATACCAAACTACATTCGTGATCAAGGAAGTATATTTGTAAGGTATATATTTTTTAAAGTGTTGAAATATTCAACATTACTAAAACAATAAATTGCAGTAGATTTTAAAGATTTTTTAATGAACATGAGAACCGTGTATTTTCATTTATATTTTTTTAATTGTAGTTTTTCTGCAAGAGATAAATCTATAATTTGGATGATTTTTTAAATATACTTGAATATTCTGCTCCCTTCTCTACTAATAACAAATAGTAATTACATTTTCTTCAGCATCTTGTGACTTAAACCAATCATCGTCGTCAAAACATTCACAATTTTTCTCTTGTTAAGAGTTAACATTAGATTACAGATGTTACATACAATAAATAGTAAAAATGAAATTAAATCCTGTAATATTTTATACAAATATTATATTAATTTAATACAATAAATAATTTAAGTACATCTGTGAAAAGGGTTTAAGTAAGTTATTTTATGTGACTCGTATGTATGGAAGGTTGTTGACATACCACGTCGTGTTTTAGTGCAACCCGCGTAACTGCTAGGTCTAAGATGTTCCTTTTTGTCTCCGCCAGCGTTTATTTTAGACGTGGTCATTAATTAAGATTGACTTAATGAATAGCCATTATTAGTGTGTTAAAGACAAACAGTAAAATCGGGAGAATCTCGCTCATACGCCGTGGATCCGTTTTATCTCTCCACCATTTGTACACAATCGGAATTTGAGCAGTGTCCGAATTGATGGCAAGGCCGACAAAAACGTACAGTGCCTGGTACATTATAAAAACGCAAACAGTCTGTCAGCGGTACAACCAGGCGCAACCGCCGCGCCGCCCCTACGTCCTGCCTTCTCTCCTCCCGCAGGTCTGACCCCTTTCCTTCTCAGGTCTGTACCCTTTCCTTCACATTCTGCCACTCAGCGTCGTCCCTCCATCCTGTCTTCTCTACGTCCGCAGGTCTGTCAGCTTCCCTTCACACTCCACCACTCAACGCCGCCCCTCCGTCCTGCCTTCTCTCCCCCCGCAGGTCTGTTCCTCCCTTCCCTCCGCAGGTCTGTCACCATTCCTTCATACTCCGCCACTCAACGCCACCCTCGTCCTGTCATCTCTATGTCCGCAGGTCTGTCCGCTTCCCTTCATACTCCGCCACTCAGCGCCGCCCCTCCGTGCTGCCTTCTCTCCCCCGCAGGTCTGTCCCCTTCCCTTCGCAGGTCTGTCCCCATTCCATCATACTCCGCCACTCAGCGCCACCCCCCGTCCTGTCATCTCTACGTCCGCAGGTCTGTCCGCTTCCCTTCACACTCCGCCACTCAGCGCCGCCCCTCCGTCCTGCCTTCTCTCCCCCGCAGGTCTGTTCCCTTTCCTTCACACTCCGCCACTCAGCGCCGCCCCTCCGTCCTGCCTTCTCTCCCCCGCAGGTCTGTTCCCTTTCCTTCTGTCTTCTCTCCCCCCCGCAGGTCTGCCCTTTCAAACTTCGCCGCTCAGCGCCGCTGCATTCGCTGATTTCGCATAGGGATGCGATATTGACGTCGATATTTTCAAACAATCGACATTTTCATAAATACATCGATTGATTAAAGCCGATAATTTTTTTAACATCGATGTTTTGTTTGTGTAGGGTAGATTTCCATAATCACAATTTTATGAAACTGAAAATATGATATAATAGCTGATAATACCACGGTCATATGTGTTCTTCCCCAAGAGATACTATTTCCTTCGTCTTTTCTATTTCGCTCCGGAGAGGCGGCCAATGCACGCGGGGTAGGCGAAGCCCCTCTTCTCGCAGCATGCCCTTGAGAAGACTGTGAGCATTCATGCTTTCAGACTGAAATTTGTTCATTGTTCTTATTACTTTTAAGTTTTTTTCTGAAAGCTAAACCTTATTTACAAATGAATAATCACGATTGTTTGGTAGTGCTTTTATCCAGCCGACACCCGGTTACCTTTTAGGTGCCGATGGAACGTATATTCAACCATACTCTAGACCAACTAGACCAATACACTTGCGGCCTCATCAGAACGCGAGGCCCTTCGCGACAACACATACATGAGAAACAAGGGATAAACAACCAGGCCAAGGGCGGGACTCGAACCCGTGAACCTTCGAACTGAAGCGCAGAGCAATTCCATCCATCCATCCAGAGTCGGTACACACTCTTAGCCACCTCAGCCATTCAGGTCGGCCTACAAGCGCTATAACTGACAAATTAATTGCTCTGCCGGGCGAACGTAAATGTTAGAGATTAACCAACCACTTTACAAAACATTGCATCGATTCCCATGCCTTGTCCACTTCTTGATCTTTTCCCATTTCCTCTCATTTTTACGTTGTCTTCTATTTTTGTGTATCCTATCTTCTGCCGCTTCTCTCCTTGGTCTTTCTTCTTAATACTTTCTATCTTTCTTTCAACGGTCTGCCTAGTATTTCCTCCCTTTATTTTTCTCTTTCTTTCGTTCTTTCCTTCGTCTTTCCTTATTCGTCTCTTCTCTCCTTTTACATTCAAGTGCTGTTCCATTTTAATGTACTTGTTTCTTCTTTGGTTTCTTGTTTATTATTTTCTAATTTTTATTTTATCTTCATTACGGACTCCATTTTACTTGCCATACAACACCCTTACGTAGTAAAGAGAAACTTACTGTAATTCTGAGGCAGAAGTCGGCATTTTTTGTACAGAAAAACTCGTATTATGAGGCCCTGGCATCGAAAAAGTGGATAATTCTTATCCCTTCTTGTAATAAATTACTTTTAAACCGTTGTTTAGTCAGAATTCACGTTTTGGTGAAGGCAAAAACGTCGGTCTGTCCCTCTGTCTGGCCATCCGTGAACCCTAGCGTCCGAAACAATTTTTTCGATTTTCTCTAAAATTGATATTCTCCGATCGATCTGAACGAACTAGAGGTCCTGAGAATTCAAAACAAGAATTTTGGTTTTGGTATTTCACATGAAATGTCAACACTATTTTTTAAATGATTCAAAATTCCTCGAATAACGAAAACGAAGCATAAAAATGCTGCAGATATCATGTTCGTTGAAATTGTAATTTTCGAAAATTGCAAAAGTTCAAAATTATTTGGGTATCTTCCTACAACTTTAGAACTGAAGGTAGAGGTTGTTTCTGTTCATAAATCTGTTGTTGAAAGACAGTTCTTGACATAAGGTCATGTACAATTTTTCGAAATTATGCGTAGTATTTGCGTAATTTTGTATGAAATATTGGCATTTTTTAAATAATTATTTTCTCAAAAGTTGTTTAAAATTTTTCTTTAATTTTGTTCTTCGGATAGAACAAAGGACACGTAAATGGCGTAGGTCTCATTTTCCTTTCTGAATTTTCCGAAAATACCAAAAGTTACTAATAAAGTGAGAAAGTATTTTGTTGGCAGCACCACTAGCTTTCTGTGCTTTCATTTATATTTTATAAACTCTTACAAATATGAACTAGACTTTATTAAACGAAAATTTAATTAGTACTATTCACTGATTTAATGCAATTTCATAATGCCAATCAACAATGTGTATTCAGAGTTGCATGAACTTCGGAGAATATGAAAATACAGAGGACAGCTATAAGTTGATAAAGATAACAAACTTTCAACTCTGCTTGGATGTTGGCTGCGTTTCGGTTGCGTAAAGGAAACATCACATGACAGAATTTTGCATACGTTTGTTACTCAGTATGAGTCATATTCCACGATAATTTTAGCAACATTACCATTTATACCCGTATACCTCAATTTTCTGTGGAATTAAGAGAAAAAAGGGCACGCAGAGTACGTATGAAATTAACAGAAATGCAAACTGTGTAGGAGCTCAAACATTTGTACCTCTTTATATTCTAAAAGAGACATATCCGAATATATAAATATGGGAATGTAATAATTACTAATATTATGTGTACTACATTTCATAATATTTTCCTGCTTCAACTCTTTAACCGACCTAATATCTTAATATCTCCCCTAGATGTTACCTTCAAATGAAACAAATCAGCGATAAGTTTCGTCCACAACATGTGTCCAAGCAACCCCCCACTATAAATTGATAAATTCATTACCCCACTCATCACTAAGGAATATTCAGATATTCACACTTACTGGGAAGCAAACTGCAAGAGTCTGAGTGCTGTAAGAGTGTTTGAGAATGAGAAAGTATCCCTAACAGACACCAACTTGAGTTATTCAAAATGAATGAAGTTTCTGCATCAGGTACGTCTACAAAGAGATAATTGATTCGAACGATTCTAAAAGCAGCGATGTTTGTATCTATCAGTCTTTTTGGATTTCCTGCAGATTATAATCCTTAAAGAAAGTAAATTTGAATAAGCAAATACTTGTATATCAAAATGAGGAAAGCCAATCGGTAAGGATAGTTATTCATGTGATTTAACTTGGATATGCCAAACATGCCTTGAAAATGAGAGTCAACTCTCAAATACTAAGACAGCTCATTTTTCATATTAAGAGAATTTGCCACTACTCTCTCATGTTTTCGTTGCTGTTGGTACTCAAACTAACGCAATAATTTTTGTTTTCGAATTATGCCTATCAACTCATCTCTCACCTTAGTGTGAGGCCACCGTAATATCCGTTATATCCTCCGTTCACCGTTCGCCGTTATATCCTCCTTTATACAGAGATATCTGCTGCCCCATGACACCAACTGTGTCATAAAAAGTGATGCACTGAGAAATTCAGTCGGTACGTGGTATGAGAAAAAGGCGAAATAACGTAATCAAATATCTGCATTTTTCGGTTAAAATCGAAACATTCTTTTTTTTGTTTTTTTCGATTTTGGATTTCCGATTTTGGATTTTCCCCCTGGATATCTAATGAAATAAGACACCTTCCAAATTCCGGAGACTATATAGTTTTCCGTCAATTTAGGCATATTTTCCATACATTATATAGATATTTGGAACTCTGGAGGTAATTGTATTCACAGAATAGTCTTACGAAGGCTCTCTAGCATTAGAAATGTCTAGATAAATTCTTTCATCGGTTCGCAATTCTCTGAGACCTTTCTAACGAAGTAAAAAGTAATACGCTTCAATTAAAAAAGTTGTCTCAAATACACCAACCTGAAAGTGTTGGGAACCAATCGAGATATCCTATAAACCCCTTCGTTAAACAGTATTTCGATAACTTATGGCAGTTCCACATATTCGGCGATCTACTACTCGCCCAATTCTGAGCAGTTGATATGTTCGGCAAGTGCTCGCTTCTCTTTGACGTGTCCTAAATACCAACATGCGGTGGGTAGGGTGAGCACCGAATGATCGTCACTCAGCAAAAAGCAAGCAACTCATCCACACTACTCGAGATTCGCGAGCGGTTGCTCGCTACTTGTTGAATGTGTGGAACCGCCCTTAAACAGTACACAACAATAATAATAATAATAATAATAATAATAATAATAATAATAATAATAATAATAATAATCGGAGGATTAGCACTTGTTGAATCACACTTGAATGGGGGCGTATCTGGTAGGGGGCCTTGCGGATAGCTCATGGTTAGCGTGCTCGCTTTCCATCACGTTCGATTCCCGGTCGGGCAAGATAATAGTGTGCGTTTCCTTGCAATGTCCCAGTATGTGGTGCTGTGTGACGATAGGAAAACTCACTTCTCAGATTCAGGAGACCAGTACATGGCGTAGAGATGCGTACGTGCTAACCACACGTACCCCACAACCCATGGCCGGGACGCCGCTGTTACGCCCAGGCTTCGTCAGAGGCTATTGCGCCGAAGTACTTACATACATATTTGGTAGGGACGAACCGTTTTGCAGAAATTGGCATCGCATATCTGAAACGTTTATGTTTCACGGCAAAATGCGCTAAATCATATCCCAAAACTCGAAACTACTGTCGAATAATTTCTTTGTGAGTGTCGTTTACCATAGCGAAGGAGGCATTTTATGCGTCACGCATTAATGTGTGCCACTACTGTCTCCCGAAACATCTGGAGACCCCTGGACGTGCAGCGGTTCCTGAGTGACGGGGCGCAATGGAACATTGTGGTCACCCGCTATTGCAGTTTCACATGTGGAACAGAAATACGAAACTAGACAGCACACGCGCCCCAAATTGAATTTAAGTGTCACGCACAGTAATTTCGAGGCAGGTTTGCAAACGCTAACAGACGTGCTTAAATTAATTATTATTTTACTGAAGAAGAGATGCAGTCGCGCTGTCAGAATCGCTACTCCGTTTCATTCTTTCCTACTGTAAAAATGCGGCTCTGAAAATACGGAATGAGTTTTTCATAACCAGTTGCATGTTTTCTGGTGATTTGCCCGACAACTGAATTTCATCTAGTTATTTCATTCTACGTGAGTATATCTTCAGGTGGTGAGAGTTTACAATAGTTTTTCCAAGAGAAGTTTGCATAAATAGCAACAAAGAGATTGATTTATCTAAAGTTAAAACACATTTTACTTCGAAAATATATTAAGATAATTTAAATATTCATTACACATGTTCATAATATATGGTAATTAAAATTAATGAAGTTGAATATTGATTGAGCACAGACTTATACAATGAATATTCATCAAAACAACAAATACAAAATTCATGAGTAAGGAGTAATTCTGGCTAGGGTCATGTATTGCGAGCGCTGAATGGAAACGAAGCAAAATACATGATCTAAGCTAACCTCTTTCGTGTTTGCCGGGTCAGGTAAAAAGGAGAAAAGAGCACAAACTAGAAAGATGATGTTGTTAAGATATAAACTATTGCAAGTTTATACGGAATTTTCGAAATACTTTACAAACTGAGCGTTCTTGGTAAATTATTGAATTGCATTACAGTAAGGGCACTGAAAAAATGTAACAGGTGCTCTGGCAGCCGATAGTTATGATTTCTCGTTTTCATATCATGCTCTCATGTTGCATCATTGATAACAGGTTATTCGCGAGAGTCATTTTTTTTCATTGAAGAGACATCAATTTGACAAGCCGCGCTACTCTAGTTATCTTCAGTAGCATTAAAAACTTCCATCGCATTCAAATACTTGAAAAAACAACAACGAAACAGATGTTTAAATACAAAAACTTTTCTTTCAGCCTTTCATACAAAATTGAATGAATACATGCCACCTGTTTCCTAAACCGATCCATATGAACGGCTGGAATGCCATTCACATTACTAACAAAACATCTCCATTGCATCTCCATGTATATCCATTCACATATTCCCCAGCTTATTGTAATACAACGCAAAGTGGCCCGAACTCAGCCAAAGCTCTGTGAATATCACTTCAGATCCAATGTGGGAGGAAGGTGTACTTTTTAGCTAGTGAACGCGTTCGGTGAGTTGTGTTTTTACCAAGTCATTGAATGCTACTTGTTTATCCAACTCGAGATCAAATAAATGTGCTAGTAGCGTCAAAAACGATAATTGTTGTTTTTTTATTGCACAAATTTGAGAGGCTGAAAATTCAACTCAACTATTCTTAATATATAAAAAAACGTTTATAAGTATTTTTTAACCTTTCGGAGCGATTACTCCAGAACTTTGCACGTTCACTTGAAAAAACAAGAAAAAATCCGTGGTAAATAGTAAGTTCTATAAATATATAATAAAATGTTACACCACAAAATGTCACTAGAAACGATGCAACTGGCATTGCACGCAGGCGGCATTTTGCAGCGTTGCTACGCGTAAGGGGCCGGAGCGGGATGGGTGGGCTGGAATGCTTAATGGAGTGTTATAAATAATTACACGGGTAATCATAGCCGCCGGGCAATCATAGACTTTTAATATCACTTGGAACATGCCGGATTCAGCTCAACACTCCGTTGATAATAATTTCGCACTATTTTAGGAACTTTGCTGCAGAACATCAGCCTATTACACATGCCTGAATATCGAATAACATACTTCACAAGCATCAGCTGCTAAATAAAGTAAACAAACTTTCGTGATCCCACAATATTAGTACATCCTATAATGTCAGATGTAGGCAGATATTTAATATCCGATTGATTCAATGAATTTTGATTACAACGCCATCCACGGATGAAGCTGTCTTGACTACAAACATATTTTACAAAAACAATATATTTCGGTTTTAAAAATATTAGATCCATGGCCTGGAGAAGATAAAATAACACACTAACGAAACTGACAATGACGCATCACCAGTTAAAAAAGAATGGAATGAACTAACGCAACCCTCACAATCTCTTCCAATTTTGGTCAGCTAGAGAAATTAATTATGATAATTATATGAAACTAAATTACAGAAATAATTATCACATATAAAATATATACATTTAACATTAATAATTTTTCATAGAAAGTGCGAGATATATGGTTTCATGAATGATACATACCTGATTGGATTCGTTTCCTGTTCATTTCTTCAGAAAAGTCAGGAAGTCTCTCGTTAATCTAACCTTAAATTTTACCACGGATTTTTTTCTTGCAGGGGTTTTCCAGCTTTAGAGAATGCCGATTTCGGTTATCGGAGCCGGGTACCCATTATGCCCCTCGAGGGAACACAACCCATTAAGTCCCAGTGTGCTCAATTCAGGACACATGTATAAATTGTAAAAGTATTATTATTGAAAAATGTTAGCAACAAAGGAAAGTCATAATTATTTATTTGAATGGTTAGTGAACAACATTTATCAAGATTGGGCATATTTGTTGCACAGTTTTTTGTAATTTTTTGTTGAATAATCATATTTTTTACTTCCACTGCTTATTTTCATAATTCTCTAAAAAGTACTTCTGCGAGTCAGAGACTTGTACAACGAATGAAATACTTCAAAAGCCCTAAGATTTAGATTTGAGGTGAAAAGCAGTCGTCAAATGAATGTTTCATTGTTGTAATTTATTCCTGAATGTAGGACTCCTCAATTGAGGACACTGGGACTTAGTGGGATCATTTACGACAGCTTCTGGCAAACAATGGTGTTGCACATTCTTTTGGTTCTTTTATGTAATCACTGACTATATTTCGTTCTGTTGTGAGCTTGTTTGACAATATGGTAAGAAATGGCCTACAGTCGGGGGAAGGCGCAAGTGTTAAATATTGAAGAAATTAGTGAATTGTTGAATGGGCGGTATGAAAAGGAATTAGAAGACGCACTTTTAGCTATTTTACCACCTTCTAGAGTTGTTACTTAACTCATGAAGACGAAATTGAAGATGATTTGTTCGGTGCTGGTATTGCGGAAGATTTACCAGAAGATGTAGAACTTTTCTTCTCTATTGTGAACAGAATTTAGAAATTCCAAATACATAATTTCACATCAATTGTAGTTCTCTCATAGTTTCCACGTCAGTTTTTGAACACAGTTTATCTATTTGTGTCGGGACATCGTACTATTTCTCGACCCGAGAGAAAAGAAAGGAATTTTGTACTTTGAGATTCAACATTAAAAAATGTATATATGAAAGAGGAAAAAGAGGATTTTAATTCAACAAAAGTAGGACCTAAAAGGAAACAGTAACCGGACTTAACCCCTGCGCATATATATTCGCAAATTGTGAGAAATGATCTCATCGAATGGATAGTTCGGGAAACAGTACGGTATGCCACCCGCAGCTAAAAGCCAATTTTGATTTTTCACTAGAAGAATGTAATTTTGGGAGGGGAGGGGGATTTTGCTTTTTGTCGAGTACCACGGATTACCAAACCATGTTTTTTGTCGAGTACCACGGATTCCCAAACACTGTGGGAAGAATTAGCAAACATGACTGACTTTGTTTAAAATACAGCATTTCTGTCTGAGAGAAAAAATGATATTGGAGTATTGTGATTCGAAGTTTTGACTTGGTTATAGTCAATTCCTGGCTGATACACAAACGTGTGAATGATACGAAAGATCATCTTAACCTTCTGGGTTTTCGTCGAGAAATAATACGTTTTTATAAAATGCAACACAAATGTCATTTCGCCGGGACAACGACTCACTTATGGGATAAAGATGTGGAATATGTCCGAAATGATAAAAAAAGTATCATTTCAATAGTAGAAAGAAGAAGCACAGATGACGTGAATTCATGAAATACCATGCAAACCCACAAACGTTTTGTTCTAAGTGTAATATAACATTCTGTGCCAAATGTTTTATTAGAAATTGCAGCAAATAATTTGAAAAAAATGCTAAAATGTTCGTTTTTTTTCTAACATCGAAATAGTTCATAAGTTCATCGCTAAATCCAGTATTTTTCCTTTTTGTCCTAATCACGCAGTACAATACCTTAAAGTCGCAGTGTCCTCATTTGGGGACACCCAATTTCCGGGTGAAATATCAAAAATATAAGCATTTCTCTATTTATATGTTTATGAGAAAGTTTTCTTTGTCTAAATCTAAAATTTAATGGAAATATTCTGCTTGTAAATCACTTTGGGACTTAATGGGTTCCTTTACACTAGACACATACATACGGGTTCCACGTACTCGGGTCAGCAGACCCACAAAGCCTTCCGCGATAACACACATACATGAAAGACAATGGTCAAACGAACATACCCACGGCGGGACTCGAACCCGCGACTCTCCGTACCGATGCGCTGTGGCGGCATACGCTCCAGCCACCTCGACCATCCTAGTCGGCTCAAATTTTACCACGGATACCGCTCAAAATTTTAATATCAATTGTTAAACGACAGTATAATCTTAATAATAATAATAATAATAATAATAATAATAATAATAATAACAAAAACAGTAATAATAACAATAACAATGCCGGCCCCGTGGCGTAGGCGTGGCGGCGGCAGCCATCGTCTGCGCCGAGAAGGCTGCAGGTTCGAGTCCTGCTTAGGCATGGGTGTATTTGCAATTGTCCATATACCCCTCATCATTGTCCTATCACATCATAATTCATTATTCAAGACTCAAGAACCTTGTCTTACGAAGGTATACAGCCGAAAAGCTGATACACATAATTACACACGATAATCCCTCTGCAGGATAGAATGTGACTGGGTCTCGTAAGAGAACGTGTCGCGTGGTCAGAAATGGCCGATATGATGATGATGATGATGATGATGATGATGATGATAATAATAATAATAATAACAACAATAATGTAATAAAAACAAAACATTTAATACACCATCCATTGAAGTTCTCTCGTAACTTTCCAGTATTACCTAGATCTGCATGAAGACGCTTTTTACATTCTCGCGCTTAAGAAGAAACTTCTTAAAAAGAGAAAGTTAGGTAATGTTGCGCATAAAAACGGTGAATTTTCGACAGAAAAACTCTTATTACAGGGCCCAGGTAACGAGAAAGTGGATAAATACAGTTGAATTTATTTGCATATGTTTGCCAACGCTATTAGTATCGAATTATTTATTAACTTTTAATTATTTTACTTCCTCGCATATTGTTTACAAAGAATATTGTAGGGCTAAAAAACTTATCCCAAATGTTCGTGAATACACTGCATACCTTATAAAACGAATTCAATGCCAGAAATATATTTTCATTTAAAGTTTTCAATAAAAAAAAAAATATGGCTTAAAGCTATTTAATTTTCATTACTAATGGTGAGAAAGTACATGCTGTTTTATCATCACTAGTTTCATTCATTTTGAATCAAATTAAATTCTAAACAAAAAGTAGAGGTTCGGGTTTCTCACTATAATATTAAATACAACTAAGAAATAGAATTCGCCATTTAACTAAATTTGACTTATTTCCTCTACATTTAAAAATATCTGGTCTCCCAAAATTCCTGCTCCTCGTTCCCTCACGTAGGTCCTGCGAACAGGTTAGCTATATGGCCACTCTTCAAGTGGAAGGAGCACCTTCAATCTGACTTCAGCAGACGCCAACAAACAACTTCGGCCACGCCCCCTCGGCCGCCGCAGCGAGCTCCAGGGCCTCGCGCCGCTCACTCACTTTTATTTCCCACATAATCACTTTTATTCTCCGCTAAGTCCCCCTTTTGTCGTGTTTATACTAGCTGTACACGGCACATTAAACTGCTGGACAAATTTGCGCGTATAAAAAAACAAAAGCGAGGACGAGCAAAGCAACTCTCTCGTTCTCCGCTTGCGGCGCGCACATCGCCGCCCCGGGCGCGCGTCCGGAGTATTGGAGAGCAAAGTTTTCACTCATACGGGCAGCGTTAAAAAAAAAAAGTTTTGGTCCGGGGCCAATGTAACCGCCACGGGGTCTGAGGGAGAACGGACGAGAGAGAGGGAAGCGAGGACGGGAGGAAACGTCGGACTGTGGGGATGGGGAGGACAGTCACAGCCGGCGGCGCCTGGGACGGGGACGAAGGCGGGGGGAAGGGAACGTTTAAATCAATAGAGCGAGCTCGGGGCAGGCCCTCATCTTGTTACGCAGCGGCGGCGGTGGTAGACGCGCCCCCTTAAACAGATTTGAATGCGGGCGGGCCGCGGGAGGTCAGCCGAGGCGCTGCCGAACCCGCTGGCCGCTGGGCGCTGGGCGCGCCGGGCAGTGGCGGCGTACAGTCGCGGTCGCCGCCGCGAGGCACGTGGCCGCCGCCGCCTGACGAGGCCGCAGCACGTGACGCGAGGTGGCGATGCACAGCGCCGAGGCGCCCGCCACGCCGCCGCGCACTCTTAAAGGGAACGCGACGACCAACAGGTGAGAGGCCGCGCGTCACCCCTGAACCGGAGTACCTCAAGGCAGTGGTTTTTGTCTCACGCCGGTTTATTTATTCTGTGTAGTCAAGGAAACTCGTCAAGGTAACCGTTCTGCAAAGAAATTACAAGATATTTCATACAGCATTGTTTCATTATTAAAGATTGCTGAAGAAAGTCGAGATTGCTCGGGTATTTATCATACGTAATTCGAGTGTCATGGAAAATGTCGATATATTCCCGACTCGCGATGTGAGAAAGGGATTTATCTAGAATTTAATAGGACGAATGAAATTAGTCCAACAGAGTTCCAAAATTCGCCAAATATTGAAAATAAATTTTAAAACCAAAGCTATGTTATAAACGTATAGTTCATACGCCGTTTATTGGACATCAACATAGAAATGGATGTATACCGCTTTCTAGATAGATCCGTCACAGTGTTTCAATGGCCAATACGGAGAAGCGATTAGAAAAATCGGATAGAAAAAGCGATAAACATTTTGAGATGCACCGCACTGATTGGGGCATTTTGTATTATAAACATTATTGGTTTTAATTTCACGAGTGGAATAGTCACTATATTCCATAAATTAGGAAAGGAAATGAACACTATCTGTAAGGTGAACTGAAAGTAACGTTCCCGTTCCCCAGCACAATTCCCCATCACGCCATGTCACGCTCCGCCCCGACGGCCACCACAGACCACCTCACCCTTCCTGCTCATCCCTACCGTTTCGCCCAGGCAGCCCTCCCGTGATTTCCCCGACTGCTCTGCCCTCTGTGCAGCTTTCCAACACCGATGCGCCTGATTCTCACACACCGCAATAAAGTGTGGATATTGCAGGCACTGTAAGAGACCCCACCTGTTCCCCAACAGGTCTTGCGGCGGTAGAGACCCACTTTGCAGTTTGAACGCATTCCAAGGCTTTGAAATGACCTCTCGGGCACATCAGTATGCAGTATGATGGCTTCCCAAACAGAACCAAAAGTTAGGAGCTAGTTCTTTAATTTGTTTGAGATAAAGTAATATAATTTATCGGTGTATTGCATGGAAGAGTTTCAATTAACTGAGTCACAGTCGCTTTGTGTAAATTTAATTGCATCTCAGAGTCGTGAATATCGTATGGGTGTAATTCTGGTTCACTTTAAAATATGACACATAATCACACTACCCAAAATCATGTGATTCTGAGTCATGCAACGTCAGCTCTTTTTCTAACAAATATTTCGTATTCATTTCTGAAACACTCAAGGGTCAAATTAATGCAAATCAATTCTATAAATGAGCAGAAAATTAAATGTTTTCAACACGCCGTATTTGGATATCAAATAAATTGAAAAGCACTGTTTCATTAGATGACCAACGATCAATTCCCATCGTCCTCATGCGAGAACGTAACTTTCCGATCAACTCAATTTTTATTTCCTTTACACACAATTGTGAATTTTATATTCTCCATAGACATAAAGCAAAGCACAGCATAAAAACATAACTTACAACACAAAAAACATATAAGCATGTTTCGGAATTCCTGAAAACGATATCTAGATTTAGCCAAAATTGCTAAAGCATTGTGCGCTCCTGGTGAAGGCGTGTTGACGGCTCACGATCTGTGAAATTTCTTCATTTCTCCAGGATTTTTTTTTACTTTCTCGCCGACTCCGTACTTGCGAAAAGAGAAAGAAGTGTAACGTTCCAGCGGAAGGAGAAGATTTTTAAACAGCAAACACGCATTGTGTTTCTTTGATATAAAAAAGGAGATAAATCTTGTTCCTGTACGTAGTAAATTAAAATGTGTACTCAGATTTCAGATTGAATTCTTTTTGTAGATCTTTGACACCGGAAGACTGGTTTACGGCCAAACGTCTCACTGTCAGCAACACTAGTATCTAAACCGTTCTGACGATTTTCTCCAAAATCGACATCTCTCGATCAATGAACTCAAGACTCTCTGCTAAGTTGAAAAGTTTTTTCTTGGGGGTGGGGTTACTTTATATCAAACTTCAACAAATATTTCATAATATTCCCAAAAATTGTTCCACATTTTTAATTAAATGTTTTCTCGAATACAGCAAAGTACGATCATAAGCTTGACACAGATCTCATTTCCATTGAATTCTATTTTCGGAATTTTGAAACGTTTTTTCGCGTCTTCCTATAATTACATTACTGAAGATTTTTTAATGAACTCTGCTCTTTTGAACTAGTTGTGGGTATAATGTTATTGAATATTTCTGTTTTTGAAAATTGCATATTCAAATTTTCAACCTTGTTTTTAGAGCTTTGGAGGAGGGGTACGAATACCTGCTGGGCGGGTGGTGCAGGGATAGTGTAAATGGCATACTAAACGTAAGAACAAAGAGTTCTAATCCCAGTGTGGAAAAAGAAAAATTACTGGTAGCAAAAACGTTTGCATGTTGAAGTAGTATTATGACATTCCAACCCCGTCACAAATAATGCGAGAGGAGTATGAGCTGTTGCAGCAGCACTAGTTATATTGTTTTGAGCACTCCTTGATCAAATCCGGTTTCCTCTTAATTAAGTAATTAAAAAGCTGTAATTTATGACACATACTCGGTAACAAACCTTTCTTGGTTCTTGTTTGTGTAGATTACTGGAGGCTGGACGAGGGATATGATTTACTTTGCTAATGCACTGTTCGCAAATTAAATGCAAAATAACGGTTGGATATACTCTTCGCTTATCTCAGTTCTTCGCTTCAAATTGCTTTCAGGAGATTTTAATTTCCTACAGCTTTGTAATTTTTTACTTCCACATATTTTCATGTCGGCTGTGTGTGTTCACTTCCCATTGCATTCCCATCGCATTCTCAAATTTTCACAAATCGCTAATTGTTGAAACCACTTCCACGAACATTACTAAATAAGTTTCATAAGGAAAATAAAATAGATTTTGTTGTTGTTGTCAGGAAATACCATTTCATTTGTGGAATCATCATTCGTACGTCTATAAATGAGGCAAGCACAGGTTTTGTATTTTAGCGTGTGTATGCGTGCAATATGATACTCAAATGCAATTAACAACAGTACCTAACATATCGGTAATTCAGAACATTACACCAGAGACGAATCGTTCGCAATTTTTCTCTGTTACATTTTCTATAAAACTCTTCAACCGCAAAATATGGGCACGATTTCATAATTTAATTCCAACAAGAGAAATGTTTCGGAACATTGAGCGAACGTGACAAGGCAATTCCATTCTAACTCTCGCTAATTTTGTTATCTTTATTGTTAAAACTGCGCCGCGCCTCGAAACATTGAACAACTTACGCGACTTCTCAGTGAAAGATACCGTTGAACATGTTAAGCAATGGTAATTGAGTTCACTAAACGTCCAAGTAATGCAATTATGAATATATCAGACTGGTGTCGCTCTATTGCACACATGTAGTAATGAATCATATTTTGCAACCAACGCTTGTTGAATTTTTTTCTGTTCTGTCAGGTTTCATCTGTAAAGAAATCAATCAGTACGAACTTCAGGACAATCAAGAATTCATATTCTTGTTGGTTTATTAAATTTCAATTAATGCTTAAAGAGAATACAAATTGGTTAGTCGATTCACACCTTGAAATGTTGACAGCGCACGCATAAAAGTTTTACTAAATGAGCTTCTACGCTCTGTCTGCTTTTTTTTCATTATTGGTGTTTTAGAACAAAAACACACCAATTTCCTACAAAGACTATCACGAAACGAATATATATTAAAGTCTGTATCATTTGTACGAGTATCACAGTTAGGTTTCACAAATTGACAGAAGTACGTAATGCATAGGCATATGAAACATTAAAATAATGTCAAGAGGTAATTAAATGCATAATTTAACAGTTCTGAAAATTATGAATATTAACAAAATTCTTGTAATGTAATACTTAAAATAACAGTAAAAACGACTAATGGTGGTACACGTATTCTTATTCGCAGGTTGTATTGTGGCGTCTTTATCATTTGTGTTTGCATCACTTTTTTTTGGCGTCTTCGATTAGCGACACTTGCCGTACCTCTCGATGACTGCGAGTATCGTGTCGGCGGTCGGAAACACCGAGGTCGGAGTGAGCGACTGTACGGCGGCCGCGGCGGTTGGCCGGGACGGGGCGGGGGCGGGGGTGGGGCCGGGGCCGGGGGTGGGACCGGGGCCGGGGGCGGGGGCGGGGGCGGGGGTGGGGCCGGGGCCGGGGGCGGGGGCAGGGGCGGAAGCGGTCCTGTCGCGGCGCTGGGCGGCGGACGAGGGAGCGAGATCTGATTAGTCGGGAGTTGTGCTTGGCGAGTTTGCACCGGCTGACCGCTCGACCAGCCCCCGGCCCTCCGCCCTCGTTGATGATCCAGGCGTCTTGGCGCAGTCTTTGACCGAGAGACCGCGGCGCCGCTGCCGGCTGCGGTTGGCTTTGCGAGAGCGCGGGAGTGCTTTGGATACTTGATTAGCGTTTTGGCAGCGACTCGGTGTGCGAGGAAACTTGGTGACCCTCGGGCTCTGTTCAATGGCGTTGTGTACCTCAAGTTCCGTTGGGCACGCATTAGGCTCTCGATTTATGTAAATACATTCTCTTGATGTGACCTTATGTGAATCGCCCACTAATCACAACCGGATATTTTTTTCCGCTTTAAATTAATCAATGAATCTAACAAAATTAACTAAAAAGAAGTGCGTTACATAGACACAACTGTGATTATTAAGTGTATTCCATCAAATAATAATATGATAATATATATTCAGATTTGAAATGGATAATATTATCAACTTACATTATTTAGGAACGAAATGTAATCTATTAAAAGAATGAACATAAATAATTCCTGAGCTTGGATATATTTATACGTTCTTTAATGTGAGGGAAACAAAACAATATTTTTAAAGTATCTACAATATTCGTTTATGATATGTAACGTTTTTCTATACAAGACAAACACTTATGTAGTAAAATTTAATTATTATCATTCGCATACATTTTTACGAGAAAAAATTCATAAAAACACAAATGAGTTGAACTTGAGATGTTGGAATAACATCATCACTGAAACTTTTTCCTCTAAAACTTCCGCACGAATCTTAAAAGGGCCATTAAATAAAAGATTAAACACGCGTTATCCTTCCATAGGACCGTAACAATCAAGAATATTTCACTTAAATACTAGAGAACCACAAGACAGATTCACATAAAAAATCCATGTTTTAAAACTGTAGTAGCCAACAGTTGCGAGATGTATTTACAAAACAGTTTAACATTACTTTCGAAAAGTACGAAAGAGATAATTTGTTTGCAACCCTCAAACAAAAAAAAAACTGTTACTTTTCCTACTATTTTTATCATTACACCGAACATTTTACTCTCTGCACTAGGTGCATGAACATACATTGCAGTCCGCCATACATTGCATTGACCACTACAGTCTAGGCTCAGGATCGATCTCGCAGAAACAAGACACAAATGAATCCTGTTTTTTAGATAATTTCAATGCTCCAAGTCCCCCCCCAAAAAAAGTTTATTTCAGGGATTATCTTGGGCTTATTATTATTATTATTATTATTATTATTATTATTATTATTATTATTATTATTATTATTTATATTTCATATTTCAAAATTTCACGCTCTTCCGGAGTTTTCAAGTATAACTCAAGGACAGAACGTCAACACATATGGTGAGACAGATGGTGAGAAGTTCTTGCTCCAGTGCACTCAGGTTCCGCTTCAATGATTTAGGGAGAGAACCTTGCGCACAATGTTGGTGGTTGCCAGCAACACGGCCTTCTGCATGGTTCTGAGGTGCCACTCATTTAGATGGAGTTTTTCTTTCACAATCCTCCAATCTTCAGCCACAAGCCCATTAGTTGAAATAACCACGGGTACAATATCTACCTCTATTAGTTTGTACAAGTTTTTCAGCTCAACTGAGAGTGGCTGATATTTATTATTATTATTATTATTATTATTATTATTATTATTATTATTATTATTATTATTATTATTAATACTTATTAATTATTACTATTATTATTATTATCATCATCATTATTAGCGTATAGGCCATTTCTGAACACGCTACGTGAATACGTGTGATTAACGTGTGTAACTTTTAGGTTCAACTTTTCAGCTGTATCCCTCAGTACGACAAAGTTGTTACGCCTTGAAGGGTGAAATATGAGGATTGACTGACACTACGAAGTGTGAATAACGATGACGATGAGGGGTGAAGGCAGAATCACAAATACGATGTTCCAGAAATTATCTTTAGGCTCAGCTACTGCAGATTAAATCTACAAAAACTGTGGAAAGCATGAATTGTCTTCTTTGCTAAATACGGTTCGCTACGTAATCTATGACTGTTCATGACATTACAGTGGTCGGAAAGTCAACCAATAGTGAGCCAATTTTCCTGTACTTCACCTCCTCCATTTTATTCTTTCTCCCATCTTTCCTCTCTCTTATATTTAAATGGGATTTTTACATTTAATTTCGCGTGGAAATTATTTTTTCTGCAACTAATCTCAAAATGAATATCTTGGGGCTGTGATGCACAGTAAGAAAATGTGTACTAACCGGATCCAATTGAAACTTCAGAGAACTCTACAGTTCCTTCTCAAAACTCCACTCTCAACGTCGACGCTACCACCCTCAATAAATCACAACAAGGCAGCGCAGCTTAAGACGGCAAAGAGTTCACACAGAAATGCACCCATCACGGCTCCCGTTCAGCAAATTACCGCGCGCGGCCAAAAATTAATAGTTCATCAGGCCGTCGCTCGTGCTCCGGGGGCGCCACTGCAGCTCCATGGCGCCTCGCCTCCCGACGCCATTAACGAAGCTGAAACTTTAACGCGTGAGTTGCGCTAGCGCGCGCGCGTGCGGGCGCGTGTTTGAGTTATGTAACCAAATAATACATGCCAAGTACTCGGAAGGCGAAGTTGCACGCGGGTGAAATATGCAGCGCCTCGAAGGCTGTCGTTCCGGAGAGCGCCCAGGAACGCACGGGACGACGCCGAGGCAGCCGCGAGCAGCGCCACGGCGGGCGAAAGGCAACGACTGCCACGCAAATTACGCATAAGTCATGGGAACTATTTTATTGCCTTACTACGTAAGTAGTAAAGAAATAGTATTGTAATGCTGCGCCGCAAATCAGCGAATTTTCGACAGAAAAACTCTTATTGTCGGTCCCTCATAACGAAAAAAATGTATAAATCTCATTCCTAAATGCAGTAAATTACTTCCTCTAACACGATGTATAGTCAGAATCGACGTTTTTGGGTCCTTGTACCTAAAAATCGATTTACGACAAAACGTCAGTCTGTCAGTCCGTCTACCTGTGGTCAACGTTCAGAAGATTCAACCATCCAGATTATTTTCTCCAAAATTGATATTCTCCAATGATCTGAAAAAAAAAAAAACTCGAGGCCTGCGAGTGTGAAACGGATATTTTGATTTTTGAGGGTAATTGAAATGAAGCCTCAACATTTTCAAAATTTTCTCAAAATTGGCTCCAAATTTGTAGATTAAACGATGCCCCTGGATAGCGTAAGAATGCTTAGAAGAATGGCGCAAGTCAAAATCTATTTTCTCCAAAATTCTCGCATAAGAATGTAACAAGTGTTTAGTAAATATCAGGGCATTAGTTCTGAAGCGATATTTTACTCAAACAAAATACGTTTAGACATTTGAACACAGTCAATACAGAATAACTGAGATCAAACAGTTTTTCATATCTCTCGTGATTTAATTATTTTAGTTTCTTTAATTGTCATTTTTTCGATGAACAAAAACTTTCGGATAAACTATCGATATTCCGAAATACCGATGTATCCGCTTTGACCCACATTAGATATGATTCCTTTTAGACAAAAAGTGAAATAAGAAACATCAATCGTTTGTTACTCATGCACTTATTCCTCCAATAATAACAATTAGAAAAACATGAGTACTTGGTTGATGTTGACCTTTCAGACACTGAAGAGGGCCTTACAATTTAGGTCGAAACGTCTGCTACAAATATATTTAAATTGACTGGAATCATCGTTTTTTTCTTATAATGTTTAATTTATCCAGGGAATCCTGATTTTTTAATTTACGAGTACGTTCGTTCCCCGACCAATCCACGTAGAATTTGTGTTGGACAAAGTGAACTCTCACCACATTTTCTTAGAGTTTTCCTGTTCCCCAGACATTGTCACAACAATGACACGTGATGTCGCAAGACCCATGGTGACGTTGAAGATATTTGGCACCTTCATTGCAGTCCATTGCAGAGTGAGGTGTGGGATTTCCTTTGGGAGACTATTTCAAAGACTGAAGATGCCGATGCAAATGTGTGTGAAATGTACATGACAATCCATGAAAAATGTACCAACACTACATCCACTCTACGAAGCGATTGATAAATTCTTATTTATTGTTGGGATTCATATGGAAAAACTTTAACAATGTCCTTTTCTAAATATTTGATTACCAAATTCTACCAAAAAAAAAGAAAAGTTAGTCATTTTCTTACCGAGTCCAATGCATCTCAACACTTGTGCAGAGATGCCTAATGAATACTTCCGCGGCAGTATAAGATATCATTACAGACATCTTTTTCAAGTTATTCCTTACGCTATCCTAACGATTTTTTAAGCTGTAGGATAGTCTGCAACTCTTTGCTCGCATTATATTAGCAAATGGTAGTGACGAGCGGAGAGATGCGAGATGCATTTTTCTAGGTGGGAAATCGAATGACGTGAAAACAAACACTCGGAGACTTAACCTTTTAGCAAATTATCCTCTCCCGCATCATGTGATTCAAATTTAAGAGCAGTTTCTGCCACAAACCTACTCCAAATGGTTTGTTTTAAAGTTGTATTTCAGTAAAAGAAGTCGTGTGAACAAAATGTAACACATACACCACCAATGCCGGAAAGACTATTTCCGGATTCGCTTTAGAATCGTTGGCACCTACTTCTCCATGTATCACATATGAATGAATATACTGTACAAATATTTGCGGAGATTCAGTAGGATTGAAGGAAAATTGTTAATTAACATTGTAAAATCCCATTGACAAATGACGTTTTGTGCCTCTTTTCAATACTCAGAACAACAAGAACACAAACTCCAGTAACCCACGGCACTTGAAGGTTTAAGACTACTATGGTATTTATGTTCTACCGACGTTCACAAACTCTGAGTTCAACACTAGTTTATCTGGCCCAGAGATTTGTAAGTTTGAAATGAGATTCTCTTCAACACATTCATTCCACCCTTAGCCTACAGAATTATTTGTATTGCAACAACGTGTTGTTGTTTGAGAAAACTTGGGAAAAAGAAACCTTTCACGTTGATGACAAACAAATCTTGAAGACGCCATTGAATAGTGTATTGAAAAAAGACCCGTTGAAAACTGCACATACACAAGTTCCGTTCAGTTTCCAACTACAAAAACGATCACTACTCTTTATTTCGAGCAAACTTTTGACAAAACAACTACTCCCCTTACTCATCCACATGATCAACACTGCTTCACTAGTCGTCCACCACTGAAAACACAGCTGAGAGCCCTTTTCTCGGCCCACTCAACTCCGCCAAAGCAGACTCTCGGAGTGACAACATTAAAAGTTTCCCACAAGCAATGAAGTTCAATTTCTGCACCGTCGGAGAGTGCCCGTAAATCCCATCTCTTCCCTTGAAACCTCGGAGAGCTGTGGATCGCCCCGAAGGCAGCCGCCGCCAGGCTGCGTCCGGTGTAGGGCTGCGCACCGCCGTCGCTGGGAGGGCGCAGGGGAGGGAGGCGGCGCGAGGCCCTAGCAAAACATTTACAGACAAAGGCGGAGTACAAAAGCGTGTTTCTTTCGCCTTTTGTCTCCGTTTTTTGCAGCCTCCTTTGCAAACAAAGCAAAAATGTATGCTGCACGGAGGAGCTCGGAAGACGCTGAGGAGAGCAGTTTAAAAATGCAAGGTGGAGGAGGGGGCGGCGGCGGTGAGACGTCGGGATGCTGCAGCGATGATGCTGGCAATGGAAGGCGAAGGGACGGTAGAGAAAACAAAGGTAGCAGAGACTACGGCAAAATGCAGGTAACTAAAACATGGCAAGATCCATCCTATTCGTGGAAGAAGAACAGAAGAAGAATCCTTACACACGTAAATTAAAAAAAGAAGGCTACGAATACACACGTGGAAGTAAAATATATCATATTTACGTATGTATTGAAATGTATTTGATAAGGAAGAATAGAATCGCGAGTAGAGATTGAATAAAAAATGAACAGGTAGAACGAGGGGGAGGGAAACACTGATAAGCCACAATGAAAAAAGCAGAAAACAAGGTTCTTTGAAATAATGTAAAATTAGTTCGGCCATTTGAACGAAAAGAGATAAAAGCAATTAAAGACTGAAAATTATGAAGAGTATTCGTTGTGAGTGAAATGGTAATAAAGAACAAGTAGAGGAAATACGTAGTTGCTTATGCCTGATAGAACAGTACGACGATACGAAAGTGATATTTGAAAGGCTAACAAAACGGAGCAAGTTCCTTGTTGTAAGAGGAAAATGTAACTCAATATGCACAACGAGGCGATGCGCAGTTGCTAGCGTAGTAGCCTTACAATTCCATGAATGAAGCCCGGAATTCTAATCACAACATGAAATTGCAGTGAAAGAGAATTCCTCGTCTCAGATTTTTCTGATTGGCCGTGTCATTTAATCTACGTTCAACATTTTCTTCAGTGATCTATAACCAGCATACCGGATCCCATTATGTCAGCAATTTACTTTCCAGGTCAAATTTCACTCTCATCGATTTCCTAACAAAACATTCGCCGTCTCTCGCATCTTAATAGGGGATGAATTTGAGCGTAAACTTTTGGGTCACTTAACTGTACAACATTTTTCTAAAAACATTTCATGCACTCCACACACACAACCAAGAAATTAAAAATAAAATGTAATATAGCTGCGAGATGAAAGAGAAAGGGAACAAAGTAATAGAGTTTTTCCGTCACGCTAAAGTTGCGACATTATGTACTAACCGGTGACAGATTTACAAGTCTTTTCTTAGGCCTGAGAGTACAACCTTATCCTCACGATATAGTGTACATCTGCAGGAGTCTCTCAGATAATCTTACGAACGGGAAAATGTCCGCCGATAAATAGGAATACCTGTGTTCTCCTAATGATAATAAACTTAATCTTTAAAACGAGGCAGTTAAAATGAAACATTACCAACATCAACTATGGCAAGAATACAACGGAAAATGTTGGAAAAGTAACAGATAAAATATTCACGAAAAATAAAATAATGTTTTTTTTTCGTAGATATGTCTTATTCGCATAACGAAATATTACAGCATAGTCATCGCGCACAGGATCAAAAAATCTAAAACTTATACCATAATAAATTTTTTTGTTTACTTTAGATTCGTACCGCAGTTCAAATGTCTCACGTATTGTCTATGGTGTTTGATAGACGCAACTGCTTCGTTCAACACTTGAAATGCGTCATTAGTAATAATACATAATGCAATGTCTTTTATTTTGTGCTGTGCAGCGTATTGTTACTTATGTTTAACCGAGTTAGTAGTAAGATATGTGTAGTAGGCTGTGGTTTAATTGTTTAACCTAGTTTGTCACGTGATCAATAGAGTTTAAAGATGACACATATGGGTTACTACTTTTTTTATAAATATTAGCCCAATTCTGAAGTTCTTTTACCGAGGCAAACAATTTTCTATAACTCGGGAGTAAAAAAGTCGATTTTCAAATGATACTGACCTTGCTTTCTCGGTACTTTTATTCCTCATTCAACTACTTAGGATAAAAAGGTGAGGAAGAGATTCCAGAGCTCAAGAAAACGTGCACAGAGTATATTACTCCCCCTCACGTCACATGCAGGTTTTATTATTCATTGACACAATAAATCAAAATGAAAAGCCATCTTACGCCTGACGCTAAAACTCTCTAATAGCGGTATAACGGTTAGCGTATCGGGGTGTTGTACCCAAATTTGCGGGTTCAAATTCGATCGAAGCCGTGAATTTTTAAGCGACAAAATCCTGCATACGCCTTTCTTCGTAAGTAAAGCCGGCTGATTCATGTTGTAGATTTACTCCTTGTAAAAGATCATGAAGCCTAAAAGAAGCCTCTGAGCTAAATTCAACTTTGCCTGTTTCGTCGCCCGAGTAATATCTTCTTTCTCCGCCAGATGGTGAAACGGGTACAGCGAAATTTGCGTGGTCAGATGCAGGCGCGGTTTTCTAAATGGGAAAGACTGCAAATGCATTGTATTACATTTCATGTATTGTATTTCTACACTTAATCTTTCACACACACGCATAACACAGAAGCTCTCCTACAATATTGGGAAAACTAGTTGATGCTCAATGCTACTCGCTGAGCTGCATAGTAATTTATCTGGTGAGCACGCCCTTATTCAGACCCTATACCCCACCCTTGAAGGCTGCCTGGCCGCAGCCTTCGTCCGCTGGTAAGCCTGTGCAGTGAATGCATGACTCACGCCTCGACATTTTATACAGACCTTACGGCGGAATGAAGTGGGAGCCTCACGCTTTTCTCTTCCCTGTCAACAGCTTCAAATGCCTTACGGACGACCGATATCGAACTCATAAACAAAAATATGGATATGATTGTTACATAAGATAACTCAGAAAGCGATTATTAATAAATAAATACATTTACAAATATATATTTAAATTTCTTTTGGAGACGATTTTTATAGGAGAGGCTCCGCCTTACAGCCTTTAATGACGAGCCGCGCCTGGTCAGATGGAAGAGCGGGCCTGAAGGTGCGATCGCATTAGCTACCTGCAGAGGCTGCCGAAGGGGAGTGTCTGCGAGCGGAGCCGGAGCGTCGCCGCCGCTAGGCGCGTGGGCGTCGACCGGCGGAGAAGCGGGCGGCCTGCACGGCTCATAGCATCTCAAGCGCATGCCTTCTGTGCACGGCACAAGGGGAGTGGATGCGGGTGCTAATTATCTTCGGCCTTAAAGCAGACATGCGATCGTATGCCTAACTCCCGTTGCCCCGAGGCACAGGCTGTAAACTACACAAGATTGCGAGCTGGCAGGCGTTTACCATCAAAGGAGAGAACAAGGTAGCAACGCTCAAACACATCCGCAACGTTTAATTACATCACATGATTTCTTAATTAACACACGCTACATGAGTAATGTAATGAACTGCAATATAGACTTTCAGCAACACTGTTGAAATTCTCTCATTGAGCGTAGCTGACAAGTGAACAAGAGAGTGCGCACAAAAAAATCCGCAATGCAAAATTACGTGGCCTTTAATAATTAAAATCTCCTAAGTACGTTCGCCCATGCGCGTTACAATTTCCACTCCGCGATAATAAAGCGCGCACTCGTTCTTGACCATAAATCCGCGTCGCTTTAATTGAAATGACGAGATGAGCCGCATTATCATTATTCTAGTCACCCGCCTCACTGCGGAGCGCAGGGGGAGGGGGGCGGAGGGGGGCTCTCTCAAATGAACACACGAGCGGGCGGCGAGGCGCCACAGTTGCCGCGAATGTAACGACCGCAGTCCGCATTCCCGACCAGATAGCTCCCGCGGGCAATCCCACGCCGGCGCCCGCCCGCCGCGAGACAAAAGTGCGGAACCCCCGACCCTGGGCCCCGCAAAAAGACGTGTTGAAGTGATGTAGTTACGGAAATTCCGCCGGAAATGGAGTTCAACTTCCCAACTGCGACGCCGAGACCTCATCAGCTGTAAGATGGGCATCATTCGCGAAGAGTCGTCGCCCGGCTCTGCTCGGAACCGGTAGCTAATCGCCGGCAGAGCGCCATAGATGTCGCTCGGAAATAAAGTTGAGAACGACTCCTGTAAGATCGCCCCTTTGTAATAGAGACTGTGATGCAGCTATGAATCTGAGTGTGCGGTGAGAAGGAAGCGACTGTAATAGTCTTCGTAAAGGGAATTTGGCGTTCTCTCTCCTTTGGCTTCCCTTCGGAGAGACGATAAACGCTTCATTCATGTCATGCTTATGACTAAGTTTTTGAAAGTGTGATCTTTGCACTCAAAGGCACAAACGAGTGTTTATAAATCTATCCAGGGATAAAAGGATCCCACCAAAGAAACAGAGCCTTTGAATTTATTTCAAAAGTAAATTTCACACATTGAATTTTCTATATTTAGAATTCTCTAAAACTTTTCAAACTCTACTGTACTACTATGTTTGAGGACTTAAAGAATAAAATTAAAAGGAGATTGTAAAGAGAATTATGTGTCGTAATATCATACGTTGAGATCAAAACATGACAGAAAAATTGCGATGATAATTATTTTAAATACGATTCTACAGAAGTCACAGGTCATATTGAATATTACATGATCAGAAATAGGTAGCTTGCTATAAGTGATACTGAACTTTTCTTTCACAGCGCGGATTAATATAAAGTTTCAATATATGGCCAACTAACAAACGATGCAAGGACTACATTGCAATGACTACTTTGTGACTTCTAAACCAGTATTTAATGTTGTAATGTATCCTTTTTATTGCACTCAAAACATTCGCTTTTAATAACACGTTCATTTCAAATATAATTAACGTTTTAAATCAGAATATAGTTATTCTTAAGCAATTAATGGTTATTGTTAAATAAAACTAATGAATGAACGGGAAAAATGATTTAAATATTTATTACCGTCTTTTCTGCATACTTCAGAGTAAGTTTATACAATTTATAAATAATTGCAGTATATAGTAAATACACCTTTCAGTTTGTCTCTTACTTTTTTATAGATCATAGGAAGTGGAAGATATAATCTGCTAGAACACGGATGTCTTCGTTTACACGAGCAACGTTTGCTTCGCATGTAATCTCAAAGTCGCCTCCTGATTTATTTGAACTCTGACATTTCCTGAATTGCCCAAGAAAATTCGAAAGGTGCTAAACTAATGAGTTCTCGGTCAAAAATCTTAACTTACAAATATAAACTTACAACCAGTACATACATGTTATCAAAAACAAATATGTGTACTACTCGCGCAACTTTTCTTGAACGATGGATTGAAGAAATGCGGGTGGAGTGGGGGTATTAGTTATAACAGTCGACCACTAGAGTATTTATGGTAATGCCCATCTCTGGAAAATCGAAGTCAAACTGCTACGTGTGCGGCTAGGTCATCGCTCTGGGTGGGCAACAGCAGGGACACTACATAGAAGTTTTAGGTGCCTACCATAAAGGACCTGTACCTGCCTCAGCCATTTATTTAGATAATAATGGTAATAAAGCTGAACAGAAGTTCTCGACAATGAAAGCCACTAGCTTTGACTAGCTTGCGTTTCACGCCAACGAAGTTTTAATGCTTGGAATGTTGTCATCAGTGCTCGCTGCGAGCTTTTGCCTTCAACTGTTTATTGCTCAAGGGAGGGGGAAGCAAGGTCATCGTTCAAGAAAAGTTGCCCGAGTAGTACTTCATCTGCGATAACAACATTGCAACTTACCCCAAAACGTTTAATTTCGACATCACGTTGACCACTGGTAAAGCGATTGAAGAAAATACCATTTCAGCTATGACCTTGACGTACCTGAAATGAATAAGAAACAAATAATGTTAGATAATAAGATAAAGAGAAAAGTTACACTAAAATTTTCCACCGCCGTGTATTCTTTTTTCTTTTCAAAACAAAATCAACCGTTCTATTGGCAGAACTATAATGAAACATTTGCGACTATATTCTCGTGAAAAGAATATCATTTGTTTCACATCGCATATTTTTATTTCCAGTCTTTTTAAAATTTTTACATTAAATTGATCTCTCCTCTTTTGAAATTTCCATTTTCCGTGTTCGTTTTGTATATTTGTGATTTTGTTGTACTCCTCCGACGTTGTACTGAAATATACCTTAACAATACATAAAAAAATATATATTTTGCATGCAAAGTCTAGAAATTTACTCGTATTACAAATCATACAACATTTCTGACTTTTATGATATTCCCAGAATTGTACTCGTATCATTATGTCCTATTTCAATGAAATCGGTTTTCTTGAATTCGAAAACAAAAGATGCACACTCTCTCTGAAGTTATTACTACTTCAATGCTGCTGTCAATTTACCCTTTACGTGCAGTCAATTTACCCTTCAAAGAACTCAAAAAAAAGTTTTTATACTTCGAAGCCATACGCCTTACAAAATATTTTCCCTTATCTCAATATTTTATTTTTATTTTTATTTTCTTCCCAAAATAAGTCTCAATGGATGCCAATAGGATACTAAGATATTCTCGAATTATCAGATCTACAGTTTTGATTTCAGAATGGAACATTATGGAGTATTGCCCTATCTGTATCCAGTAAGTTTGGGGAAATTTTCTTTCTTTCTTTCTTTCTTTCTTTCTTTCTTTCTTTCTTTCTTTCTTTCATGTTGAAATTCACGAATATTCTTAGTGTTATTCAGCAAGTCGATTATATTTCATACGAAAATATGTCACATGTTTACACAACGAAAACTCCAATTGGCTTGATCTTAGACGACTGAGATACAAGCTCATTACTCCCAGAATGATTTGTGAACGTTATAGTTATTTCAAAAATGTTGAGTTTAATATATTAATTATAAATAAAATAAATTATTGCTTCAAGTTTGCTGGAAAAGTTTGACGATCTTAAATTTTTTGCAAGTGGTAAGCTCTTTTATTATTTAAAATAGACGCAATCATTCAGGGGAAACTTAAATTTGATATGATTTTTTGAATTTGATATTTATTTCTTTAAAAACCATACTTCAGGAGTTAGATGGTAATAAATATAACGGAAGAAATAATGAACAAGGAAATTAGGTGGACAAACATACAATACATTAATACTAATTCTCACATCTCAGCTCTTGTTCTCACATAATCGTAGGTTGGGTAGTTTAAAAAAATAATAGAATCTATTGAGAATAATTTCACAAAATCCTTACGAGATCCGAATTCGTGGATTTGGTGAGATCCTTTCTTATCTACATTCGAAATTCATAGCGGCGCAGATGAATCAAGCCATTGCTGTAACGGCATGACTGAGCTTGACAGTGTGGACATCGCGAAAGCGCGAATAAGCGGTGATGAAGTTTTGCCAGCGGTGTGTCGCCGATCCGCCCACACCTCCTTCCGACGGCCCCTCGCCACGCCCATCGCTGGTGGTTGGTTGGTTGTTACTGATTCCGGACGCGTCAGCTCTGAGGTCATTGGTCCCATAAGGGTAATGCATGTTCTTTTTTCCTTAGGAGGTGGCAGTGATCCTCCCCCGCTGGAAAGTGAGATGCGGCACCGACCTACCGTCGGCTGGCGGGGTTTCTCGTACGTATTTCCTAACAGTCCCTCGACTACGTATTTCCTAACAGCGGGGCACCGCCCCAGTCGGGACAAGCTCTAAGCTCCCGACCGGTCTCCCGGCATGTGTGATAATATAGAATGTAGGAGTAAGAATAGGTCAAGGACGAATAAGGAAAGATCGCGCATGGTCCGTGGCCCGTTAGTCAGGGTACTTCTCCAGCATTCGCCTGGAATTGATCGAAGAAGCCATGAAAAAACACTGATCAGAGCAGCCGGTCGCTAGAAAGCGACTGAATTCGACCTAGTTGAAAAGCTAGTGTTGAAAATATCGCCACTGTCGAGACTCGAACCTAGGACCACCCGGTCAGAGGCACTGCGGTGGCATCAGTTGACGCATCAGAGCCGCCTCTCCCGGTATGCCCGTCGAAGGCGGAACGGAAGGGGAGGGAAGTGGAGAGCCGCGTCACGTCGTCGTCAGCGATTAAACCCGTCGGGAGCAGCCGTCGGGCGCGCCGGATTGGCGACCTCCGCGTGGCGACACAGTGGGCTCGTACGAGCAAAAGCGCGCAAAAATAAATGTGATCGAATCACTCAGTCATTCTATATATCTCGATTTAAGTAGAGTGACTAGTGACAGAACAGAAGCTGGACACGTTTATTCAATTGAGAGCTTCGTTACGACTTACATTTTCGGTATTTGTGCTCCAGATTGGAAAACCGCGAACAGCTGATGATCTGCCAAAAGTTCTTCTATTTAAATCGGAGTATAGCTGAAAAACTTGCCACTTTGCATGTGCTCAAATTCTGATTGACACCTGAACCACCGCTACAACCATCGATTGTCATGGGGCAACTGTCCCTCTGTGGGTCAACGTGATGTCACTTCGTGATCGACATCTGTGACAGAAAACTCATATAAGATCATTGAGCATATGTATATGCATCAATGGTGGGGTATTAAAAAGTTTGCCGTTGCGTTAGCGGAAGTAGACTCGAAGAGAAGTCAGTGCTTCCGAAGTACCGAAAGTTCGGAGGGACGATTTCCGCTTTCCAAGATGGTTTTCCACGTCTCACGCCTTTCAAGGTGGTTTTCTACGCCGTACATCTACAAATTTCTGTATTTTTTTCATAAATTTTCTTCTCTCCTCTGCGGTACTATTCATCCTCTAAAAATTCTCCTGTCATCCAGTGTCTCAGTTACTAAAGACTATCTTCGAAAACAGTTCTTTCAATTATCTCCAACATTCTCTACCAATCTGCAATTACTCTTTTCAGTACTTCCTCATTTATGACAAGATTTTCACTATTTTTACTTACTCTATCATATACTATATCATACTATGTCAAATGATTTTCTTTTCACTCTTCTGTACATCCTTTTATCAAGAACATTTTTTTCCCTCCGTGACATGACGTATTCTGCTTTCTCAGTGTCCTCATGATCCCTTCTGTGCAATGATCAAAATTCCGAACAAAGCTCTTTACGAGCCTTTGTATGAAAGTTTTTTAACAATTCTGTCAGAAGATTGCTGAGAATATCCTTGCACAATAATGACAAATAAGTCAGATCACCAGAGATTTAGTGAAGGCATCATCAACACACTGGATCTAGCTTATTTAGAGTGTAAGCCGTGATGACTGATTTCATCTACAACTCAGCAATATGACTCATTAACGCAAAAAAATGAAAATAGTTTCAAGAATGACACAGTTTGGAGGAAATAAATTTATCTCGAGACTTAATACCACTCATTTCTTTCGGAGCATCACCTACCATTTATATTCAGATTACCTCAAAAGGGGATTTAGCCTTACACGCTCAAAAGTCGTACACAAGGTATACAGTATCTATTGCTCGGCAGACCACTATACCCCTAAGGGATGTTGCAATGGTGGCACTGCATGATATGCGTTCGACGGCAACAGTGTTGGCGAAACAGGATGCGGAATTGGCGGTCGAGAGAAGAGAGATACGGAGAAGGTGGTCGATAAAACGCACGAATGGAAACTATGTATCGGCGACAGACGAATAGGAAGCTTTAGACGGTGATAACAAACGTGGAGAAGCTGATATCGACAACGACGCAGCCAGCGGCGGCGACTTCAATAAACGAAAGCAATGGCATTGCTTGAAGTATTGGCGACAGCATGATATTCTGTAAGAGATTGTTAGCATATTTTCTGGATGTGGTGAACAACATTTCGGAAGATGAGCTGACGGTGATGGTGATATTACTAAGAATAACGAAGGGCAGCGCACTTCGAATATATCTAGGCCGAGAGGTGCACTCGGTTAGTTTCCAGAGGTAGCCAGTGTCGTCCACCCAGGGGCTACAGCAACGAAAGCTGAATGAGAAGCGCTGACGACAGGCGCAACGACAGCGACTGCCAATGAGACGCGACAGCCGGAAGCGAGGCTAATGGGGCCGAGGTGGAGTGGTAGGAGATTGTGGTGATGTCCCCGGGACAGGGGAGAGGGCAACTACCGACTACCTCTTCCGCGGCAATCGCCGCGACGGGCTGAGCCGTCAGGACGAAATTCGCCGAAATTTCCGCGCCCACGCTGCCACAGCTCTTCCCCTCCGGGGCGGGGCGGCGCCTTCGGCTGCGGCTGCCCGACAGCGTTGACGGACGCTGCTGGCGCCAAGAACGCCCCGCTGCCCGGCCCCGCCCCGCCCCGGCCCCGAGTTCCGCCTTTTCCACCCTGCTTCGGTCCAACACACCTGCGATGTCACACCCCGCCCCACCGGCCCACCCGCCCTCGCCTCAACCAGTCCACCCCACTCACCCCCCTCCTTGCCCCGCCCCGCGACAGCTGCAAAGCCTCATTCCGCCTTGCTCTGGTACGATCTCCCCGCCTCACCGTGGCGTTCCGTCTAGCCCAGTACGCCCGATCCTTCTTCTCCATTCCACTCTCCCCCGTCTCGTACAGCTCCGCCCCTCCCCGCCTTGCCCTAGTGCGTTTGTCTCCGCCTCACGTGCGACGTCCCATCTGGTGCCGCCCGCCCGACACTTCTGCCCCGCCCCTCGCTCTCCCGTCCGATCCAGCCCCACCCCTCGCAGCCATGACATCCCACCCACGGCGCCACTCCCCGCCTCACCTGTGACGTCCCTTCTGGTCCAGCCCGGCCAACCACGCACCGCCGCCGCCTCTCTCAGCCTCGCCCATGCCCGCCGGGCCCCAGCGCCTACGCCGACGTCCATTCCACCTTCACCTAATCCGCTGTCGAGCAGAGCCGCCGCGCCGATGAGCGGAGTTTCTGTGGTTCGCAGCCCCGGACCGCCGCCTCCCCGCCAGGGCGAAGCGAGAGCTGGCGCCGCCCCTTCGGAGAATCCTGCTCTCTCCACCCAAAACGGGATTGAAGCACTACTCCCAAAATTCAGTGGCATGGGAGGGGGATGTAATTCCCATCTCAGTGCAGTGTTGTAAGGTCAAGATTGTCTCCCCCCTTTGTTTAGATAGAGCGCATAAAAATGTGCTGTCTGGGACAACCGGTTCCTTCAGATTCCTCGCTTCTTCCGTATGGAGAGCGGATCGAATAATCGTTCGCTAGGAAGAAGGTAAGTACCGGCGACGATTATTTTCGTAAGAACCCAACCGGAAGAGCTAGTAGGATAATTATTTCCCTTTAGATGTGTTTGCGGGAAATTTTAAATCGCAACTCTTTCCTGGCGCCCAAGAATGATATAAATTCGGAAACCGGAAACCGCAGAAATAATTTTACAGAAACGGAGAGCGTTTCTCTCTCTCTCTCTCTCTCTCTCTCTCTCTCTCTCTCTCTATATATATATATATATATATATATATATATATATATATATATATATATATATATATATATATATATATATATAAAGACAGAAGTGCGTTGTCTTCCAGCGCGGTAATCTCTGAATCTACTGAACCAATGCTGATGAAACTTTTGTGCTAGCATCCTTTAAAGGCCTGGAGTACTATAGGCTATGATTTACAAACATAAACGGTAATATCTTTTCAAAATAATTACTTTTCTGGACATTTTTCGCCTAGCCTTACATCATAGATTCAAGAGTGCATCAATGTCAATAGTTTAGCTGCGCGCCACCAGAGGATGACGTCTGAGATCTACTACTGATTTCATCAATGTCCAGAATTATTGCGAAATTCATTGAGTTTGAATAAGGTTATGTAATGTCCCTGTGTGAATATTTGAAAGAAAGCCGTAACTGAAGTGGTAAATAATGTCAATGTTCATGTATTGCTCTTTGTCCGTGTTATATACTAAGTGGCAAGAAATCATTGTGAGTTTGAAAGTGTTTAATAATTGGGGTAGGTTGAGAGAATAAAAAGTACAATAATATACAGTACAGAATATACAGTAATGTACAATGTACAATATATAGATTTCGTTTACAACCTAAACAACGTCTTATTTTACAGAAATTTGTGAGAACCGAATTGTTTGACGAAACGAGTGTCACAATTGTCAAAACAGATTACAAATGCCAAGAGTACTACTAAAACTTTGAATCGGCTACTCAGAGGGAAGATCGACTTGCTGAAGTACTCACTCGCCCCATTGAAAATAATACTGCATGAAGGGAAGAAATATGAATAATTCTCTAAGTAGTAGGGCAGCTGTTCATTAGGACTCTCAATTTGACTATTTACACAGTTCTTAGGTTCAAAATGGTAAAATGGAAAATGTGTATATGTTTTCACTCCATCCAGTAAATATTTTTCTTCAATATTTGAACAGTGGTGTGTAATTTAGGAATGATCATTTACATATTAAGATTAATCTGTACAGTTGTTTGTCATATTAATTGCAGTTGTACGTTTTTCTTCTGTATGTGAAGAAGTTTAGTGCAGTGGTTGGTAATTAAGCAATGATCATTACAATATTAAGACTAATCTGTGCAGTTGTTTTGCATGTCACTTGCTCCTAATGAATGAATTCATATATATTTTTCAATAAATAATTGTAAAAAATTAATTTATCTAAAAATATTTTGTCTAAGCAAATAAAAAAATCTGGGACTTCTTTGTTTCTGTTATTCAGCTTTCCTCTACCAATTGGAAAAATGGAAAGTAATTTATGTTTTTTTGTAAACCCAGTAAAAATTTTTCTTCAATATGTTATGAATTTCTGTGCAGTGGTATGTAATTTAGGAATGATCATTTACATATTAAGACTAATCTGTAAAGTTCTTTTGCATATAAATTGCTCCCAATGAATGAGTTCATTCATATTTTTCAAAACAAAAATAAGCAAAAATTAATTTGTCTAAAAATACTTTTGTCTAAGCAAATAATATTTGGGAGTCCTTGGTTTCTATTATTCATATTTTAGGATCCATAATCTCTATCACTTGAGATAAAATAATGATGCTAATATTGTTTTGTTATGTGGCTCTGTGCATTGTCAATTTATTATTTACACATAATGTAATGTTGGTAGATCATTACTTTTCTAATGTCGCAGTTGTATGATGAATTGATTTATTTGAACAAAGAAGTTTTATTCTACATGTTACTAGCATATAGGACATTAAACATATATTTTTGTCGTCTTCAGAATTATAAAAGCTGGTCATTATGTTCCAGAATAGATAAAAGTGTTTTCATTTATTTTATGATTAAGATTCATCAATTACGTTATGACATCTATAACTATTTACTCCGGATCTACCAACTACCGTACCCGTGCATGAACTTCTGCATGTTATACTCAGCTTAAAACAGTAAGTTCCTTCAAGGTCACTATTTGACAGATCAATTTCAAAACTTTCTTTATGAATACAATAGAAGAAGTTTTACGTGACAATTTATTGATAGTGTTGGAATATTATATAAAAGTCCACAAAAATTATATATGTGAGTTTACAAGTAATTTATTTTGTAGTTTAGATTTGTTTATTTCTAATAAAGTGAATGTTTAGAAACTGGAACTTCAAATAAGAAAAATGTAATTATTTGTGGAAAAGTGAGCGAGGTAATCTGGAAATTTTCAAATGGGCTTCAAGAGAAGACAGCAATCGTGGCGTGGCCGGGGAGAGCTTGGCAGGGAGTAGGGCGGAGAAGGGATTCAGTGGAAGAGATAGAGGTAGGTCCCGCCGCAGGGCATGAACAGATTGAATTCCTCTTCATGTAAAATAATTTATTGTAATAAATACCCGAGCAACGCCGAGTACTTCAGCTAGTATATATATATATATATATATATATATATATATATATATATAGAGAGAGAGAGAGAGAGAGAGAGAGAGAGAGAGAATGTAGGTATTGTAATGGCGCAAAGGTCTTCGGCCTAGCCACTTAGCACCAAGTTCTCTAATTTGTATGTAATAATCACCTATTAAATAAATTATATATATATATATATATATATATATATATATATATATATATATATATATATAGTTAACATGTTTTTAAGTAAAAAATGTTAACAAAATGTTTTTGCTTTGTTAAAATAACACAAAATCATATATTTTGAGGTACCTACAACAATTTTCCACTTACAATATTTTCAAAATGTGTCTGGCTATGTAATAGAATAAGAAATGATCGATTACAAACTTTTGTATTTCTACTTACAATTATTTTCAATGATTGAGTGAGTACTAAAATTAATGAGAAGGAGTGTCAAATGTCATAACTTGGAGAGAGTAGATTTTGTACAGCATAAATGTATTTGAATTGCATTGAACAGAGAACGGACATGGACAACCTCTTGTTCTCATAATCAATCTCTCTTCTCGTAGTAAACGAGAAGGAGCGGTACTTGTTACACCCGCATTAGTTCAGTTTAACTATCTTAAATTGCTGGTATAACGCTCGCAGGCAAGTGTGAAAGATTTCGGCCATTAAGACAAGTGAGATTCACCTCTCTTGGCCCGGTCACAGAGGCCGATTACTTGCCCTTTGACGCTCCAGCTATCTGGGGCATTTGCACTGCCGGTTTGGCAGGCCTACGTCACACCACTGACGCTGTCCGTTATCGAGAGCGCATCCTCGCGGCCGGGTCATTTGAAATCTGTAAACATGACCCCCCTCCAACGTTAATGTCCAAATGAGGCGGTGACAGAAGTTGCGACCAACCATTGAGAATTGCCCTAATAAACATGAAGAATTGCGCTTCAACACCATTCTAAAATTGATACACACATCGTGTTTTTGTGTTAGGGTCTGCTAGTGAGATACCCTATCGCTTTCTGGGAAACACTGTAGATCGAGGATAGGCAAACAAGAAAAAGACGTTATGAAAACAATTTCAGAAATTTTCTGAAGCAGAAACATGACGTAAAGATGTATAAATACCGATTTTTAAGCACTAATATGAATTTTAATTAATTTTATTATTGAAGTCTATTCTTCACAAATCCGAAGAATGTATAGATTAAAGATATGAAAACAAATAATAAGTAACTAGAAAATATAGTAATTGTTTGGTCAAAGCACTTAAATTCCCAAAATGGCATCAAACTTAATTTGTTAATCAAAATACGAATGGTGTTACATTTCATTTTAATACATTTTGAAGGCAATATTTGAAACAAAATCTGTATTAATTTAGCTTATCAAGCATAATTTAATCATTGTGTTAGAGGAAGTAATTACAATACACACGAGCCAGAATTATTCACTTATTCGTTTCCAGCGCCCGGTAATAAGATTTTTCTGTCGATAATTCGCCGTTTTCCGGCGCAGGATTATAATACTTTATTACGATACTTTCTCTTCTTACGACGTAAAGGCGAGAGAGTAAAAATATTTCATGTACGTTTCATCCTGAAACCGGTATAAAATTTAAAATGAATGACACAGGGGAAACATGACAAATAAGTTGTATGAGATGAAAAAGTTAGAGTGAATTCGTATTTCATATTTCCGGGCGCATCGACTACGTTGTTCGTTAGCCCCGTGAGTGAAGAGGTGGGAGGTGCTAATGGGTTTGTTGGAACGTGGGACCTGGCGGCGGCCTACACGTTGGAGTGCGGGGTTTTCCCACTCCGCCGGTGGACACCAAGCGAATGCCGGAGCAGTACCCTAACAAACGGGGCACAGACCATGCGCGATCTTTCCTACCCCTTTCTTGTCCTATCCTCACCCCTTACTTACATGCACTACAACACATATTGGGAGATTAGTCGGAAGCTGAGAGCTTATCCACGCTGGAGTGATGCCCCGCTGGTGGGAGATATCTGGGAAAACCCCCGCAAGCCGACGGATAGGACGGCTCCTGAACCTGGCATTCTACGAGTGACGATCACAGTCACCTCCCGCGATAAAAATATGAACTAAACTTACAGGACTAATGACCTTAGCACTTCACGCGCCTGGAATAACCAATCAATCAATTAAGTTAAGGCTTTCTGAAAATCAGTTAAAAAATCAAGTACATGTTGGTCAACATTCATAAAGTGAGTTGCACATTTACTTCCTCGTTTATGTATGTATATAAGGAGTAATATACGTAGTATAGAGAAAGTTATGTAATGCAGCGGCAAAAAACGGCGATTTTTCCACAGAACATTTCGTATTACGAGACCCACATTAAAAAAAGAGGATAAATATCGTTTTAATTTGTAGTAAATTACTCTCTCACACACGTTTTGTAGTCACATTTCACGAATACTTAGTGCTTGATACCAAAAAGTTTTTTTCTAAACGCCTGTTGGTCTGTGAACAACACTGGCGCCTGATCAATGAGGAGGATTGTTGCCAAACTGAATACTTCCAGGTCGATATGGCCTTACTCAAAGCTCTGCGATTTTGATTAACATTCTTTAATTGTTGGGGGTACTTTTCAGGTAAACACTGAGACATCTTCCAAAATTTCTCAAAAGTGGCTGAAAATTTTTTCTTTAAATTCCTTATAAAAATATAGTGAAACTAGCGTACCCATCCGAGAACTCTCGCATGTACCCACCATCTTTCGTATTCCTCCATTTCCATATTTAGCGTGTAGTGTATCTGTTTCTTCAAGATCCTCTTATCCTCCGTCACTTGTGCTATGTCTCCTTGTAATTAGTAGCAATACAATACACCCATGTTAATACAAACTATACTTATTTAACTTTATTACCGAGAAGAGAGGTACACCCGTGTTATTCAATCTCATATTATATCAAGTAATTAGTTTAATTCCATGTTCAATTGCAGATTCTGCACGTCTCTGAGCAGGTGAATTAATATCGAGAAGCGCCGAATCAGCAAAAATGTAATAGAATGTTCAGGAAGATTCTTGAACATTCCTGTAGACGTTTCTTTGAGGCCTTCGGATAAAAAATTTGAGTTTTTAAGACCCTTGAACGCTTCGCTTAGGAGTTATTTAACGATATAGATTTAAAAAAAGTTGCGGATAGCATTTGACATGCATATTTAGATGAATTGTTTGTAAAATCCTTCATATTCATCCTTCATAAAAAGTAAAAGTGCAATTAGTCTCATCTCCCTGAAATTATCTTTCTTTAGAAGCCTCATTTATGAAGAATGTTTGCATGTGAGGGCAAAATGGTATCTACACTACTGAATTAATATAGGAGATGCTTATGAAGGTGGCCTAAGTCCGATTTTTACTGTTAACTCTGAACTTTCAAAAATTACAAAAGTTTAAAATTTTTTCGGCGACTTCATACAACTACAGAATTGAAGATCGCGCTTTTTTCTTCAAATGAAATTTGTTCTCTATAATTAGTACTTTCACTACGGAAAAGTACATTTTTGAAATGTTGTTTTCGGAAAGTGCAAAATGAACTAAATAATGTTTAATGCACGAATAACACTAAATATCACATAAATGCCTCTTTCATGCATTCTTTCTTTTAAGAATTGCACAATTTTTTAAATATTTACCACGTCGTTAATATTTATACTACCAGCGATTTGTCAATATTATATTTGTGACTAGAAGTGCTTCAAGAGATTTCCAATGAAGTTTCTCCAAAATTCAAAAGTTTTATGTGAAAAAGTTTCAAATTTCGCATGTTCAGAAATGCGTAAACGACATTTTCTTTGAAATAGCTTGAAGAATTTTCCATTAAAATTGCTATATAGAACGAGGGTTTACTCTTTTACAATATTCTTAAAGATATATTTCTGTTCTACCATTAGGAGAACAAAGATTTGAGAAAATGTAAATAAAAGTCCTTTGTATGGCGATAGATGGCAGCTGAGAAGAGGGTGGGACAAATCGAAAAACTATGCTAGAGCAGAAAAAGTAGAAAACTTACTAGTTCGAGAAAGACTCGGTAGCATCACTAGTTTCGTTTCTAACGATTCCCTTATGTGGAGTAGGTTCCGTTCGCGTGAATGCTCCCTGTCCGCCTTCGCTGGCAGGCTGCGCGCAACAAGTGGCCGAGGGGGTGGAAGGGCGAAAGTACGTCCTTCCGGATAATAAAGCCCTTGTTCTCCATCAAGGCAACAGGCGACATCGTACTCTGACATCTTAAGTAGACACTACAGGTTGCTCTAATACGACTTGTAACGCAGTTGTAGTACTTGTGTAAATAATTCACCATTTTTATAATATTAAGAATATAATTCATCAGCGAATGCAGAAAATATAGTGGTGCGTTTAGAAAAGTGCAAATCTTCCATTAGCAAAATGTTAAATAATGCTTTAGCATTCGAAATGAAATGTTTATCCAAAAATACCAGATTTTACACTTATTTAACTGCTGATAGTCAGAACGATTGTTTACCGTTATTAAAATTCCTCAAATTGTAAAATGATCCTCAGATTAAATATTTCGGCCACAGTTTCTGTGTTGAATTGTCTTCTGATCTCCGTGCAACAGATGCAAAATGACTAGATACTTAGATAAAAACACCCACATGATAGTATGAAAGTAGAGAAGTAGAGAAAGATGCCACTGACTCTTATGAGGGATATGGATATTGTTTAGTTTAAGATATTGGAAATGTTTGAGGGATGTTGATGTAGAATGAAAGTAAAAGTACTGGAAACGTATACTGCAATTCGGAAGAAACCGCGTTACGAATTCGGGAGATCGATTCGATGCTTCCGTGCCATCGCAGTGAAATTCCCCTTAGAACTTGGAGCAGTGAAGCGAGCGTAATTTCAATTGAAAAGAGACAGGGGCTCCGAGGCAACGGCTATCCACTTGCGGTCGCATGAATTCCGTTCGCCCTCGGTTCCTTAGGTCGATCACAAGGCCCTTCCCCTCCCCCTCCCAAGGGACTCTTCCCCCAGAAAGAGAACAGCTAAGGATTGGCTCGAAAAGGATCGGAGGCGGGAAAATTCGTGTTAATGCCGCAATCAAGGAGATTGTGTTCGTCGGTTGCCATGGCGACCTCGCCAATGGTCGTGTCTGGTTCCAAACGTTCCGCCCTCACTCGCCCCTTCGCGTAAGAGTGCAGGCTGGCTTCCGGCGTCAACATGCAGTTAGCCAACGAGATATCTTTTCCGATTTTTCGCGCCTTGAACGAAGACTCAATTTTGTGACTGCATTCCGCTGGAACACACAGAAGAATAGATGTATCAACTTTCTGAATTTGGCTTGGATTTTCTGAAACCAATTTGAGGCCAATTATTCACTTCTCCACGATACGCGCTGCAGTCGACTTAGATTTTTATGAGGGGTCACGCACATTTAATATTTAGATTTTTCTGGAAGCTGGTTAATTCTGGAAACTTTGTAATAATTAAAACACTTCTGCTCCCTTTTTTCAAACTTTATTGATTTTGCCACTTCGATTATAACGTAGTCCACACATACACCGTAAAGTGTACATATATACTGAGTTTAGAACGAAATGACACAACAACTGTTCACATTGCCCTTCATCTTGCCCAAAATAGATCCAAGTCGTTCGCAACTCCGTTTGCGAGAACTGAGAGACATAGCCTAGAAAAGTTTGTTTTAGACTGGGAGTTGACACACTTAATCCCTCACAGAGTGCGCCGTTGTCTCCACAATGGTTTGCCGTTCGGACCACAGGATGAACAGAATCACATTATTGAAGTTTTTTCCGAAAATTTTTTTCGATGAGCCGCATTGACAATGCCTTGAATATTTTTTTAATAATTTCAGAATATTACATCGTTAGCACGATCGTTTAAGTTATTTTGCGTTATGCAGACAGGACAGCAGAAAACCTCATGAATGGATTTCGCAACTTTTCTCACTCGAACAATGGTGAAATAAACATAGAAACAACAGAGAATCACAGTTCAGGAATTTCTTTTAAAGAAATTTTAATAACTTCCAGTACTTAAATAATTTTCTCTTTGTATTCCTTAAATTCTTATTTAAATTTAAAATTTATGTTTTCATAGGTCAAAGCAAAATAAATTAGTACAGTTGGACCTCTACAAACATTATGCTTTTTGTTAAATTCTTAAAACTTCAAAAGTTTCTCAAAACTCGTGCTACAGAGTAGGAGTCCTCTCAAAAACTAGTGGTGTTCAACAGCACATACTTTCTCCAATTATCGGAAAGAGTTACGAGGGAGTACAAGAGAGAACACCTCGGTTATTACTTGAAAACTTCCCATTTAAACAAGGCGCATGTAACGCATTCATTTCTGTAGTTAGGAGGAGTAATCTTTTTCTACTTTTACAAATGAAACAAAGAGAAATAAATTTAACGGTTGAAGTATTTGCAGCACATAATCCGGAAAAACAATAAAAAAATTTATATACAACTGCTGTGATTACATTGAAGTGAGCTCTCAATATTTGAATTTCATTATCATCGATCAAACCTTCACGTAGTTTTGCTAACAAGAAATTAATGAACTGACATAGGATTAACCATATAACGACAGATATGGTTTTTCAGTATATCAGTGTTACTTTACAACCACAACTCAAAGGCCATACACCGTACGTCATGCAACGGTCACGTATTTCACGATGTAGGTATCAAGAAACAGCAGCTGTTTCTGAGTTGAAAGTCCGGCGGCACGATTCATCGGAATACGCAACGCACCGGCCGGCCGCCCGGCGTATGTCGCCGTCCACGCAGAAGCGTCCTCCGCAATTGCGCTGCGCAGCGCTCATTTGCGAGCGGGCTGCGGAAGCAGTGTGAGCTCAGGCGCCGATGGAGCCGTCAGCGCGCGCTGCTCCACTGAGTGCGAGGATACGCGGTGCACACCGAGGATCATAGAATGTTGAATACCCATGAACTCGAAAGAATATTATAATTTTTACAAAATGTTTATGATTTATAGATTCTGCTAGTAATAAAACTAATGATTATACATTCATGATAATGGTAAATTGAATTTGTACAAATAATAATAAAAGTACACTCTAACTTCATTTTACAGTTCCCGTATTACTTCCACGATCGTTGGTTACGTTGCCAAAATGGTCCCTAAAGAACTCAAGAACGGGAACGACAGCAACAACAACAACAACAACAACAACAACAACAACAACAATAATAATAATAATAATAATTATTATTATTATTATTATTATTATTATTATTATTATTATCCGGCCTTGCGGCGCAGACGGTTGCGGCAGCCGTCGTCTGCGCTGAGGCGGCTGCGGGTTCGAGTTCTGCTTAAGCATGGATGTATGTGTGATTTTCCCTTCACCCCCTTCATCCTATCGCCTCATAATTCACAATTCAATGTTTAACAACCTTGTCTTAGCAAGGGATACAACCGAAAAGTTGATCCCATAATTACACACGTTAATCTCTCTCCGGGATAAAATACGACTGGCCCTCGGAAGAGAACGTCTAGCATGGTCAGTAATGGCCGATACAACAACAATAATATTAATAATAATAATAATAATAATAATACAAATCATATTACATTTTTTAGGCTAGGTAAAACCAGTGTCGTTTTATTTTCAAGAAATTTATTCGGCATAAGTGATAAAGAAACTATTAAATCATAATACTATATAAATAAACTGATGGAAAATTCTGTCTCAGTTTTGAACTCACCGGATTTGTCTGTCGTCCATGATACTGACCATGGATTCACATCTATTTTTCTCACTTTTCACACAAACATGCACATCAATGTAGCATAGGTGATATAACAGTTTTTGAACTGGAGGTCCTAATAACGCGATTATGACGCAACCAAAACTCGTAGATCGCTGACGAGCGAATCGTGCGTTCTATGCAATTAAACCGCGCAACTACATCGACCTAGGAATCGGCCCTGCGCTTAAAGCGCGCCGCCGCAGGTTCGTTTGAACTAGGGATACTTCGACGTCATAACATCGATGTTTCTATACATCGATGATCATAATTATAACATTCATGTTAATAATACATCGCTATTTTCGAATGCTCCAAAATACCGATGTTAATAAACATCGAAATATTTAAACATCCATGTTTTAAAACTATTTAGCAACTCACAACAAAAATATTCGCATGAAGGAGAATTTAATTTGATTGATTAACTTCTATTAAATCGTGATTAAGGTACTTTTTTATTCACAAACAAAATGTCGAAAATGTAAAAAAATTGAACACAAAACATCAATGTGGGAAAAACATCGATTTTTAAATGTTTAAAACATCAATGTTTAAAACAGGTGTTTCTCCAAAAACGTCAATGTTTTGAAAACATTGATAACAGGGCGTCTCTATTGTAGAAATAATTTACAAAATGGTGAATGGTAAAAGAGTTACTCATCATTATTAGAAAAGTAAGGACACAATATCAAAATCTGAGAAATAAAAATCATTGTTTCCAAAATATGAGGAAACTGCAAATTCAATAAAAAGAGAAGAGTCTAAAAAAGGACACACCAGCAAAGAAAGTGGATGGCTCGGATCTGGTCTATTTGTTTTCTTTTATGTTTATGAGTATGAAACGTGTACAGCATTTTTACGGTGGAACTGTTTTATTTCATCTTAATCTCTTCTTTACACCAATCACTTGCATAAAACAATAGATTATGAATGACGTAAAGTATTGCTGTATGATAAGCATACGTAGAATACAATATGAGTTCCTAAATGTTTTCCATAATATGCTGCATCATTAAATGCATCAGGTATTCTAAATGGTGATGAAAATGTTGGTAATGAAAATGTTGAAGGAGACAGCACTGAGAATGGAATTGACACTTGTGACAACAAAAAGACGAGGAAGAGGAATGAAAAAGATAAGTGGCAAAGACATTGTCATTATTCTTGAATTCCAATTCCAATCTTGTAGAAAACCATTCTTTGATCAAGTGTGGCAGAAGGTTGTTTATTCTGACGATGCCAAAACGTGCTAACGACGTAATAAGAAATACTTGTTACTAACATTGCCTCTTTAAGACGACAAATTACGTGAGGTGGCTAACACTGAGTAATTAATGTTGGCTTGTTTAATTCTTTGTCGCGAGATCAAGAATTTCTTCAGGAATTCGCTTTGGGACAGACCCAGACAGGTTGCATCAACTGTGAAAACAACTTCACGCCGACGATGTCAGGTATTTGCTTCCCAGTGTCCTCCTTACAGACCTCCACGCATTGCCATTTTGTGGTTCTTTTCGACGTGTAACCACGTCAGTGTAGTTTTTAAATCGTGCTGGCTTGCAATGGTAGATTATGGTGGATTAGTAGATTATGTGGTCTTATAGTTTCGAAAACTTGAAAGCATTCACGATTACAAATAAAAAAAATATTTTACTATCATTTGATTGAATGTGGATTTAGACCAATTATTTCGTGGTTCCGGGCGTGTCAACTGCTATTGTCATTAGTCTATAAATAAAGTCCATGTTTTTTTTTATCACGGGAGATGGTGGAGTTCTTCACCGCTGGATGGTGAGATCTAGCGCCGACCTACTCATCTGCTTTCGGGGTTTCCCTCAACCAGGTATCTTCCACCAATCAGGACAAGCTCTAAACTCCCTACTAGTCTCCCGACATGTGTGGTAGTGTAGCGCAAGTAGTGTGTGCAAATTTCTATAAGTAAGGGGAGAGGACAGGAAAAGAAAGGGAAGGAAATATCGTACCCAGTCCATAACCCGTTTGTTAGAGAACTGCTCCGACATTCACGTGGTGTTGATAAAAAACACGGAAACTACCAACCTGAGCAGCCAGCCAGTAGAATTCTCCTCCAGACAGTGGCAGAGCTTCGCCTAGCTATTTAGATAAGGTGAAAAATCCTCCCACCGTCGGGACTCGAACCCCACTGCAGTGATATCAGTTGATCCCCTGAGCGATCTCAGCCGGTGAGGATTTACTGATATATTAAACAGAACATTAATATTTGTTCTTAGACTTACCCTATCGGAACGTGGACACTGTAAGTTTTAATAGTCATTAACGAAATAAATATCGTAAGACGTGTTCTTTCAGTTCGAGATTGGAGAATTGTCGAAAGAGGTTCTGAGGTCACGTTTAATCAGCAATCGAATTACATTATTTACGATTTTTACCAATCATATTACAAAAGGCGACAGATGATATTGATAGTAGGTAAAAAAAGACCGTGGAGTGTTGGAACAATTACCTAGTGTTATGACATTGATAATTGTTGTTAATAGTGGCCAATAAATTAATATAAAAGCTTTGTTCTAATAGTTTTTATTACGAAACTGATAGCAATTCAAGGTAATATGTAGTACATGATAATAGATAGAAGAGAAAGGATATTTTTATTAAGTTTAGAAAATTGTAACAAATCTTACTGAAAGACAAAAAATTGTATTAATGCTATTGTTGACTGTGCAGCCTCTTAGAGGTCTAAAATATTTCGCAATTAATGAGACGTTCTAGACTACTTACAACTCCATGAATATTCTATGATTTTAAAAAAAAGTCACGCCATGCGCAGTAAAATCAGTATGTTTTTTGCTATATCTGGTAATTATCTCAATAACCTCAAGACAGCGCATTAAGTGGTTAACAATAAATGCCATTTATACTTTCACGCTCACTTTTTTATAACTAAACTTTATCTACCTGCTAAACTATTAAAATTAATTCAAGTGGATGAAATCATGAAAATATGTAAAACAATCCTAAATCTTCAGATTTAGTTTAAACCATCTGTACGCAGAAATGTTATTGCCATGATATTGGATGCAGAACAACCCCGAATGTTCCAGAGAATCAAAACTGGCTTCCATCAAAAGTGCTTCAAACGAACTGATATAAACCGGAATGAACCGCTCTCTTGTGGCGTAAGGCACATGTCCTACTAATGTGTACCTGACAAATGACAGAGGACGCCCAGCGTGTCTTAATCTCATAATAATAATACGGTTTTACTTTCCAAAGACAATCACCCGTACAGGGAGTTGTTGATACTTTTTGCTCATTTTTACTTTCTCGAATACTACTTGCGCAGTATAGAAAAAAGAATGTGCCAAAAACGGCGATTTTTCTTCAGAAAACTTCGTTTTAACTCATTGTTTAGTCAGAATCTTCAATCTTAAAAGCATCAAATACGTGAATAAGGGGTGAAAAATTGTGAAAGATTTTAAATAGATTAAGTAATGATATAAAAACACAATAGTCCACAGAAAGCTTTTAGATATACCATGCCAATAAAATGAAAGATATTTGTGTTCTTCTCATTCATTTTTTTTTCCTAGGGCTTGTATCCAGCCGACAGCCGGTTGCCCTTTACGTCCCGAAGGGACGCATATTCGACCATACACTAGACAAACACTTGCGGGCTCCTCTGATCTGGGGTCAGCAGAACGCGAGGCCCTCCGCGACAACACACTCCCAAAGTCAAGGGACAGACAGCCATGCCCATGGCGGGATTCGAACCCGCGACCCTTCGGACCGAAGCGCTGAGTCGGTACTCGCTCTTAGCCACCTCGGCCATCCAGGTCGGCTTCTCATTCATACTTTTATTAATTACAGTCGAGGCTTTTTCACGGCTTAAAAACTTCTGTACGCTTCTAAGCTATAGTCTTCTCTCGAGTGCGGTTTTCCTTGAACCTCTTCTGGCTATGTGGCAAGGGTCCTGTATTACATGCTGGAAGTTACGACCGCAGCCATGGACGAGCATTGGACGACGACCAAACACTCGGACGCAACCCCAGAGAATGGACAATTTCGTCCCTTGGACGACGATGTAATCCTGTAACGTCCTGAAAATTGAGTGCAATGTCAGTTAGGGAACATCATGCCGTCCCTTGGACGACGTCCAGTCAATTGGACGACGCTCTGACACGACGCCCTGTCCTTCGGACTATGACCTAACACTTTCACATTCTGATACTGCATACTTTCCTTTGGACGGAGCCCGCGACTTTTGATCGACAATCCTCGACTCTTGAACGATAGCATGACTCTTGGACAACACCCCATCCCTTTGGCGATGACCTCAAGACGGGCGCCCTGCCTCTGAGGCGCCGTGCCGCCTCAGACGGTGAACATGGCCGCCCCTTGGCCGGCGCGTGCGCGGAGGGGGCGGGCCCCCGCTAGTGGCGCTGCGGCGCGGAAATCCCCGCCAGCTGCGAGGCGCCGCTAATTTGGAAGTTGTGTATTTATAGATTTAAATATGGGCCACGCAAAAAGCGTGACGTGCGCGAAGAATGAATGGGGTGAGGGCCAGGGGAGTCGCCTCTCTATGGTGTAATGGGGGTGCTGAGGCTTTGAGGTGCCGCGGCCAGGAAAACTGGTTTCTAATGCGTTGTGGGCTCAGAAGAATCATAAATAGCTTAACGCATCTTCGTTTGTTTCTTTTAGAATGAAATAAATGCAGTTTTTTCTACTCCCGTTGTATAATTATGTCATTTGATGGCTGTAACCTTTTGCAGACTGATACTCATTACAATAAAATTTCATTGTGAAACAGGTTCTTGACCAATCACAAATAAGTTTACAAACCACGTTTTGACTTATTGAGAATCGTTATAGTAAACGTTTCGTTCGATTGTGTACATTAAAATTTCGTTTAATATTATATTATTCTTAAGTTTTAATTTATTTATGTGAGTAGTTTTTACGTACAATTTTATTTAAAATAAATGGGATTGTAATTTCTCTTTGATCCTACTTGACTAGCGTAGTGGTAGTGGTATGGAACATTTGATTGACGTTAAGATCAAAATGCAAGTCATTTTGTGTTATATATTGCTGTTGTGTGATTGCCATTAAAAAACGTCAATTCTATAGTTTAAAATGTCTTGTGAATCACATGTTGAGATGACACCACCAGAAAAAGAGAACAAGCGAAGATGCTGATTTCGGAATTATTGTCGCAACTTTTGCTCTCTTTCGCAGGAGGACTGATAAAAAGCCATCTGCGGCAGCCACCAGTGGCTGTCCGTTAGTTGCCCTTGGCTGCCACGAAACGATACAATGTAAAAGTTTAACTTATAAAAGTCGTAGAAAAGGTACCGTATGAAACTCGATGTAATGGATATTAATACACTCATGTGACGTTTACGATACTCGCTCGTTCGTCGGACGTATCGTAATATCACACTCGTGTATTTAATATCCATCATTACATAATCGTTTCATAATGTACTTTTTTATTGATTTTTTACTGAATAAATGCAATCTCTTCTGTCCTAAAATAGTTGCGTCTCTAAAAACGCATAGTGTGGTTGAAATACGAATTACACATATTAGTCAAGCAAGGCTTAAGTTAAACCTGTTTTTTATGGGTTAAAACTTGGATATATGTTGTACCTATTAATGTATTCCATAAAACGCGTTGGGCATCAAATACATTACAAATGTTTTTCTTATTTTTCAACGCAGTTGTGGAAAGAAAATTAAATTTAAATTATTGAAAATTATGATTAGCGAAATAATTATTTCTAAATCAATTACATGTAATAAAATTACATCTTATTTTCGATTTTCATTTTTAATTATTTCAATAAATTATGAATGAAATAATTAAATGAAATGTCGAGTAGAAGACCGGGATACATTTGGTCTCTCTTCAAAATTTGAGTAGTTGTTCACTTCTCGATAAGCGTGTTGGCACTTCCTCATAAGCTCACGAACGCTCTTACTTAAATATTATATCTTTTGACACATTAATTTACAAAATTCTTCAGTCATTCACGTTTTGTGTCCAAAACTCTAAGGCAAAGTCGTACTTTTCGACACGAGGTCTTTCATAAAGCATATGCTGGTCATTATCGCGTTTACAGAAGTAGTGAAAATTAAAAACTGTTTTCAGTTAATTCTTGTTTCAATTACCTAATTATGTTTACAGTGTTAGTTTACTTGAACGTACAACAAAAAATTAAATGAGTTTGTAGACATTCAAAGAAATCAACAATGTCTGGTATAAGAATGATTCAAACGAAATGTATTTTATATTATTACATTGTACTAAGATAACTTCAGTGACCAGAGATCTCATTTTCCAAAACATATTCAAGGAAATAAACAAATTAATTGAAAGTCAAAATAATTTTTCCTTTTACCATCAAATTTAGTATGGGCTAAAAATTGCTCATTTGGGTACAGAGATTGACTGGACAGTAAAGAAGAAAAAATTTAAAAAGTAGTATATGGATTTGGAAACAGCTTGAACAGAGAACAGTTTAGAGATTAGACTATTTAGATGATGCTGCTGTCTTTGATTGATTGATTGAATTGGTGTTTTCGGGCGCGTCGACTTGTATGGTCTTTGGCCCCAGGGCATCCCGAGAGGTGCGGAGACTCTTCCCCGCTAGAGCGACAGGTCTGGCTTTTCCCTTTCGGCATTTCCCCCAACGGGACGCGCCGGCCTCTTAGCGCACCAGTCTCTCCACATGAATGGTAGTGTAGTGCATGGAAGTGTAAGAGAAGAGGGGGGCGAGGATGAGGGAAGAAATATCGCGCGCGGCCCGTGATCCAATTGATACGATACTGTACCGATATTCACGTGGTAATGATTGGAGATTGGGAAAACCACTCATCAGAACAGCTGACCGCCAGAATTATCTTCCAGAAGGTGAATTAGACCCAGTTATACACCTAGTTTCGAAAATCCGCCACCGTTGGGACTCGAACCCAAGGACTTCCAGGCCGAGTCTGCAGTAGCAGACGTTGGTGCCCTGAGCGAACTCAGCCGGTTGGTTTTGTTTGAGAAGGCATCGGACCCTCAACCTGCCCTTGGGTTTAAGTCCTGACTGTGGCGAATTTCCGACACCAGAAATATAGATGGGTCGAATTTAGCCGCTGCCCTGAGGATAATTCTAGCGGCCGGCTGTTCTATCGGGAGTCCGGCTGCTCTGATAGGATTGGTAGTCCGATCGGTTTCTCCGGTCAACAACAGGCGAATGCTAGAGTAGTTTTCTAACAAACGGATAGCGCGCGATGGTTTTTTCTTTTTCTTAACTATTGTCTCCCCTTTTTTACAAACAAACACACACACACACACACACACACACACACACACACATGCAGGACACATACAAGCCGAGTGACCATTTGAGAACACTTGGAAGGAGGAAATACCATGCAAACCGGCGTTTAGGTCGGCGCTGGATCTCACCATTCTCGATGCAGGAATTCGCCATCTCCCCGGGCGGAACTTCATCATTCTAACTGGACTAATGTCCATGGCAGTTGACACTCCAGTTGCAACTTCAATCAGTCAGTGCCAGAGGCGCTGGGGTGGTGGAGGGGGAGGGGGGAGGGGCGGTGGGCTGGCAGATTGGGCCTTCTCATAGCGCGCCGGTGAAGCATGCAGGGGCCTAGCGTTTTCTACACTCGCCGGCCTCGGTGGCCCCCGGTGCGATTCCCGCTTGAGGCGTGTATGTTGTCACTGTGTTTCACTTGTGAGCAAGGAATGGTTGTGGTGGTCATTTTACCTTGGTGAATTTGAGAATAATTATTTACGATTTAAATATCGTAAGACATTTAATAAATACAATACTGGATTGAAGAATTATAATACAAAGTCGGAAGGACGACTTTGATAACCAATGGAGTATTGTCATAAGATATTTAGATCATGTATCGAATATCCATGTTGTTAAAAAATGTTGTTATAATTTATGTTTAAACATTTCTATTTATCCCGAGAAGAGTCATAAATTGATTTTAATATATTTAATAGGACATGGATGGTTAAGAAGTTGTCTGAACACTTTTCATTCACTTTATGAAACTGATCATTTTTATTAATAGTACGCCTTTTGAATACATGTAATAACTTTCATTATAACATGTATCTCGATTTTGTAAAGTTTGGCTTTAGATAATCAAACTGATTAATTTTTTTATTATTTTCAGGGTGCCAACACATTTAGGATAGTACGGTTATGCGGAACAATTCAATTTTTATCAATTCTCATGTTTTTTGTCAGTAACGTGATATATAGGTATACAAACAAAGAAATTTCAAACAAAACAATTGAAGAAATTAAACAAATTAACAGAAAATAATTAAGTACTACAAAGCATATGAACACTTCTTAAAAATACGTCAATGTGAATGTAAATAGGAAAACTATGTATAGCTGGTAATGTATAAAATATATACATAACCGAAGTAAGTTTTGTTTTCATTCAATATCATGAAGTTGCATTTTCGGTATTGAAAGGCGTTACTAACTGCTATGGAATAGCGGAAATCCATATTATGAAAAAATCAATATATTAATTGTTAATAGAACTTGAAGTAGTAGGAAAAGATAAAAAATTAGTACTTTAATATTATTGAGTATTATTCAGTAATCTTGTAAATAATCGAAGAATTAAAGAGAGAGGAAAATGGAATGAGTCAGATTCAACTACGTTTCAGTTACTTTTGAAACTATGTTTGCATTAGATTCAATAAAAGGATTAGCTTAGATTTTCTTTCGCAGAAATGATCTATAGCCATCTATTTTCGGATTAAAACATATCTTCTTATGTATTACCCTAATTGCAATATTAAATAAACATATTTTTGAATATTTTTTGAAAGAAAGGAAAAAATATTGTGAACGGAAGATAATTTTCAAAGGGGTCTCATAGAATCAAATATTATACCTTCAAACAATTACTTCAGCTCATGGCTATAATTTTTAGTGGTAACCAATTGTGTGTCTTTTAAAAGAAAATAATAATATTAAGTGATTGATAAGCTTGAATTGTGGACAATTTTTTAATAATTTTCGCAAAACGCCTTTCATTCGAAGAAATTTCTTTGAATGTTGTTAATGGATCTGCAAACAGTGTTGTATCGAGGGACAGAGACACACCGAATGACCCATTTGTTTCGACTGGTTGGCCGGATATGGCCTACCTGACAGACAGACGGACGGAGGTTAGTTTATTATTTTACGAAGATTAAAAGTGAAAAAATATGCCACGCGCAGATTTATTGGTGTTAGTTTAAAAATTTGAATGTATGCCAACTGTAATTTTAATCTTTTTTGATGGAAAAATTAAATTTAACTTAATTATAATATTCCGATCGAAAAACAGCTGTCAGATATACTAATTATTAGAACCGTTAACAGCTTAACATGTTAATGCTATCAGAATGAGAGATGATTGTATTGAAAATTACTTCAACTTAGAACTTTATATTTCCTTTAAAATGTTTTAGAAGGAAGAAAAAAGTTTCATTTAATTGCAAAAATAATACAAACTTCAATATCTTACACTTTTTTCTCCAATCCTTACTAATTCGATTTTGAAACTTTTCTTGACCCTTCTGTTGTTTTTTCTTTCACAGCTTTTGAACTGTTCTCGTGATCCGCTCCTTCTAATTTTCTTCTTTATCGTCGAGATGTGTAAAAGAAGAACAAGACCCGAATAAAATTGACGTCTTTCCTCGCAATTTGTGTGGACGTTGCCATTGATTGATTGGATCTGCTCCAAGCGAGATCCTCGACCGCTAATGGGCATTCTGGGCGGAGCGGCGTGGGCGTGGGCGTGGGCGATGGGGCGTGGGCGATGGGGCTTGGGCGATGGGTCATAAGTAGGGCCAACATAATTATGTAATATATTTTCCTAACGTAACTCTGTCAAGTCGAATCAACAATATATTCAGTTTCATATCGGTTATCGGCAAAAAACATGGACTGTTTAGTACATATTTTTACATATTTTACGCCAAAGAACATATTTTTGATTTTACTGCGATTTTTTATGTAATTATTCATTTTACCTATATGTTTTTGATAAGGAATCTTCCATACAAACAATTCAGAATTGTCAAACATTTTTCTGTAGCCTACTCTCTAAAATAACGCTATTGCATCGCGTTGAAATAAGTCACTCCATAAATACCGACAGTTTTGCAAATGAAAGGGCAAGGAGACGACGTAATCCATAGTTTCTGGTGTGTTAGTTTTCACCGCGAGTAACGCAGAGCAGAGAGGAAGTTTGGTTTGTGAAAACGATACTTTTAGTAGGTGATATCGCGCAGCCACCTCGCATCTTTCAGGAGTCTCCCTTGACCTTGATACCCTTCACCAGAAACTACACGCACCAGCTCAAGAGATGTCGTTCTTGTTGTTACGGAGATCGCTGTAAATAATAGGATTTTGAGAATAATAATGATCTTTATGCTAATGAAACAGAACAATATACACTAAGATAAAAGTATTTTAATAACATAGAATTGATATAACGATAATGAATGTTACATATTTATTACTTTTTAGTACATATTTCTGCATATTATATATATATATATATATATATATATATATATATATATATATATATATATATATATATATATATATATATATATATGTAAATATTTTCCCTCTTTTTAGTACATAATTATCCGGGCCCTAGTTACAAGCGATGGGGTATGGGAAACAAGCTGTGGGCAATGTGGCGTGGATGTTGGGACGTGGGCGATGGGGCTTAGTTTCGTGGGTGATAGGGGGGGTTGGAGAGTGAGTATGGGGTGGGGAGATGGCGAAGTAGAATATGACGGTGGGCGGGGAAGAAAACGGGATGAGACGGTGAAGGGTACTGTGCCGAGGTGATACGAAAGGCACTGGAAATCCCATAGCACACAACATAAAATAAAAAAAATAATATTGTGGAAATTTAATGTCGAGCATTTGTCTGCAGAATGTTCATGCGAAGTGGTACTAGGGTGAAAAATCGTCACTAAGTGCCTTTAGAATAAGTTTGTTTATTTATATCAGATTATATGTTTAAATTAAATTAATATTAGCCCTCCTAACGCCGATAATAATTTCTCGTGGAATATCAGTGAGGAAGGAAAATTTTCCCCGCCGAGTCTGAGTGGCTAGGGGCGGGGCCGTGGTGGGGAGCGTTGGAGAGCGGCTAGGAGTGGTGAGGAGAGGCGAGTAGTGGCGGAGAACGGCGGGGGTGCTGTGTGTGGCGGGGAGCGGTGAAGCGGCAAGGAGCCGAGGGTGTGTCCGTGCACGGGGCGGGGTCCCGAGCGCGGAGTTCACAGGAAACGAATCGTTAGGCCATTAGGGCGCCAACGACCCATCAAGGTTCGCTCCCGGGATCGGCGCCCCGCACCACGCCCTCTCCCCGCCTCTTCTCTCAGGCCGAGCTCCCCTCTTCCGCCGCCGCCGCCGCCGCCGCTAAGTATATCCCTCTTTAACGGGCGGGAGAGCGCTGAGGAGGGGCCGGGCGAAACGGAGCGACTGCTGCCATCGGTGGCGTTGGTTATTTATTTTACGTGCGGGATGAAGAGCGGGCAAACGGACGAGTGTCCGTCTTTCGCAACCGAACACATCTGGGTTATTTCCACAACTGTGCAAATATGATGATGAATACGACGAGAGATTGAGTTGACGATATGGAATGATGAAGACTAAGGTGATGCAAAAAATACAACCGGAACTGTGACGAAACGAATACTTTTTTACTTTAGTGAAATTTCTCTCAGCTGTTATAAATATGGGCACCATTACCGTTTTGTCACTGTGACATCCGAGGATACTTTGGCAACTCAGAATTGTACAATCGCGTATGGAAATATTATGACGATTATCTTTGGAAACTGAGATTTTCAAAATTGCCATCCTGCTGTAAGAGTGGAGGAAATTCGTTCACAGAGGTGTTCCGTGATAACTAGCAAAATTGATAATAGAGTAAGAGATCTAACTGATGAGATTATATTCTTGTCTGTAGAACAAAAATCAACAACAGTGATAATGAGTTCCCGTACATTTACTCTAGTAGAGGTCATAGCGGAAATGGTTTATTAAGCCAAAAACGGATTCCAAAAGTACAAAATTCGCAGATTTCCTATTCATTGTAAGCAGTTGAAGGTGGTAGCGTGAGCTTTCGTTGTTAACTTATAACATCACTCAGGGACACACGACGGCTTACCTGTGCCAGGTTGATTATAATTTCTCTTATATGCCTTATACATCAGACTGCAGTGCTGCAAGTTGGGGAGAAATATAATTTTACTTCTGGCAGGTATCTTATCCTGTAAATGTTGTATCTTATACTGTAAAGAATCAAATATCAGATTGAAAACTTACTGCTCGCTCACTTAAGTTAGTCATCGGCTTCTTGTCAAGACGCGAGCGTCTTCATCGAAACAGAATTAGTTGAGATGGACTTCGAGTTTTCTAAATGGTTACAAGCTGTAGATGGGAACATTTGTGACTATAATGAGTGTCCAAATGTTATTAAAATATCAAAGATAAATTACGTTGATGTTTGTCTCTTCAGGTATGTAAATTTCTTGTCACAAAATATTGCAAACTTTCCAATTATTTGATTAGTTAACGATTCCTTTGACATATTGTTCACTGATATCAAAATAAAAGATAAAATCGTAAGTAAGTGACGTATGCGTTGCGCTAATTTTTACTGCCTTTCATTTGGAAAGACGTATCTTCCACAATCTACTAAAAATAAATTATAAAGCATTCAAAATTGCAACTTAATTAGAGAGCTCCGTGATGTTTGCATTTCATTACGAGTAATTTACTGAAACGCACATGTGAGTACGGATGAAGGAATATTAATGGATCGTGGTTTATCATTTTTTCCTAGCGGCATGTAAACAAGTGATACTCAATGATACAACACAACCCCTAGATGACCTGACAGTTCCTGTGCGATAACATGGAGCTTTCAGTGGTGCGAAGGCATGGCTTGTTATCGCTGAAGTGGAAGTAATGAGGCATAATCAAGAAATGATGCCGGGAGGGGAAGGGTATCTTAAAAGAGACAAAATAAACTCGTGATATGTAAAGTACACAGCAGAAGAGTTTTAGACATTTATTGGAGCATCAATGATATTAAATATTAAATTATCATTTTTAAATGCATTATTTATAGGGCGCTATCACATTATTATTATTATTATTATTATTATTATTATTATTATTATTATACTTCTACGTCACGACTAAAGATGTTATGAGTCGACTGAATATAAAATTTAATGCATGTTGCAACCAGCTACCTAAGGAGCAGATCTAGGGACTGTCGGTGCTTCTACAATACTTTGTGCAAAATATGGGCTTTACCAAATAAAGCAATTTCTTGCACTTCTTAGTCCTTTGAATGATCTGGGAGTTTAGCCAGATTCCTACCCAAATCCCAGAGCTCCGATTACTATCGGAATGACCTGTGCTTTTACGCCCCACATTCGGTCTTTCTCAATTTCCAAACTCTTGTATTTAAGACGTTTCTCAGCCTACCTGCTTCCGAAGTTTTGGTCGCACGGCCCAGCCACATCTATAAGTAGACTGATTTATTTCTCCAAATCCTGGATAACAATATCCAGTTTGTTTGCCGCTATTGTAAGAACAAATTGAATTTGTTGGTCGTACAGTATTGAACACAGTCCAATAGACGTCTCCGGTTTTGGTGAGTGTTCTACTTGGAGCATGTGTTTGGAACTTCGAGGGCGATACAGATCTATCAGTGGAGAGAAAACTACATACCCTGTCGTGTCGTTTTAAGTTTTCGGTCTTTGATAGAATTGGACAAGCTGAGACGATACGATCAATGGTTTGCACTTGTTCCTTGCAAATGCCCCACTTATCATCTTGAGAACAGCTTTTTTATAATGTGTTCTCAACCCCTGATTTTGGGCAGCTATTACAACTGCTTCCGATTTTGGCTTCTTTCTTCCATTTTAAACTACATAAATGATTGATTTGTTGATTTATTGATTGATTTATTGATCTGCACCTTGCCCATTTTTTTTATATTATCCACTGACTAGTTTGGCTTTCCACTATTTCTTTAACATTTTTTTGTGTCTCACATTTCATGTTTAGTAGCGTAAGAAGTTCTGTGTTTGTGTTATTATGCATGTCTTGCATAGTTTTCTTTCCAATGCTTCTTTCTGCACTTACAATACCTCTGTTTTCCATTCTTCGGGAGGTTTAATGATCTGCTTCGGTATTGGGTCATCTTGATGGCTGACTATCTCTTTTCGCATCCCGACAATTGCACTGTGCCAGAAGGTTTCAATTTGTCTAAGGCCTCTTCTTCCTTCCTTTCGTGGCATATGAAGTTGGTGTAAATCAGCTCGAAGGTGGGCGACATGATGCATTGTAAGCAGTTTCCTGGTTTTTCGATCCATGATTCGAATTTCTTGCTCAGTTCAATCCACTAATCCGAAACTGTACTTGACTATAGGCATCGCCAAACTACCTATTGTGAATATTTTATTCCTGTAATTCAGAGCGGACTTCAGGACATGTCTCAGTCTTCTGTAATATTCGCTGCGAATTCTCTTTTTCATTGTGTCGTTCGAGATGTTCTCACAGGGCGCATATCAACTTCAATTATCTATAACGTCATTTTGCCTCTCTTTAAGTTGAATTTTGCACACTTGTCAAGACCAAACTTCATTCAGATGTCATAGCTAAAACCATTCATGCCAGACAGCATTTGGGAGAGAATAATTTAATTTTTTGCAAAGATTTTAAAATCATCCATGTAAAACAAATGTGATACTGGTCTTTCATCACCATGGAGCTTGTAACCAAAGTCAGTGTACGACCACTGTCTAGATAGTGGGATCAAACCAATGCAAAACAGCATGTGAACAGCGAATCTCCTTGAAAAATACCCCTCTTAATCTGAATACTTCTTGTTTCTACTGCTTCCTCTTTTCTATGTATTAGTAACCTAATGCTCCACAAATTCAGACAAGCCTTGAAAAACTCAATAAGTCTAGGATGAAATCAATAGATCTCTATGGTCTTCAAAATTTAATCTTGTGCTAACCTGCCCTCAGGTAGTCAATTCAGTCCGTGCTTAAATTACGTTTTCGTTTCCTTACATCAGATTACTTTATTTAGTAGCAAAATTTCCTTACAGTCATAGGAACCTTTACGACATCCTTTCCGTTCAAATAGCAACGGATGGTTCTTCACTAAGTTTCTGTACATTTTGTTAGCTACGGCTGCAGTTATAACCTTGTACATTACTTATAGGCAAGTGGCTGACCTGTAGTTCTTCGTCAAAGAACTGTCTCCTGATTTGGGTAGCATGTACGTGATACCGCGTGTGAGCCATTCCGGGAGTTTCTTTGTTTTTTTCTAAACTTGTAGCCTTTGCTTGATGACAATGTATTGCTTTTTATTTCTTAATCCACTAATTCTCGATTTTATCAGTCCCAGTGGATTTCCAGTTTACCATGTTCTTAATTGCTTGGAAGAAGTCTTCTTCCGAGAATTCATGGACATGTTTCATTGTTTCCGCAAGTTCATCGGCAGCATTAACTTGATATTAAAGCCACAATTATGGCAAGATAGTCACAAGCTTCTAAGATTCAATGACTGTGTTTGATGCTGCAGTACTTTGAGAAACAAGTATGGGTTATTCTCAATTATGCGATGGCTTGCATTTCCCAGTTTTCTAAACGACCTTGTGGTTTGGAAAAGTTATTACATGAAGTCGGATTTCAGAGCACCGAAAACTATGGACACAACCTTTACGTTCCACAAACGGTTGATCTCGACTTACAAATTCTTGTGTTAAAAACGTTTCTCTTCCTCCTTGATGACGATGCTTTGATCGCATAGTACAGCAACATATATAAGTAGACACGCTCTTTCTCCATATCCGGTTTCCGGTTTATTATTATTATTATTATTATTATTATTATTATTATTATTATTGTGCTGATGACTGTTATTATTATTATTGTTGCAGTTGTTACTATTATTATTGTACGTTTCATATTGTTATTTATTTTAGCGCCTGACTTTACAGTTGCGAGGATAACCCACACGCATTCGAAAGAAAACCATGAAACAACATATCTTCGAACGTTGAAATTCTGAAAAGCGCTGGGAGTGGCTGTAAGAGCGCGATGGAAGGGGCGCCTCGCCTCCTCGCCGCCTGGGAGCCGTTCGTGTGGGCGCGAGCGCCGCCGTGTCGAAACGGCAAGAGGCTCCTCGCGCCATATGCGCCGCGTCGCCCTGCAGCTTCCCTTCCCTAACGCAGCGGCCGCGCTTTCATCCGCTGCGGCGCCCTCCGCGCGCCCCGCCAGCCTTAATGAGGGCGTAAAAGACACAAATACAGCGGAATCAAAGACAGAGGAAGCGCCGCGCTTACGCATTGACTGGAACCCAACTGGAGAACGCATTCAAGATGTGGTAGGGCATTGCTAGCGCGCCCCAGGCAGGAAAATAGCCGAGTCATTCGTAGTTCGAGCATCTGCAATAAATATAGTGATTCACCCCTTACGTGATGGAACTGTTTTTTAAAACGAGCATTTTAGTTATTGATAATGACCTGTATATTTTAACCTCATATATTAGAAGATAACAGTGAAGTAACCACATTTTTGTCGTTTTCTTTGGTGAAAAAGTCAAAATACTTTGGAAATGAATATTATGAACATGCTCCCAAATTGATGTTGACAAGTATATACGCCTTGTGAGCCTAAATGTTCATATTTTGGAACAATAAGCACATTACTTGTCGCCACTACTAACTATCACTATACGCCGCCGCCATCGTCTCAGTGGTGTATGTCGTATTCTAAGTTTACTTTAAGACTATACATTGCATTCATGAACAGCTGGATGTATGCTGACATTTCTAAACTATCGCATGCTCATTGTTAACTTGAATGAATCATTAAAAAATTGGCCGTGACAAACTAAATTACCGGGGGGGGGACCACTTCGAAGACGGAGAGGGCACCGGAAACGTGTTGAGTAAAGATGGAAAGGATACATGTTATAGCTGATGTAACAAGTGTTTTGATCTAATTACCGACGAACTCAGCAGAACGCTAGTACAGATGTCTCAGAATGAATGCTACAGACTTCTATGACATATAGAGAGGTACAAGTTAATAACTTTTACCCATGAATAAGTGTTGTAAAATTTCATATAACAAACTTACACCCCTGACGTTTCTAATGAAGAATCTAAAACTCACAATAACGTTAGCATTTTTGGAATGAACATGTTGATATGAAAACATGGAAGTATTAGATTGAATGAATTCTTGATTAAGTGAATTGTGTTTGCATTTATGTAATAAACGTCGATATGATGTTAAAAATAACTGAATCCCTCTTTGAGACGTTTTTCACTAAGTTCCTTTACGCACGATTCAACAATGAGTTGACTGCATAGAAGATTTTATTCTCAGTGAAATATATTTAAATGTGTAAATGATGTTTCATTGTTTGCTAGAACGCTAGAACGCCCGGCTCACCAACCTAAGTGTCAGGGAGTCACGGAAAAGCGGCGGTCTCCTATTGGGAAGTGGAAGTTGATCTGTGGTAGCGGCACGTGCGGTTTCTAAGAACCGGCGTCTCGAGAGCCGGCGCCTCGCGCAAGCTCTCTTCAGAGGACTCGTTGAGTGTTTTCATCATGACGCTTAAATATTTAAATAGCGAAATTTGTTGGTTGTAATGCAAACATGTCACTAACTGGCACGCGCCGTTAATGGGCGGAATAAACGTAGGGATTGCCAGTAAGATGTTATGGGAGGGCAATGTGACGTCATGTGTCTGTTAGCTGAACAGCGCAGTGACGGAGTGTAGGGTGGCGGAGCGCAAAGCAGGAAAGTGGCTGGAGGCGAGTGCGCAGTGATCGGGGTAGAAGCTGCAGCCATGGGAGAGGTGCAACGGATCAATCTTTGAGCATGGAGCGCTGCCGCCGATAGCTTGAGCGGAGGAGGGCGGGCGCGGAGGGGAGGCAGATGGGGGCAATCAGAGCGCGTCGAGCGGCCAGGCGAGCGCTGACGAGCCCCCACCCCCTCCCGCACCCCCCGCGGCAGCGCCCACGGCCACCGCGCACCTCCAGCTCGCCTCTGCCTCCCGCCCCCGCCCCGCCTGCGCCCGCTCCGGCAACAATTGCTACTGAAGAGACTCTGACCGGGAGGTCCTAGGGGTTGTGTTCCGACCGTGACAGGATTTTCGACAATATCTACGTAGATACATCGCATTTAGACACAGTCTGGAGGAGAATTCTAGCGGCCGCCTGCTCTGGTCAGTAGTGTTAAGTGGTTTCTCCAATCAATACCACGCGGAACCCGGAGCGGTCCTCTCGGAAACGGGCCATGGCCAGCGCGGGATCTTTCGTTCCTCATCCTCCTTTTCTCTTACACACACACACACACACACACACACACACACACACACACACACACACACATGCGCAGTACACTGCAAGATGTCAGAAGACGAGGCGAGAGTTTAAAACTTCTCACGACTGGACGGTGCCTCGCTAGGGAGAGATACCTGGAGTTGGGAAATCCCTCTCAAGCTGACGTCTAGCTCTCACCATCCATCGGGGAAGGAACCATAGCCATCTGCGGGGATAAAACATTCACTACACTAATGAAACTAATGGCCATTAAATTAAAAATAATTAAAATAAAATGTTCAAAGTCAGTTGCTTAAAATAATGAAAAATATCAATTATTGATTGATACTTTTACTTGTTCTGTTATTTTTATATTTAGTTTCCTATTTTTGTTTCTTAGATTTATTTTTCTTCAAAGAAAAGTTAAAAATGATGGTGACGCGTATGACGGTTGCAAGAACTTTTCTATTTTCTTCTGAATCCATGGATCAAAATCGTTGTTTATGGATAATCAGAATCCAGGCATCTCAGCTTTAGGAACAGATGAGGTGGCTTTGTGAAGAAGGTAGTGCACTCAGTGGCTGGGATAACCATCTTCCATCAACGAGGAATATAAACAGAAATTAGACTTAAGAATACAAAACTTTTTTTCTTCGCCAATCGAACCTGGTTTTCTTATATTCGTGAGAAAAGTGATAAAACAAATTCAAATCGTGTATTCGGGATCAAAGTAAGTTTTGATAAATAAACCAGAGATCGTGAGTTATCAAAAACTTTAAAAACAAGAAAACAGATCATTGCTCCACCGTGGTTGATGGTTAGAATTCTCATGGCATCGTAGATCACAGCGGTCTTCTTTGTCCCGCCGAAAGTATGAGTCATTAATTACTTGAGAATGTTAGTTGTTAGAATGCAAAATTTAGAAATTGTCAAAAAACCACACTAACTACCAGCTATTAATAAAAAGAAAATCTTAAATTTTCATATAAGACCAAAAATTACTTTCTCCCTGGAAGGTCTGCGAGAGACGCTATTTTGCGCACTGTGCGCAAAAGAGGTGAGTCGAATTTTTCGCCCGAGCGTAGGTAAGTGCGACAAAAGACGAGCGTGTAAATCATCTGACGCATGTGTTCCATACACTATAGTTTTTAAAAGCCGTGCACGTAAGTTGTTTCGCGCACGCGTCGTCATGATGCGCACACTATGCGTTAGAATGAAAACATTAGCTGTTTTTCGCACAGAAATTAAGCAAGAGAAACCATTTTTGTGCACAGTGTTTCCAAGTATTTAACATGTTTTCGTGCCACACGCCAAGCCTGATGCAGCCCGCGTGTTTGAACGCTTACAGTGTGGTTTGAGCCCGGCCGAATTTTACCCCAGGCCATGGTAGGCAGCATTGTTCCTGTCCCAGGCCTGTGGAGATCTGCCTCTAATGTGCGCCGTCCCTAGCGAATGTACGCAGCTCTCGCCCTCAGAGCCACAGCCCGTAAACCGTTTTACTGCCGCAATCTCCGGTGAGGCTGATTGATATCCCGAGTCCCTCGTGCACACGACGGCGCCGCGCTCCCTTCACGGCCTGCGCTCGTCGCGCTCTGCGTTGCGTGCGGCTAATGACGAATTAGATGAGAGAGAGAGAGAGAGAGAGAGACAGGAAGGGAAAAAAGGGAAGAGAGATAGAGGAAAAGGGGAATATAAAGGGTAAATAAAACATAAAGCTACAGAGAAAAACTGGAAAAGGAGAGTGGAATATAGAAAGAGGATGAAAGAAGGGGGAATACAGGACAGCGGTCAAGGGAAAGAGAGAGAAATGGAGAGATAATTAGAGAGAGAAACAAAAGAAGGAAGATATCGCATATGAATGTAAACTAGAAAATGAAGAAAATAAAATCTTAGAGACTGAAAAGTAGAATTAGGTATAAAGTGTAAAAGTAAGAATATTGTGAAAAACAGATACGAGAAAAATGATAAATTAACGATGTTAATGTAAATTGTAAAACTACAAAATTAAATTATTTATTAATATAATTTGGTGTCATGTAAGCTTGCAGAAATAATATAGCAAAAAATAAGATTATAAGGAGGATTCCTCTATTTAAAAAGAGTTCATTTATAAGTTATTATAGGGTTGTTCCTCCGTCTGTGATGTCTGTTACACCGTCAAGAGTGATTGTTGTCTGTATTTTTTCATGCAGAATGGTTAACAAACAGCATGAGGGAGAGGAAAACAAGGTAGAGCGAGTTCTGGAAGCAATAAATTTATCATAAGGAATATCACGAGATATTGTGTGATATTTAGTGTGACTATTTCAGGAACTAAGACATTACACGAATCGAATGGATAATTAATATCACAGAAATTACGAAAAAGTGAAATAATACTCAAAATTGCTACCGGAATATGTGAACCTTAACATTCAGCTTCGAGATATGACTGCCTTCTGTAATAACTTATAATCAAGTAGAGTATGAATAACATTTTAATGAAGAAAAATACTTCAAATATATTTCGATTTTTGGCAATAAAAGTTTCAAAAACAATTTTAACACATCTACTTACAAAAACATTTATTAAAAACACAATTATTAACGTAGGAAGTTCAATTTTCCATGTCTTGGTATTCCGTGGAAGTAGTTGAAATGGAAGACGTAAGAGTTGAATTAGCAGCGGATTTGTCAAATTCGAATGGATTATATACACGTGTGTACTCATTGAAGTTTTTTCCTGAATAATTTTGGTTGTAACTTTTCACGTAGTTTTGATAGCATACTCTTTGTACTCTTCACCATCTAATCTTCGCATATTAATCGTCTAAAATATGTGTAATTTCTTCATTTGTAGTTTGTGTTTGTAGAATTTGTGTGGTAGCTGAATAATGAACTTTAAGAAAAATGCGGAGGTGTCTCTCTCGCCCCATTCGAAATTTTAAAGGTTAGACGATCACTCACAAACAATTTCAATGATCATAAACAACCTTTGAAGTATTTTTAATTCTGTAATTGTTATTTTTGAAAATCACTCTCCTACAAACTGATTCAAGCTTGAGGTAGAACCTCGTACTCGAATCGTTCATGGAGTTGAGTGGAAAATTCCTACAGAATTCAGGGTTTCTTAAACTCTGGCATATGTAACTTCAGGGATACGTGGCAGGCTAGAAAAAAGTTTGCAAACTACTTGAACAGATTTGTGTATGGAATTAACTACTTACAGAAAAGATAGTAGTTTCTTTCTCTTTTTACAAACATATTTTTCTCTATTAATAATGAAAGCTTGTTAACAGTTAAGCCGTATCATAATATTTAAACTCATCATTTAGAACCCAAACTTCTCTCGTAATCGTACCATAAAAATTTAATAGTGAGAGAAACACAATCCTTAAAATATTTGCAAACGTCTGCTCTACATCCTCCATCCCAAATGGTGGTGTGTAATCAGGTCATTACAATGAAAGGATTGTCATTTTAATATAATTTATCAATATTTGAATTAACGTGTAACAATTGGTGCAAGATAAACATCTAATGATGGTGAAAAAAAACTTGCCAGTTTCGTTAGATTGTGTCCCTATATTTTTCACATTTCACAATTATTAAAGTACACTTCCTTGTTGGGAGGTGACTCGAAAATTTTTGTATAATTTAAGACCCGACCCGTATCTTATATTTCTCGGCTCACTTATCTGCGGCAGAAAAATATCAAGATAGACCATGCACGCGAAGTCGTAAGTAACGCGAATGCCAAACGTTTGCGTTTTTCGAATACAGTTTCGTGTCCTCGTTGATTATACGAAGCGAAACTTGGCCCCTTTTTATAAAGTACAATTTTATGCACAGTGATCAAAGCGAAAAGCAGCGTATCGTGACCGTGTGATACCTTCTCTCTCTATCTCTCTCTCTTTCACACCCACACTCCCACACACACTTATTCGCTTGCTTGAATGTCCTCACAGTTCAAACCGGTCTTTGCTGGACCATTATGTAATTGCAGCCCTTTTCGATCATGGAGGAGGCTCTGTAAGAGATAGACGATCAGAGCGTAGGCTTCCGCGGCCGGAGTAAGTATTTACTTGGCTGTTCGTGAGACGCGGAGTCCTAGGAACTGGTGCCAACGTGTCGGCGGTGAAGCGTTGGCACCTGTGCCTGGGACGCGGCGACTCCCGGGCAGCCAAGTAAATAATGATAGAAGATCAACAACCCGTTGCTCGGCCCTGATGCTGCGTTTTGGGACGGGATGGGGAAGACAGGCTCGCGCGCGGTCTGTGGCTTCAGGCTCCGCCATCCGCCTGGAATTAATGACAGTAAGTAATCACTGATTTTTCTTTGGCTCAAAGTATAGTATCTTGAGCGCTTCTTGAAGTTGTGATAAAAAGAAATTTCATTTGTTCGGAATTTAAAAATTATTTTTATTTGTTTATTTGTTGTTACTTGTAACATATTCAGTTAAAACAATGAATGACTTTCGTTACGATAGAAAATTTGTAAATTCTATATTTGAAGAATGTTTCATTATCGTCTTGGGAAAAGATTTCGTTGGGTCACCGAAAATAATCGATCACAGCAGGCGATCTCTGATCTCCCATCCTAGAAAGGACTGGTTTCAACCTAGGAACTTAGCCCTGATGATTGTGAAACGCAACTCACATATTCCTTTTTTCGCCTCCCTTCACTGCTGCAACCATTCAAAAAACTTTCGATTCGTTACATTAGTTGAGTTGCTTTCAAATTTGGTAGTCAGGTCAACTTGGTTTCCTTTTCCAAATGTTCGTAAATTATGTAACGCCTAATAGTTTAATGAGCTACAAAGAGAAATTATCTAATTTCTTAATCACGTTATTCGCTTTGAGAGCAGTAAAATATACATTGGAACGTCAATCAACGATTATCCTCGATGGTGTGACGATCGATGTGATGCTACATTGTAAACATACCTCGTAATTTAATGTCAATACTTCAGAATTCAATGTCAGTTCTCATAAACACAATATAAATTGAGAAAAAGAAACGTAAACAATTATAAACATTATACACCAATAAAATATCATAGTCGTAATACAAAAAGGATTGAAATATTGCAGTTGAGGGGTGTTATTCTTAGGACACTAACCAAATGTAACTAACGCGTAAAGAACTTCTTATTTTTAAATAAAGAACTGGCCTTCCTTGAAAGAGCAGCAGCTCTTTACAAAAACATTCGTATATTAAAAACATTAGGACCGACGTTCTATTTGCATATCAATTTATGCTCCCTCTCTGGTATTGTTGGTGGTCTTATTGAGAATAATAACTCAGAATCGACTCCCTTAGTGCTCCTCTTTTACTCATGGAGAAGGCTGAAATGGTTTAGGTATACGTGCTTAGCCATTCATCTATTATGCGATCTAATTTGGCGTGCGACGTATAATGCTTCTGTGACGATTGTTAGCACTGAGTACTGTAGAAACATTTTTTGATGAAGTTCTTTGACATAAGCCGTTGAAAAGATTATAAGTATATTTTGTATAAAGATTAGCGAGTTTAGAGGAAAATAGAAAATACGAATAAATCAAATCAAATGGCTGCCTGAACCCCATTCTTTGCAGTGAATTATATTTTAAACTTCTAGAATTTTGTAAAAATGTATTATAGTTCATATATTTTGAGAGATGTAAGAGATTTGTAATGTAGGTAAGGTACATCTATTGCATTAAGTTAGATCTCACGAGTACATATTGTATTACACAATACATTCAAAGAGAACATCCATTTTTCCCAATCTTCTCTGTACACGAGGACCTATACTACTAAAGTACATGTTTTTTCAAGTATTTCGTTTTTGTACAAGTATTTTGGAACGATTTGAATGATTTTGAGTGAATTTGAATGTCACAATTCAGTATTCAATTGACTTTTAACTTTCTTTTGACTTTTTTAAATTGAATTTGACTTTCTTAAATTAAATAAAACTATTAATGAAAAAAGCTTATTAGTATTAAAACATATATTGTATATTTTTTTACAGATAATCGTACACGTGACGTTTTTTACACCTAGTCTCTTCAGGATATTTTTATATTTTTTGTGCACTAATTTTAAAAGTTGTTTTTTAATGACGAAACTGGATCCGTTGGTACATCCGTCAAAACATATATTGTAGGTAAGGCATATTTACTCCTCGCGCCACTCAGTGATTATGAATCTCTATCGAGTCTAATCGTTCCAGGTATCCTCGATTGTTTCATACCCACATTTAACAATACAATGAAATGCGACGTTAACCAAATTGTTAAAGTTACCAAAAATCATATTTTTAACCGTTAACTAGTTCACATGGGTTGATGTCATGGATTTTACTAATAACATGCACCTTGTTTTCAGTACAAATGTTCTTACTTGGGATGTACACTTAGAGTACTTAAACAATAGAGTACATAAACAAGATATTAAGAACAGTCCTCATATTCCTTGATTCGAGTAGCACGTGTTATCCACACGTTTAAAGCACACAAACAATTACACACCTGCACCACAAAACTGCCCAGGAAATGGCAAAATGGATACATTAGTCATTCAACAGGTTGCATAAGCAATCAAACCCGTTTAGTTCGTATTATTGCGACACTCATTGACAAAGAGAGGGGGGCAAGCGGGTGATAGCGGGGTGAATGATCGACAGAGATGGCGGGAACAGGAAGGCGAAGGGGAAGCGCCCGCGGCGGAGTATTCACGTAGGCCGAGCGGAACTTTGCACGGGGCGACTAAAGACCATTCGGTCTCTATAAATAGGCTTCATCGAACGCTTCTCTCCGGATGGCTCGTGTTTCCCAGAAGAGGATTAATTCTCATTGTGGAAACAAACTCTTAGCAAATGAGTTTTATACAATACGCATATTTGTGGGTGCACAGTAAATAAATACCAGTTGTTGATGCTCATTTGGGATTGTACATGGTATCTAGAGACAGATCTCCAATCTAAATATAAGTTTTTTGATTCCGCCATCAAAAACCTTTGTGAATTATTATGAAATTTTAATAAAAACAATAAGTTGTATTTTGTGTCTTGATGAACATGTCTTTAGTTAACATTCGTCATTATCCCGAAACTACAAAATAATTTTTAACTGCTCTTCAATTTATGAATGAATAAAATACCTATCACATATTATTTTAATATTTTATACGTACATTAACTATTGATGTTAATAAAATTATCATTCAAAAATAGTCACATAGCAGGAATTGAGTTCAGAAAAACAAGTCAGTGAATGGTTAAAGCAGCAAATTTGAATAAATTTGCATAAATAAAACAACAAAAATGCTACTGTAAATTGATACGATCCTGTGCTAAATAATGATGAAAAAACAATAATCGTAAAGGTAACTATTGTTATTGCTTTTATTGGCTAATTCTCTGAGAGGGATTATTGGTAAACATATTTATAAATATTTCGATACATTTTTGCAACATTTTCTTGTGTTTAATTACTTTTCATAAATAATAATTCGTACCGTAAATAAAACTTCATATAGCTCCATATATTGACGAAGATTTATTAGCTAAATATGATCATGATTATTTAATATAATTTGCATTACTAAGGAAATATTTTGAAAATTTTATTCTACAATTTATTTAAATATCAGTTTATAACACCGGAGTGTATGTATATATATATATATATATATATATATATATATATATATATATATATATATATATATATGTATATACACATATACAAATTGAAATAATTAATAAGATCTGCTTATGTGATTCGAAAATAAAATATTGGAATTTACAAAAATGAAAGAAACATTTAAGGAATGTTATTTCAAGATTTAAGATGTTCCAGAATTAAAACATTACACTCCATGAAAAACTTGCACATTCCATAAAAAATGTTACACTCCTTAAAAAACCGCAATGCTTATATTAGATAACATTGTGTCAAGTTACTAGGTGCTTTTCTACACGCATTAATTACGAATATAGCTTAAGGAGTCAAATTTTTATTCCTTCTTGTTAGATGTTAGAAATGAAACGCAAATTACCAGAAAAAAATGTGTTGAACAAAGGACAGAAATGGAATTATTTCACTAAACTTGATATGCTTTCAGTATTAATATGACCCTTTAAATTTGTGAAGCAAAGGTGATTCAGTAACGTTCGTTCGAAAAGATAAGACATTTATGTTTAATTCATGTGTAGAAATGTAATATGTAGATGTGCAATATGTAGAAAACAGTGTATCAAGTTACATGCTTTTCTGTAGGCATTCCTTATCTAGTACAATTTTATAGATTTGCTTTACTTGCTAGAAATGAAATGGAGTGTAACAGACGTGAAATGTTACGATAGATACGGCGTTACTTTGATTTGCTTTCAGTATTGATATGATTCTTTAAGGTCTGTAGCGATCGAGAGAGTAACGTACGTTAGAAAAGAGAAGTGTGATGCTGTTGCTGGCTGCCGGGCGCGCGTGTGAGTGCGAGGAGGGCAGCGGCCGCGTGTAACAGGTGCTCGGCGCGAGCGTGGCCGCCGGCGGGCGCCCGGGGCGGGGCGGGGCGGGGCGGGGGCGTGCGGGGCGGCATGCGGAGCGGGGTGGGGCGGGGCGGGGCGGGGCGGGGCGCGGTGGGCGGCGCGGGAGCGTCGTACCTGGACCCGCCACCATGCCGTTCTGAGCGAACTTGCCCTGCGCTTCCATGCGGATGGAGTCCGTCTGTTGCTGGGGCATGGTGCCGGTGGGGCCGGACCCGCGGGCGACGGCGGGCGGGGGCGGGCGAGCGGGGGCGGGCGCCGACGTCGCGGGGGCGGCTGGCTGAACACTCCCCGCCGCCGCCGGAGCAGCTGACGCCGCCTTCACTTCGCTTGCCTCCTCTCTACACTCTCTTAGTTTACGAGACTGTACAAGTGGAAACGACGAGGCATACAGCACTAGCTACCACACTACATTACTCGCAGAAACAAATAAGAGTCCGCTACGATACTTCAGCTACGTGACATGACACTCTACTAAAAAAAAGTATACGGATATAAACAGACTGTCTAGTTCTACTTCTCAGACTACCGCAAAATTAGATATTTAGTGTATGTATATACTGTTGCGCTAACAGTTTCTTCCTCCCACACAGAGGCAGGAAACGTAAACCAAAAACCAAGAACAGTACCAACTACAAAATGCGAGACGCAACTAGATAAAAAAACAGTCACAAAGAAGAGTGCACTTGTAGTAGTAGCTTAGACAACGGTACGGTAGGGCGAGGCTGATCGGCGGCGCACACGCTGGGGCGTGGGCGTCGGCGTGGGCGGCGGGCGGCGGGCGGCGTGGCGTCGCGGAGACGTCGCTGGGCGGGTGCGGCGTGGCTGGGCGCCGCCGCGGTTCGCGAGCGACTCGCGCGGGTCCCGCCGCCTCCGCCGCCGACGCGGCGCGCGCGCCGCCGCCGGCCGCCCGCCGAAGCTCCGCCCGCCAGCTCGCCCCGCCCCCGCGCACGACCCGCGCTCGCCCGTGCGTGCCCGACCGCGCGCCGTCGCGGGCCTCGCCACCCCCCCCGGCCTTTCGCCCGCTCCGTGGTCCACTGCCCGGCCTACTCGGTCGCCCGCTTCTTCGTCCCGCGCCTCGTCCCCGGGCCAAGCTCCGCGCACCGCCCCGGGACCTCGCGCTGTCGCTGGGCGGGGGTTGGGACGGGCACCAGTGTCCATGTGCGGCGAATGCGCAGCCTGGCGGAGGGGTGGCATGGTGTGGAGAGCGGGTACTACGGTCACCCCAATTTCCCTGCCCGTCCCGTCAACACTCCGCACCTGATCATACAACATTACGGGGAGGGTGGATAGATAAATTCATCGACTGCATGATGACCAGACGCGTATGTGTAGTGCTTGTTATACCTCTGAAAGTGACGATATTCCTCTCCCGGCGGAATGTGAGATCCGACGCACATATACAGTTCGGTTTGCGGGATTTCCAACTCAAGGTATTCCTTAGTCTGGTCATGATTTAAGTTCCTGCTCATATGTGGTAGGACATTCCTTATGTGTGTGTATATTGAAGAGAAATATGAACAAGGCTGGCGCGTGGTCCCTGTCCCGTTTGTTAGGGCAGAGCTTCGGCATTCGCCTGCTATTGATCGGTAACAACTCGGAAAACTGCGGATGCGAGCGGCCGGTATCTAGAATTCTCCTCCAGATTGTCTGAATTCGAGCTGGCTATTTTCTTAGTACTGCGGGGTTTCGAGGTCGGAAACCCTCTGTTGAGAGACGCTGCTGGGACGCCACTTGTTGCCCTGATCCATGTTGGGCTGCTCGGTGCACTGCACCTCGCCACCCTTCCTCCGCGAGGGCGGGGGTACGTGTCCCCCCTCGCCGCCCGCCACCCGCCACCCGCTCGCCCTTTCATCACCGGCGGCGGAGGCTCGCCGACGATTCGTGGCTTCTTTTTAGGTTTCATTTGTTCATATCATTGGTCATGGGGAAACACTTTAGGACTATTTACTCGAAAACTGAATATACAGAATTCATTTTGGAAGTTTTTGGAGTATTCTACTCCTAAGTCTTAGTATGATATAGTGTAATACATTACTATCTGCTGATGATGCAACAACCTTTTTTAACACTAAAATAGTATACATTCTTTTTTTATTAATTGCAAATATTGATTATGCGAGGAAGTTAATTTAGTTTCATTTGCAGATACAGAAATTTATTAACTTTTTATTTAAATTAATGCGCATATCATTAGTTATATCAATTATGAAAATCGCACCAGCTGACGTGGTTCCGGACATTAGATGATGACACTTCTGTGTCTATAACCAGGAAGCCGTAGGTTTTAAATGCCGATGGTGGCAGAATGTTCGACACTAGCTGCTCAGCTACATCGAATTCAGACGCTGTTTGAAGGAGACTTCTAGAGACCGGATGCTCTGAAAAACAAATGCCGGGAACGACCTTTCCTTCCTCTTCTTTCACCTATCCTCACCCTCACTTACACACACTTGCATTTTCATGCAATGTATGCATAGTATGCAACCACACATATCGGGAGACCAGTCGGGAGATTAGAGCTTGTCCCGACTGATATGGTGCTTCTCTGGTGAGAGATACTTGCTCGGATAAATCCCGCAAGCCAACGTATAGGTCGGTGCCTAATCTCTGTACGTAGAGGGAAGAACACTATCACCCCCGTGATAAAAATGCTACATTTATGGTACTAATGACCATAGCAGTTGCGCGCCCGGAAACACGAAAAAAGCAATCAATAAAATCGTCAAAAGCAGCCATAAAATGATAACGCAAGCGGTAGGCCTCGGGATCATGTATTGCTTTGTATTGCCAGTGAGTCCGTCTGCCCGTCGCGTCGGGACGTGGCGGCGGGGCGTGAGGCGCGCTCGGCCGTGTGCTTGTGCTTGTGCTTGTGCTAGTCCAAGTGCCATCGCGGTGTGGTAGTGGGGGGACGGCGGAAGGGGACGGTCTCCTTCTAAGGTAGAATCTTTTGTTGGGCGGCGATCGCAAGCACTCGGCTTCCATCGACCAGCGGCCAAGCCACTCTTTTTGGTTCAGATGCATCGCAGCCTGCTGTCCAAGAGATGTCCCAGAAATCGTCGCTTTTGTGTTAACTGAAGAAACGCGTTGAAATGTTTACTTTTACTACCACAAATTTCATTAAGATAGTTCACAAAGGAGTAAAATATTGCCTTTGATTATGAAACAAACGGCTCTGAGCAGTATAAAACCTTTCTTTTGTGAAATATCAATTTTATCACTTCTGAAGGTGAGGGCGTTGTATTGTATTCAAAGGAAATAGTGTTATTAGAAGGGATTTTTTGAGAAACTGCAATTATTACTGAACTGCAACCGGGAGGGGTGCATCAACTGATGTCACTGCAGCGCCTCTGACCGGAAGGTCCTAGATTCGAGTCCTGAGGGCGGCAAGATTTTCGTCACTAGCTTTTCAGCTAGGTCGAGTTCAGTCGCTGTCTGGAGGAGAATTCTAGCGGTCGGCTGCTCTGATCGGTAGTTTTCCGTGGTTTCTCCGATCAACACCAGGCGAATGCCGGAGCAGTACCCTAACAAACGGGTCATGGACCGCGCGATCTGTCCTTCATCTTCCTTGTCCTATCCTTACGTCTTACTTACACACACACTTACTCTAACTTGCATTACACTACCACATATTCCGGGAAACCGGTCGGGAGCTTAGAGCTTGTCCCGGTTGGGGCGGTGCGTCGCTAGTGGGAGAGTCCTGGTTAGGGGGAAAACCACTAGCCGACGGTAGGTCGGTGCCGGATCTCGCCATCCAGCGAGATGGGGGAAGATCACCGCCACCTCACGAGAAAAGAACATGCACTACACTAACGGGACCAATGACCAAATTAGTTCACGCACCCGGAAACACGAAAAATCAATCAAAAACTGAACTGCAATATCGCTGGAAATAATCCTAACTCTCGTAATATGTATTGTCACAAGATACATTGTCGTAAGATATATTCAATTTGCACTGAGCGCATAGGAATGACTTTTAATTTTGTGTTAGGCACCGTTAGGGTTTAGCTTCGTTACGATCGTTCAACTCATCTCTTTTTTATGATCATAGACTGTCATTTCCTCGGCGAGACTGATTTTCTTTCTAGAAATTGGTTTAAATTCGTCAGCAAGAGATGTGGGTCCATCGCATTGGCCAGTAAATGTAAACACTCCTGGGGTTGTAGATGACTGCAGCCACCTGATAACCAGACTGTGTCGCACACTATTCTACATCTAAGTCGACTGCTCAACGACCCTCGGTGCTAAACTCTCTGATGATTCCTCTATTTTTATCTGTTGCTTTGAACGCACATTACTAACTATACACTGCTATTATTGGGAGAAGATGATCTTCAGTATTTTAAATTTTATTAGGTACGTTTCAACTATTAACTTGTTTATTTTGCACATGAGCGTTAAGGCTTTTCACTTTCGGATAAGGTTTCGGTTGATCTTCAATTACGAGACACGATTTGTACGCAGATTATTTAGAGACAGAACACATGTTAAAACAATTTTTTATTGATTATAAATTTTGGATGTTTTATTGGATGGCTTTACTTAAGAAATTTCCCAGTGAACAGGGAAAACAAACTTTACGACCAGCACTTTAAACTAGTTTATGCGGTCGACTCCGGTTATAGTGAACTTCTGGGGACTAACATTCTTGGTTCACTATATCAGAGGTTCACTGTATCCAATGATGTCAAAATTAAATAGAATTTCTCCATAATGATTGATTTTATTAATATAGAGATATAGCAAAATACATTAACAGCATGGACTTAAAATTTCGATACCCTTATTTGTCCCTAAAAAATCAATTATTTTCAATTGTTTGCTTCGTACATTTTTAATTGGTAATTTTTTCTAGGTCCTCATCCAGAGTCCGAGATTTCTCCACACTTGATAATGCACTGCTCTCTGTATCTATGTATCGTAATGCAGACTTGACACCCTTCAATGCTTATTGCACTATTGGATCACCGTCCCACTCTACGAAGGCCATTTTATACGTCTAATAACATATTAACTAGATAATTTATTTTCGTTTAGTTAACTAAATAAGCTCATTAGTTCCATGAATAATCGTTGATTATCTCTATGTTAATAGCATACGTGCAATTCAAATTCAAAAGTGCAATTAAAACGACATACCTACCAATCAGAATTCAGAAATAGAGCCAAATCCTGTAATTAAGAAAATTATAAGGATTTTGCAAGGTATTTGCAGTCGGCCATAAAACGTGAACAAAAAGCTTCATCACATATTACATACCTACAATAACTACATATACACAACGAATGAATAAAACTAAATTGGAGAAGTAAACGTTAAGCTAGCTGACTTATGGAACAACATAAAATATTTAACCTGAATAAATTAAATATTTTACATGTAAAGCATGTGGTCTTAAGATTACGAATGTAAAAAATGTAAACGCCAGTTGTGTTTACCAGTTCTTAAAAGGACGCTATAGCAAATCTGTGTCAGAGGTGACTAGTTTTTCCCCAATATTTATACTCGTACATCTTGTGTTCTCTCTCATACCTGTCTTTACTTTTCGTGGGAAGTAATGTTTTCTTGCCTTGGTCAGCTTCTAATATTTTATCCGCATTATGTTTAGTACCTTTCATTTGCAAATATTTAGTAGAAACAAAAACAATGTAAGGTTCACTAAAATATATATTTTTCAAAAGCAGTACTTCGTCATGAAATGCATACCTTGGGTGGAAAAGATTGAAATTTTTAAGATTTTAATTATTCGTAAATGGAAACGAAAAAGTATTCGACGTAACATGTGTATAAAGAGGTATAATTGCACTCATAGTATTTAAGAAAACACCATTCCCGCAATTATACACTTCTTAATACACTCGTTACTACAATTTGCTTTGGGCATTAAGCCCTGCGAAGAACTGCAAAACTATTTCACCAGGATCTAAAGAATTGGCACGCAGTTACCAAGAGACATGTAATAAAAACATACTTGCAGATTACTGTTGATTACTAAACAGAAAATATTCTACTGAATCTCACATGCGAAAAGCAGGACAAAAAGTTTCTTAAACCGTGATCTTACCATTATCAATACAGTATGAGGTATTTGGTCTATTTCAATGTGTTGTTCTTCAAATCAGTATACAAATGCTGATAATACAAATGCATTACATATTTCTATGTTGTTTTCATAAGGATGTAATATAGTAAAGTTCAGGTGAGTAAAAATAATTAGAAAGAAGCATTACTTACATATGATAATAAATTAACAGTAAACTTGCCTATGCGCGTATCTCATATTTCATGTATTTTCATTTTGATTTAGCAAAAACCCTGATGTGATAGAGAAAAACTAACTTAAGATCCGGAATCAGCATGTCATAAATATAAATTATCACTATTTAAACAATATACAATGAACGGAATGTTTAAATTCGCAGGTCCGTGTAATTTGACGTCAATACCCTTTCATTTTTCACATCAATGTTTGTGTAAATAGGCAGAGTAATTCTTTTATGATTAATCTTTTATTCTAAACGATGACTTGTTCGACTTAAATACATAAATATATACTTATATGTGTCAAAATGAACATAAAGATTAATTTGTTAATAGGGTAATTTCTCTACAACTTAGCACTGTTTTCCCTTCATTATGATTGTAGATATTTTAAGACAGAATTATATGTAGGTTTGTCTAGGCTTCCTAAGCAAAGCTATTTTATGGATTTGTTTCTTCAACAATATTCTTTGACAGAAAAATATTCTTTAACGGCACGAAGGGAAGTTTCCTTACAAAATAATATTGGACATCAGTATTACAGAAAAATAGAAACAATTATGTATTATTTTTTCAAATAATCTAAATAATTTTAAAAATGAACCGAAAAGTTTAAAACATTACCATTGAACATTGGGAAAGTTCTATGGTGGTGTATGGTTCTTGGGCAAATTATATCGCGTCATTAAAAATAAGGATATATTGCTTTAAATTTAGTGAAAATTTTAAATATGAAAGACTGAAAAAGATCGAAATAATAATAAAAAACCTGTGATTATTATTTGACCAGGACGTTGTGTAACAAACCTGATTACGAACAAAGAAACATGAAATGCAAATTGTCTGTTGTTATCATTCAGTGCTACTCGTTACTGTCAAAGTAGGAGCTAACTATTTTCTTGAAATATTCCTTATTGAACCAAACACCCATCGACAGGTCTCTTTTATTTCTCGTTCCTTTCAGCGATCTCACTTCTCCGTCACTTCTTCCCTCTTCGTCTAGCGCTTCCTCGGATGCTTTCACACGCTCCTGGCGACCTCTTTATTGCCCCAAATTCCCACCAGACCTCTCTTTCTGTGGCGGCTGTCTTTGGCACCAGCGGGAAGACGAATGGACGAATTTTCGCTCCATTAAAAAAGGAGAATACTGCGCAGCTTTTACGGCAGTGTTTTTTCATGAGAGTCAGGTAATGGCATGCATTATTCACACACACACACGCCCGTCGCGCTACTCAAGTTGCCGTACACAGCTAGTTGACTCAAACTAGGGAAATTCTGACGCTTTTTAATGACAAAGCGATTTATGCCGAAAGGAGAATCAACAAGCTATAAATCTGTACTATTTTTAAAGAAAAGGTTCATGCTAATTCCTAAAATACAGACCTAGTGAAAAAGAAGATACCTTGTTCCCTAACTGTATTGTCGTGTTATTTACTTTTCAAAATATTACTTAATGTAAAAAAAATGTTTACAATTTTCATCCAGTTATAATATTACATAACCAGTTTTTTCAATACAGGCAAGATAATTATTAAATAATATTAATATAAATAGAGAACATTATAAACAAAATTATTCTACACTTTCTTTAACTTCCCCTCTGAGGAAAGAACAAAGAATAGAGACGATGAAGTAAATAACATGTAAATATATAGTAGTAATGTAGATGCATTAGTTTTTGAGTGACAGGTCATATACGAATATTTTAAATGCGTAATTAAGTGGTATTGATATGGATATTACGAGAAATACGGTTAGATGAAAATTTCATAATAAAAATATTACTACATTTACTGAAAAATAGTATAGTCAAATTTTGAATTGAAGATAATAATGAATTACAATAATTAGCTGACGAATATCCCATAAAAAGATTGCAATAATTAAAAAAATTGTCATTAATAATTAATTATTCAATGATTGATCCCCTATTAAAAACACACAATTTTGCTGGTGACAATTTCAACGAATTACATCTCGCACACGATTGTTTCTCAATCTGAGAATGGTAAAGATACAATATTGTTTATCAGAGTATATTCTTATAACCTTCATCCCCTTACAATATATTTGTGATTTATTGTTTATTTCCACATGCAGACAAACAACTACTTTCTATGCCGTTTTAATACTTAATGATGGAAAACATGTTCAGGGTAGAATTGTTTTTTTCTACTCCCATTGTATAATTCTGTCATTTGATGGCTCTAACCCGTTGCATAATGATACTCATTACGATTCAAATTTCATTATGATACAGGTTCTTGACCAATCTCAGAGAAGCTTACAAACCCAGTATTGGGACTTCATTGGTCTTTGAGAATCGTTTTAGTAAATTTTTTGTAATTTCAGTAATTTCATTTCATTTTGTAGTTTCAGTAATTTGTTAGTATAATATGATATAAAATAAATTGGATCGTAATTTCACTGATCCTATTCGACTAGTGCAGTGGTAGTGGTAGAGGGAACTGACGTTAAGATCAGAACGCAAGCTATTGTGTGTTATATGTTGCTGCCGTGTGTTTTCCTTTAAATTCGGCCAATTCTTTAGTTTGAAATGTTTAGTGAATCAGAGGAGGAGTTGGCACCTTCAGAAATAAGAGAAAAAGCGAAAATGATGACCTCGGAAATATTGTAAGAGCAACTTTTGTATTCTCTCGCACTGGCAAACCAAAACCACCTGCGGCAGGTGGGGTAGTTGTCCGCTAGGTGGCCTTGGCTGAATCCTGCACGTCAACTGCCACGAAACGATTTAATGTAAAAGTTTAACTTATAAAATTCGTAGAAAAAACTACCGTATGAAAATCGATGTAATGGGTATTAATACACTCGTATGAAGTTTACGATACTCGCTCGTACCTCGCTCGTATTGTAACCGCAATTACTCAAGTAAATCTTTCATTTACTTATTTCGTGACGTGTGATTACACCATCACGCAAACCTGGGAATATCTCAATTTATGGATAAACTTCCCTATCGGTAGTGGGTTCGTCTTTGCTAAACTAATGATCAAATAACAAGCAAACACAATTTTATAGTTTTAAATAACAGGTAACATGTATTCTAACGAATGAAATTCTCTGTACAATGGAGTTCACATATCCTCCTATGTTCTCACTTTTATGTTAAACTATGGTAGCTAGTTCCCTACCTAAACTGCAGTTTTCACTAAAGTGATAATAACTCTGATCCCCGTTTACAAGAAACAAGCAATAAATACATATGTACACTTCACAAAAATATCACTTATGAGACACACAAATCACAGTTCAAATACTCATCCTGCAAAAAAATACATACAAACAATACTCAAAATTCTCTAATACCTTTTAAATCACTAATTATGTTACACTTAATATTCACATTTGACATTCGGCTTCTACGTAGCCTTTCAGTACGAAATTTTGTTTTATAACGTCTGTTAACTGTCTATGGAGTAACACTTTAAAAGAAATACTTGAACGGCTTCCACTACTGTTCAAAATTTCACACAGGCAATTTCTCTTAAATGGTTTGAAACAGTATTAAATCAATTACATATGAATCTAGATAAATGATTATGTACAAGAACAACTTTTATCGTAAACATAAGGATTACTCTAATCTGATTCCTCTTACGACTGTAGAAAAGAAATGAATTTACTGGCTAGCAAGACCAATGTTCTATGAAACTTGCCCGATCAACGTCTGTTATTGAGGGAAGTTCACATTGCAACGTTTTAGCTAGTACAATTATAATTCTATCTTAGAAGTTTTCCAGACTGAAATTTAATGAATGTTCTCTCTGTTTTTATGTGACTCACGACCGGCAAATTCCTCAAGCTGGTCCCGCGCTGTGTAGCTGGTTATCGCGCCTCAAGGTCGTCGTTCTTCTGCAAGGTCCATGCGTTGCCTGTCGCGTCGAAATTGGAATATTTCCGAGCGCCGTCTCCTAGTTGTTCAGCGAAGTTTTACCACAGCTTTCGCAGAGGCGATGGTCGCATCAGAATGCGAGTCCAAAACTCCAAGTTATAACTTCGTAATAGCAAAAGTCAAGCTAGTTGTTGGATAATCCGTACTTCTAATAATTCTCAAAATTCCATAATAGGATTTCCAAAGTGAAATTCCAAAAATAAAATGAAATAAGATGAAAAATAAAATAAAAGCTGTAACAAAGAAAAAAAAACATGTCCTATGTTACAATAATCCTCCATTTTCTAGCAACAAGAATGCAGCAACGTGGTTTTACAAATTCATTTCGATCTATTACCACTGTCGTTATTTCATTCGTTGCATTCTAGTTTAATATTCATTTTAAATTCCATGTAATCTCACGACATTTCACAGTACGTAATTCCATGAAAAATGTTCAGGCATTTACCTTTTATTAAAGCTTTTGCATTCCAGTATCTTCCGCGTGTCCCTCGTCGACTGATGACTTTATGATCATAATCATAAAGAAAAGAGTATGAGGTATGTGAAAAAACAAGCTTTCCCGTAGTTTTTCTCCCACACTCTATTCCTCTCTCTCTCTCTCTCTCTCTCTCTCTCTCTCTCTCTCTCTCTCTCCCTCTCCCATGTCTCTCCCTCTCTACCCTCCTCTTCCCACTCCCCTTCTTTCCATCTCTCTCCCCCTCCCAACCCTCTTCCTCTACCCTACCCTTCTCACCAAACAGCAATCCCCTTCCATATCTCTTCCTCTACCCTCCCCTTCTCACCAAACAGCAATATCTTCTCTTTAATATTGTTCAGAAGGTGTGTCCGCCAAACGCCGGTGTATAAAGGGTTGCCTACATAAAGATCGTTACTATGAATAAATCAAAGACACTTTATCGCTTTTCGTACGTAAATGTGTTCAATGGATGATCACACTACAGAGTTTGCAAGCAATATGGGAATGAAATATTTTAAAATATTTTTTCCCTGAATCACTTTATAATACAGAGTTTAACTAAGCATGGATAAATCTTTCAATAGCACAAATTGAAACAAAATGAAAGATGAAAAAATAAAAGAAAAAAAATGTACCCTTTTGAAAAGAGAATTTAATAAGAAAAATAAGTATGTTGGGGGATTTCCTAATGAAGTTTAATGGTTAGAAGTCCAGTACCTGTTCAATTAAAGGTTTTTTATTAAATGCAATATCAGGAGGAACATTATTTTAATAAATATATTTCACAAAATTCCAACTTAGAGTCAGAACCAAATACATTTATTTATGGTTTAAACTATAAATATACAACTAAAGAGCAATGATGAAATAAAAAATTAATTTATATTATGCAATATAACAAATCCTATAATTTTTAATAGGATAGTGAATTCTCTACCACTCCCCTTTCCGTTTGAAGTAGCCTAGTCATATTCGTGCATCGGAAATGTTCACTTCTGATAGTTTCTTTTCGTCATGGTATATTGTATAGATCGTGAAGTTCTCGAATTGTAGATCACTAAATAGAAGGGAGAAATATTACATACTTATTATGTATGTATCTGGAGCAAACAGGCGTTGTAACTTCCTTGAATAAACCACTTACCAGCTTTTTATTAGTCATTAAATATTGTACTATCGGAGAAGATGGTGTTGTTTCAGTGCTGCGTTATATTTAAAGGAGAAGGTACTGAGTCATATTTTTTTCTGAGAGGTAATCATGGTATAAAAACATTAATTAATTTTCCTGAATTTAAGAGAATGAAATACAATTTTTGTAATAGCAATGATATAGCTGAGGGCCCATTCAAAGATGGATGTTTGAGAACGAACAGTGAACGTTACGCAAATATACATTTTTTTTCTTTCGATGTATAAAACTGCAGTGTAATAACAACAACCGAAAATATTTATTTCAAAGTATACTAAAGAATCATTAATAATTAAAACCATGAGAAATGTGACATTTAGAATCAAAATAAAGAATTGTTTTGAGAAACTTAGGACGGACATGAAAAGTAGATTTTCAATGTCACTTTGCAGATTCAATATCACTAACGGAATTATCGATATTAAAAGAAGTGAAACATTTATGTGGTATCGCAACCCTAACATTGTCCACAGTTTTCTTTTACAAGCAGCACAGGCGCTGCATTCCAGTTGTTGGCAGCAGTCGCCTTTTGGGCGAGCGTGCCTGGACGTGTCGTGTTGGAAGCGAGCTCCAACTACGCCCAACCTCACTCCGTTCTTCAACTTAAATTATTGCTTTTGAAGTTTAAATTAACTCGAAATTAAATTGCAGGGTGTTCTTCGCAACATACTCCAAACCGCCAACCGAAGGACGGAAATAAAATACGAATAACGAGATGTGAAAGCGGAGTGGAAATGACATTTAAAGAAAGAATGGTTCTCGGCATGAAATAACACAGAATAAATTATTAAAGGGGTTGGCAAATATGACCATTATTTATACAAATCACTATTATTTGAAAAACAATTAAATACAAACCATCTTCTTTGCATTGCAAACAAAAGTATTAATAGTTTTGAATGAATGAATAGTTTTGAATGAATTTGTTAATGAATAAGGAGTTTGATGGATGGCATACATGGCTTTCAGTATTTGTTCTGTGTTGCGATAAAGAAAATATTTGAAAACAACGAAATACAAGAACTATAAAATATAGTTCGAGAATGGTTTTGATTGATTGATTGATTGATTTTTTCGTGTTTCCGGGCGCGTCAACTACTGTGGTCATTACTCCCGTTAGTGTAGTGCATGTTTTTTTCGGGAGATGGGGGTGAACTTCCCCCGCTGGATGGCGAGATCCGGCGCCGACCTACCGTTGGCTAGTGGGGTTTCCCCGTAACCAAGACTCTCCCACCAGCGGGGCACCGCCCCAGCCGGGACAAGCTGTAAGCCCCCGATCGGTCTCCCGGATTATGTGGTAGTGTAGTGCATGTTAGTGTCAGTGTTTGTGTAAGGGGAGAGGATAGGACAAGGAAGAGGAAGGACATATCGCGCGCGGTCCGTGGCCCGTTTGGTAGGGTACTGTTCCGGCATTCGCCTGGTGTTGATCGGACAAACCACGGAAAATTACCGATCAGAGCAGCCGGCCGCCAGTTTTGTGTTTCTTAGGGCGAAACTTTTAGCCTGACATTTACAGTGATTAATAAGTACTCTGTATGTTCCATTTATTGAATCAATCAGAAAGAATATTTATATCATTCTGTAGGTTATCTCTATCTACAGGTAAATCTTTATGTGTAGTTTACACTGCCCTATCGTCTACAAATAAACCAATTTCTGAATTTATTAGTAAAGGCACATCATATATGAAAATATTCAAAATATTGGAGATAATGGAGATCCCTGAGGAATTTCAGTTGTTATAAAGCGAATTGTTGAATTGAGTTGAACCTTAAAACTTCTGAAAGTAAGAAAACTTTTAATTATTTTTTGCAAGTAAATAGGGAAGACATATTGTCTCTTTTTAAATAACAAGCCAGCATGTCACATTCTATCAAAGGCTTTTTCGTTGTCCAAAAATAAGGTCAAAGTATGTTGAGAGTATTGAAAATTAGTGATAATATGATCGGTTAATCTTAATAATTGATGAATAGTCGAATGATTGTGACGGAAACCAAATTGTATGTTAGGCAGAATATTGTTGTTATTAATAAACTTATTGATTCGTGTTAATAAGGCTTTTTCAAAAATGTTTGAGAAAATGGGAAGACGACTAATAGGTCTGTAATTTGTTGGGAATGATGTTAAGAATAAAAAGTTGCAAAAGAAAAGGCATGCATCTGACAATTTGAATAGGAGTTTCAAGAAGCAATTTACTTTGTGAGGTTGTGGTGTTACAACCCTATTCTTTATTTTTTGCATTTAAATCTCCAATTAATAAAATTTGGTTTGTAGAATTTAGTATCGATTTTAGTATTGAAATTGGTATTTTATATTTTGGTGGTTTGCAGACCGATACTAAGGGCCGGTTTCACCAATCCTTGTTAACACGCTAACTAGACGTTAGGAGATTTTAACGGTCTGTTAGAGAAAATACGTGTTTCACCAAACTTTAAGACTTGCTAACTTTCCGTTAAAGTTAACGCGCGATCTCAGCTCCGTTAGTAGCAATTAACGCTTGGTTAAGCTGATTGCAGCGCAGCGCGGTTCAATTCAGTTCGAGCACACAGCAGAGAAAAATGGAGAAAGCTCTGCAATATATATTGGACAATATTTTATAAAGCCTGGAAATGTCTGTGCGCCCGCATGTATTCAGGGAAAGAAGAAATTATTTTTGTTAGTACGACGATAGGGACTTTTCAGACAGATTTAGGTGTACCAAACAATAGACACTAGAAATCCTGGAACTGAGCAAGATCTGGAGTTTTCTTGATGAAAGGTCATAAAATATTACATGCAATAGTTACGTACCATTTATCACAACTACACCATATAAGTAACACTTTTGCATGCACATCGAAAACTATCTTGTTGTATAACCTTCATGAATGCAAATTAGGTTATGAATGGTTTCGTTCATTACGTACATTATATATGAAATTGTGTCACTATTCATTATCAGAAGATGAGCTACAGTTTTCTTCACGGACAGTCATTCCAAAAATTTTGGAAACAAACGCACAAAGTTCAAAGTACGATATGAATTAATTACATAATATTATAATGAAGTTCATTATTTATTAAAAAATAAGAACTCATTATTAGAAATTTGTTTCAATTTTCTATTGATTCCCAGGAACCAGTCAATCACACCAATTAACCAGTTACTTATGACTACGTTATTATACAACTGGCAGCTACCAGCAGGTTATGGGTGACTATATTGGGGCCAGCAAATCTACGGTTAACAAATCTACGGTCCATAGAGTTAGCTGCGCTTTGGCTAGGCTGTTGCTTTATTCTATGTAATCAGAGTAAATCTACTCACCACAGAGTTTCCAGTTCACAGCCTTCTAAAAACCAATACTTACGCATTTTGTACACCCATTAAAGTTAACTGGCGATTAGCTAACTGAAGTCGCGGAAGCGTTGGTGAAACGAAACAAATCTTAACGGGGACGTTAATTTTAACGACTCGTTTACTAATGTCACGTTAGGTGTATGTTGGTGAAACCGGGCCTAAACTTCTTAGACCTGAGATTAAATAGATATTTATTGCTAAAGGTTCTAGTTTATTAGAGGTAGGTATATGAAGGTGCAGCCGAAAAACGCGGTGCCCTCAAACCAAATCGATAATCGCGTATGCTCATATGAAAGAGAATACAAAATGACTCAGATTCACAAAAAATCAGCCTCCTAGGGCAATCTGTTGCAGAGATATAATGAAAAACGTGTTTTGCATGTTTTATTTTTTCTCAGCATCTATTGCGTGTATCAGGCTGAAAAAATTGCAGAGATTGGGAAACATAGTTTAATTTGAAGGTATTCCTTCAAATTAACTTATTCGACGAATTTTTACGCCAAATTCATATATAAAAACATTTAAATTAATTTTCGACTTGGACGTTGGAGTACTGTTTCAATTCTCCCCTCCCCTAAAGTGGGTCTTATAGCACTCTGTAACATATATTTTTCAGATTTTGAAACAATGTGGACGGTAGTGAAAAACAATTAAACCTTTCCTTTTCAGTTTAAAAATTTGAAATTCGCGCCCAAATGTGATTGGAAAAAACTGTTTAACCGATATTTAAACACGACGTATAAACTATAGGTGTTACATCGATTATGTATCAAAGTCAATCGGAATATCCTTGGTAGAAATACATGGTGGAAAGGGTGGGTGGCCTCTTGCGCATTCGACTTCAGTCAATGAGTTTCAGGCACCAATGTGCGTCATTCACCCTAATATTTTAGGGTGAATTTTTAATGTCAAAATTATCATAGTTACAAGTCACTGAAACAGAAACAGAAACAGATAAGCACGTTTTTAAATATTACATCTTTTATTGCAATTACCCTTTCATCATCTTATTTTTGGTCGGTCACCGTTAAAAATTGTCCATTTATGCCATATAAAAAATGTTTTTCAACACTTCTTGCACTCCACGAAACATGGCGGCCGACGTCTGGTCTCGCTTTTCAAACGAAGTGGTCTAACGGTTTGTGACGAAAACTGGTGCTGTGCAGAAAGAGCACAAATCGGTACACCGGAGGAACCCACCCATCTCTTTCGACCATGGGGATATCGAGAGGGAAACGATATTGTCAACGTGTGAACGAAAATGGCACCCTCAGATGCTGCTCCCACATAGCTGCGATCATTTAAACGCACATTTGGCACACGGTAGTTACTTAGCGAAAATTGTTAAACAGGTATTTTAAAATAGAAATGTTGAAAAAAATAAAAATTTTGAGTAGACTGTTCATAAACAAAAGCGTGATCTCAGTTATTGAAGAAAGTGACAATATTAATTGTTTATGATTGTATAATTATCAATGATTAACAAAACTACAACTAAGTAATTTGATTTATATTATAAACATAAATGATTAATATACCTGAAACCAAATAATTTGATTTATATAAAAAACAGTAGATAAATCTAAAAAACAAATGGGTTTGGTAATTTTATTTCGACAATATAAATACTGTCCACATAAAACAAACATTTGTCAGCAAAAAGTTCCAAATCATCCTGGTAAGCAAGACCTTTCAATACTTTAAACATCGCTGAAACAAGATTTTTCAATCACATTTTGGCGCAAATTTCAAATGTTTAAATTGAAAAAAATAATTTTTTTACACTATTGTCCACTTTGTTTAAAAATCTAAAAAAATATGTTATAGAGTGTTATAAGACCCATTTTTCTGTATGAATTTGGCGTCAAAATTCGTTGACAGGAATACCTTCAAATTAAACTATGTTTCGCCGTTTCTGCAATTTTTTTCAGCCTGATATACGCAATAGATGCTGAGAGAATAATAAAACTCGCAAAATACGTTTTTCGTTGTATCTCTGCAACAGATTGCCCTAGGAGGCTGATTTTTTGTGAATGTACATCATTTTGTAATCTCTTTCATAAGAGCATCGCGATTATCGATTTGGTTGGGGGGCACTTTTCACCGCCTTAATCGGCTATACCCTTTGTTGATGTTTTATTGTTCTTTTAATAATAACAATGACAATGACATTAACATTAACAATAACAAAACAAAACAAAACAACAACAACAACAACAATAATAATAATAATAATAATAATAATAATAATAATAATAATAATAATAGCAACACCTCCTTCGCCTAGAATGATTAGATGTTTTGTCTCCTTTAATGGTCCAATAAATATATAATTTGGAAGAATTTGTTGTATTAAATTTTCTATTTGCGAAATTATAGAATTAATTATCTGATATTTTATTATAGGAAGTATAGATGTGAGATTATACCTTTTGTTTGAGATAGTGTATTGTTGCTGTAAAGTATTTTGAGATCTTTCAGAAAGTGTAGGTAAATGTGGAAAGTGATTTACACTTAGAGTATTTAGTACAGATGTACGGTAATACAAAGTATGTCCTAAAAGCAATGTGTTGCATTTTTAAAAACAAATTTATTAATCAGATAGGTACAGAAACTTAAAACTATTCAAATTATGAGTCTTGTGCGTCGATACATTTTTGTCAGAGTGATTTTCTTGCATCGTACGCTTCCAGGACATCCTCGGAGAAGAAGTCCATTAGAGCCCTCGTCTTGCTTGTTTCGATATTCTCCAAAGTCCTGAAATGCATTTCTTCATTGATCTTTTTCGGCCGAGGGAAGAAATAGGAGCAAGGTCGGAATTATGTGAGCGCTGCCGCACCCACCCGACCACGAAGGCGGTGCGGGCCGGCGCCGCGCGCTGTCGTCGTGCTGCTTCCTGGAAGCGCTGATCTCCTTTCGGACGCGGATGACCCCGTCGCTGAGTCTCTGGAGCCCTTGGTGGTAGAACTGAGCGTTTACGGTGCGTCCAGGGGGCACGAACTCACTGTGCACGTCACTTGCCCTTTGTGTGAAAGAACGCAATGAGCATGACTTTCACGCGCGATTTGCTCATGGAAGCCTTCTTGGAGCGCGGAGACGCCGCGGTGTGACACTCCACGCTCCTCCCATTTGTTTCCGGGTCATACTCGAAGATACACGTTTCATTCATGGTGATAACAGTGTCCAAAAATTAAGATGAAACGTCTCGAAAGTTTCCACCGGCGTCTTGTTCCGCTTCACACAATTGATCGCGTATCTTTCATCTAAATATAGCTCAATCGTAAGTACTACACGATTACTACACAGGAGGTCAGAAACTATCAAGTTCTAATCTCCCTAGGTCACTGAGACAACTGAAATAGAAAAATATGAAACGCTAAACCTTCTATTACACTACCGAAACTAGTGAGACCGTTCTGCGACTAATACTGGCGTGAAAAAAAAAATAGAGACACACCTTGTTTCATTCCTTGGGCGTAGGTATTGTAATGGCTTAAAAGCCTTCGGCAATGCCACATAGCATCAAGTTATCTAATTTGTCTGTAATAATTACCTATTAAATAAATAAAATAATTCCTTGAGTAGTTATAATAAAGTTTATTTGTTTTCCTTGCTTTGAGGGTATTTTTGGAGATTAGAATTTTTAATATTTGAAGAATTTTTAATAAAAACTGTATAACCTCTATAAATTGCTTTGTGGTTTTTAAAACAGTTAACAAATTTTGGAGTTGGTGTTTTTGGTTTGTAACATTCTAAATTATGATGTTTGTCAGTACAACGAATACATCTAGGTTCCATTTTGCAATTCACCGTGGTGTGATTGAACCTCTGGCAATTTTTATATTGAATAGGGCTGATTTTATTTTTAAATTTAATTTTCAGAATGCTATTGAATAATTTATTTATTTTAATAATATCTTTCCTTTGATCATCGTATAGTTCTAATGCACAAATTTCTAATAATTCTTTATTTTTGCGGAACAGTCTATAGATAGACAATATTGGAAAATTTTTGAGTAATTCAGTTTTAATTTCATCATTGGAGGAAGATTGCTTAGAGTGTTTTGTTAGTAGGATTTCTGTTGGTAAAGTATGGAATTTCATTACTGAAATCTATTATAGTCTTGAAAATATTGAAATTTGATAGTTTTTTTTTCTTTTGTTTCAAAATCATTAGAAATTGTGGATTTTATGTCTAAAATAAAACTATGAAAATTCCGTAAGATATTGGCAGATTTTGGAATATTAATTGGAGGAATAGTTGTATTTTCTGAGTTTGAGGTATTATCACCTACGTCTTTATCTTTTTATAAATCAATTGATGAAGTAAATCTGCTTTCAGGACTATTTATGTTAGGTCTTGAGTCTGTCAGTGTGGAATGTCCACTACATTGATCATCGATTCTTTTACGTTATGTGTTGTTATATTCACTTTTATTTTTCTCCAAATTTGGATTGGGTCACATTCTGTCACATTCTGGGTTATGAGGTACTTTGTTGAAAGGAGTATATTACCTCTTGTTGAGATTTCACAGTTTCATTAAGCTCTTGAGCTTGTTGAAGAATTAAAATTTGTGGTTCTAACATAGCAGTTTTCGGATCTTGACACGTTAAAGAATCAATACTATAAGGAGTAGTTTGCATACGGCTCCCGTAGTCGACCTTGGTCTGAGCTGGTGGGATTGCGTTGTTCGATTAAGTACTGCAATAAGCATTACACTGTTGTATCTGTTTAAGCTTACAAACTACAAACTAGCCGTAAGCCCCAAGAGAATGTCAATTTTAATAATTTATTTCGGAATGAGTGCCAGACCAACTTGAAATGAAAGTGCAACTAAAATAAAATATCTTTACAATTTCCAAATATAAACATTGTGCTTTGAAAGGGATGCGGTGCTGCAAAATGCGGCTCATGCACATCTAGCTTTGTCCCTCCATTTCATAAAGAAATTAAAATCATGCCATTTGGGACCAGAACACGCAAATGTTCTAAATTTTGTTATCTAGCTATAAGTCAAACTATTTTTGAATAATCGTACACAATTTTTCCTCTACGTACACACGTCAACTTACTTAGCTTTTTCAACATCTAAAAATAACGCAAATGTTAATTGTTTCTTTTGAAAACTAGTCGCTATAAAATCTGTAATTCTAAACAATTGTTGTGTTGTAGAATAATTAGATCTAAATCCAAATTGAGAATTTGGAAATAAATTAGTTTGATTAATAAATTTAATAACTCTCGTTAAAATTATTTTATCAAAAATATTTGAAAATGTAGACAATAAACCAATTGGACGAAAATTTTCTGGTCTCCTATGATCTTTCTGTGGTTTAGGAATGGGTAATATAATTGCTATTTTCCATGTTGAAGGATAGTAATTTATTCTAAGACAAGCATTGTATATTGCTGTTAATGAATTGATAGTGGAATTTGAAAAATGTTTGAACACTATATTAGGAAGTCTGTCGAAACCTGGAGATTTATTATTTTTAAGTTTTGTTATAATAAATTTAATTTCTGAAGGAGAAATAAATTTGATACGTTCGGGAACTGTATAAAATGGATCTTCAAGATTTTTTAATATATTTCGATGAAAGGAATAATTGATAATCGGATTATCGGTAAATGACCTACACAATTGTTGTGCAAATAGTTCCGCCTTTTCAGAATCTGTAGTGGCAATTTTATTTGAATCTTTTAAAGTAGTAATTTGATGTTTCTCTTTTGTTATAATTCTAATAGCAGACCAAAGTGATGAGGAATTCGGCTGAAGTTGGGATGCATAATTATTGAATTTAGAATATCGATGTTCTTTAAATTTGTTTCGCACAGTATGAGTTAATAAATTTAATGATTTCTTGATTATGGGATCATGAGTAAGTTGCCATTTACGACGATAATGTGTTTAAATTTAATATTTCTTTAGGTAAAAGATTAAAAGATAATTTTTTGGAAGGATGAGAATAAGTTGTTGATAATTCTAATGCCTTTTTAACATTATTTATAATAATCAAAATTTCATTACCAATGTGAGAAAAAGTAAGTAAAGAGGAAGGATATTTTATAAAGCATATTCTTAATTGCATATAAGAGTTAAAAATATTCCAATTAATCCTTCCTTTAATGAGAGAATTATTATACTGATATGAAGTGGACATTTTATGAAATGTTATTAAAACTGGATTGTGGTCCGATTTTAAAGCAGGTATACAATATTGCATTATCGGGAAACTTATATTTTGAGATATTACAATATCACGAATATCAGGAGTAATTTTGGTATTATGTGAATAATAAGTTGGCTGTGAAGGAGCATGATCTGACCAATTATTTAGAGTGAGTAGATTAAATAATATTTCACCTTGTGGAGCATTACTATTACATCCCCAAGCTTGGTGTTTGGCGTTTAAATCACGGAGTAAAAGTGTTTTAGAATTGTTATTTAATAATAATTCTAGAGTTATTTTAGATAATTTTTTGTTGGGTGGTTTATATGCCGCTATTATATTTTCAGGACCTATAGAAAAGAAAACAGTGAGAGCTAATAATTCTAATTCAGAAGAATTAGGAACATATATTTGTAAATGTTTGATTTTTCTACGTATGAAAATTGCTACACCTCCTCCAGTAGTGATAGAAGTTCTGTCTTCTCTATATATTATATAATTTGGTATAGCACATTTTTTTGAATGAGTTAAATGTGTTTCTGCAACACAAGAAATGTCTATATATTGACTGTATAAAAAGTGTTTAAATTCAGCTAGCTGACGTAGAAGACCATTAGCATGCCCCGTAGAGCAACTTGAAATGTCCATTAAATACTGCTGAAATCACTTGAATTTCTTGAATTTCTTATTTCAAAAACAGCAAATGATTCAGAATATGATATTAGTACTTGATGTCCGTAAGAACTATCACAATATTCCCTATTTGAGAATATACGTAAGAGGATATTACAGTTGATCGACTTTTAAGTCAAGGCCCCGTGGTCCGCGTGCGCTTCTGGGGCACAGGATCACGCAGCCACGGCCATCGATCCGATCGGCAGCTGTTCAAGATGTTGCGACGAGACGTGATGCGACGCGACCGGCATCCATGACTAGGCGCCCGCCCCTCCCGGGATCTTCCAATGCTATCAACGTCTTCAGCGGTCACGGCCTTAAATCTCATTTAATTATATCGATTAGCTCGATAACCACTTTCCGACGCGATTCAACTACGTGTTTAAACGAAAGACGTTAAAACGGATAAGCATCAAATATAGAATATTTTATATTTGGCCTTCTTTAGAACAGTTCGGCGAAATGGGAATCGCAAATTGGCTGAGGTTGCCACGTTAATTTTGCAACAACGTATTTTAAAATAAATTATTAGGTATTATTGAGGATGCAAAAGCCCCAATCACTCGCCATCAAGACTCATGCATGATAATTACATTTTTAAGAAAATATGAACTTCTTTGAGATAATAGAAAAAAGGATTATAGGAATTGCATCTAAAGTGCCTATTCGCTATACAATATTGAATATTTTTTTCTTATAAAGAAATAATTTTCTCTTCAGTTGTGATATTCACTTGAATAAGATATGTTTTAAATTCGTTGTCACTATTATAATTGTTTTTTAAATAATTTTCAGTCCCTTTTTACTTTCTCTCTATGAACTAGAGAGAAAGTAAAGTAATGATGAGCGAACAAATGGCGAATTTTCCACAGAAAAACTTATTACAGGGCCCTGATAACGAAAAAGTGGATAAATCCAGTTGCTAAATTTAGAAAAAAATCATCTAGCATGTGTTGTAGCCAAAAGCCATGTTTTTTTGATCCTTGATGCCGAAAAATCGACTGAAGACAAAAAGTCTGTCCGTGTGTCCGTCTGTCTATCTGTCTGTATGTCTGTCTGTGAATAACGCTAGCCACTAAACTGTTCAGCAGATTTTCTCCGAAACTGATATTCTCCAATCCATTTGACTAATTTCGAGGCCCCTTGAATTTGAAATTGATATTTTAATTTCGGGGGTACTTTACATGAAGGCCCTGAAACATTTTCCAAATTTTCAAAAAAATTACCCTCTGCGTTTTTGATTAAATATTGTTGTTGGATAATGTGAAGGAAGTTAAAGAGAATGGTGCAGGACTCATGTTTGTTGAAAACAGAATTTTAGAAAGTTGCAAAATGTTCAATAATTTTGCAGTCTTCCTACAACAAAAATATTAAAGAGATTTTTCTAGATGAGAGAGATTTTTCTCTAATGAAATCCATTCCTTAAGATTGATTTTGAAACAAGGTCATGTACAATGTCACAAAAGTTTAAGTATTTTTCGTATACTTTTGCATGAAAATACGGACGAGAAAGTACGTGCTTTTTTTAAATTTATTTTTTTAAATTTAGGACAACCACAATAAATAGTTCTAAAATACTTTATGTCATAATTGTATTTTATTTCATGAAATACATCGACGTTTCGGAGACTGTTCTGTCTCCCTCATCACTTAAAACTGAAAATTTATGTACCCTCTCCCTCAGAAAAAATGTCGTTCAAAATTCTATCTTCCACACCGCGCCGACAAACTTGGACAGCCCTCGGCCTGGGGGAGGGCAGGGAGAGGGACGCGTTGACCAATCGCTAGCAGGTAGAACCACAGTTGTCTGTGATTGGTGCAACATCCCAAGGGGCAGAAAGAACACTGTCTCAGGGGGAGGGGGCTAGTTCGTTTACGTACGAGACGGAAATATCGTCATATTTCCCTGCCGAAGGAGATAGTTTGCTTGCGCGACGAAGAAAATATTTCTAAGCGGGGTTTTCCGTCCAGAATGATTTTCTATAGACCAGTAAATATTTATCATTTGAGCAACAATTATGCTAACTTTTAGTAATCGATTTGTAACTCCTGACAAACTGCTATTTTGAGATATTCATTTCAGGCACAATTTGCGGAGCCTTCCCGGCCGTTCTAACGCATATTTCGAATTTGTTTATAAAATTATAAATTGTTAATTCGCTGTTTTTGGTTCTGGGACATCGGGAGACTCTCCCCCTTTAGATTTGCAAAATTTGGAAATTGTTTATAAATTTGCAATTGTTGCAAATTTTTTATTGTCTAATCTGAATGGCGTTTAAATGTGACGCAAAATTCCGGAATCCGTTCGGTGCTATTATATCTCGTTCTCGAGATATATGTAATTGTTTATAAGAAATTAACATCTTAGTAGACCCCATTTGTTTGCGCTTAATTCATTCGCGCTAGCAGAATAGCGTGGGATGGGCATACTGAAAAAACAGTTCTCCAATGCCGCGCTTTGGCCTGCCACATACGCTTAAAATGCACTTGCTTGTAAACAAATTCTGTGGCCAATTTAATTATGCTAAATTTGTATTTTTACGGTGATTATGAGCATAACTTTTATTTGGTTTTTATATTCTCTTTTAAGTCCTACAATTTTCAAGTCGATATGTTTATCAAATAGGAAAGAAATTGATTATAAAAAAAATATTTTTCAAGGTGCATTACGCCCAAACAATTGTTTCTGTTTTTCTATCAAAGGGGTGTTGAGCAACCGATTAACTGTATTATTAATTTTTTTTAAGTCCCCTGTTAACACCGAGAGTCAGAAACTATTTGTTCCTCTTGTTTAACCATTACCATTAAAAAATAGGGAAACATATTGCTTAGCTCTTTGCTATAAACTGCACTGGATTGGATGAAGGTAGTGTTAAGGTTTTCAAATACAGAAATATTCAATTTTGGGTTTTGAAAGATCACATGAGTAGAATCACACATCACAATATTTACACAAGTATAGAAATTTCTAAATAAACGTATATAAACTTTAAGTTAATACTTTCAATTCAATTTATCATTCCTTTCTAAAACTGTTAATTTGATGATTTCATTGTATAATATTCAAATCAGAGCTTTATGGGCTAAATCTACGCATTGTTAATATATATTTTTAAACAACATTAATATATTTAATATACATTTAAAAGGTTTTTAGATTGGCGAACGTTTCAATGAAATTTCATGAATTCCTAAATGCTTGAAAATAAATACTTGTAAAATTAAATAATTGTAGCGTGTAAAAATATAACCAACTCACGTATTTGGTAAAACGAGTTGATATTACTAAAAGAAAGCAAAACAGATGTTCTAGCAATTCAAAGAGATTTAGCGTTTGTTTACAGTTTAGTAAATATCAATGCACTAGCATTTCCCAGTGAAAATACATAGAACGAACTTGTTGGTCAAGTGATATGACCTTCCCAACACAGACTACATTTCAGTATCGTCAGAGTTCGAAGGTGGTTTGTTGGCCGCCATTCTACGAATCTATCAAAACCTTGAATTTTGCACGACCATCTGTACAGCGAGAACGTAGCGGTTTATTAAACGGAAACGGGCCACTCCAGGTATCTAATGTGCACTCTTTGAAAACGTTTAACCATTATAAACTATCCCTAAGAAAAATATCAAATAAACAATATTAAAAGTCACCAGCTTAACATTGCCTTTACCATTTGAATGTTTTCAACATCCCCACAACCAACAGAAAACCCGTGTTTTTACAGGTTATTATAAAACCAATTCAATAAATATAAGCATTTATTCACGTTATTATTTTTAAAACACTCAAATATCTACGATGTTATTTGATTCATGTCTTCATCGAAGATCTGAGATTAAAAAACTGATAAGCAGAGAAAATTAAAGTAATTTTGAGTGATTCATGAAGGTGAATGATCAAACGAAAAACAATGTTTCTTGCTTCATATATTGCTATCGTGTTTAACAGACATGTAATTACATGTGATACTTATATTTAAACATCCAAACTAATGAAAATTTTCAAAATTAAAATCATCAATAAAACATTGATTCATCAGCAAGGATAATATTATTAAATACTTTTTTGAGATTCATGTGCTCCTGTGTGAATAACGTAGTAAACGTGATTCGTACGATCCAGTTTCTCAGAATAATACAAAACCAGCTAGACACATACACTAAACATAATAGTTGTCAAATAGTTATTTACGACATGAGTATCATAAGATATCTTATTACAATACGAAATTGGAGAATTATCAAACAAGACTCTTTAGACGAAATTGTTAACCAATTGAATATTGTAATATAATATTACCATTTGAATATCATAGAAAGTAAGACGCAATTTGTCAAAATTCATGTGAACTATAATTTTTCTTTAAATTTTACTCCTTATCCTGCGAAAGATGTGTGACAGTACTTATGTTAACAATTATACTGCCATGGGTTTAATTAATTAGTTTTCAGTACGCAAATTATTGTTTTTGGTTTTAAAGAAGCATGGATATACAGAGTATCGGCGAAGGAAACGTCGAAAGTTTGAAAAACGCTGTTTAAACAATTTTAATCATACTTTGTCTAATAAACTACATAGGTATTTTGAATGGCTGAGCTGCAATAAACACGCAAATTTTGGTTTGAAAATATGATTTCTACGCAAAACTTTGCATTCTAGAATCATGTAAACACCCCAGAAACATGTAACATGTTTATTATTAACAATATAGTTTTTTGTACTTTTGAGATAATACTGTTGGAAAAAAATTTTAAAAAACAGTAGCCCTCCAAAGAATAAGGAAGCAGTTAGACCCAATAGCAGCAATCATTACTATTGAAGAGTGGATCATTACTAGGAAAGAGTGGAGTGTTTAATTTTCATTAATTTCATATCTCTTTTTAAAAAGAGATTTCATGAAACAAAAATCTCTAGCGTTAATATTTCTTTTCGACAATGTTAATAGGTATTTGTTCGCAATTTTCGAAAATTCAGATCGTTCGCCCAAAATTGAACGTACGCCACTTTTAAACATCTTGTGCTTCGAGGAATAGATTTACAGAAAAATTGGAGCTCTTTTTGAGGAAATTATGTAAATATGATGGGGTTTGGTGTAAAGTACCTTCAAAATTAAAAGATTAGTTTCAAATTCGAAGATTCGTAATATTAGCCAGATCGTTCAAGGAATATCCATTTTGGTGAAAATCGTGTTTACTTTAGGCTCTAGAATTACTCACACGAAGACGGATTCACAAAGAGGTTTTTTGGAAAATCACTTTTTCGGGTTCAAAAAACAAGCGTTTTGACAGCCTTGTCTATAGAAAATAAAAGAACAATACCAACAATCCACTTTTTTCGAACTAACTACTTACAAAACGTGTTTTCTGTGAAAATTTCGACACTTCCTCCTACAGCATTACGTAACTCTCTTTACACGTGGAGGTAAAAATATTCCAGCGTTACTGGGATTTGAACTCAGATCCCTGTAGTCCGTAGGTCTGGCTCGACCGCACTGTGCTATCACAGATATTTCTCAACACGCTGTCCAAGCACACTTATTACGAAAAGAATAGTTACGTAATATTCATTGCACTTAGATTTTTATTAGAGGAATGTTCTACATGTTTAAAAGGTATCAAATTCGCAATAAGAATTTAAACGATTACAACCCACGCAACTACATAGCTCATTTTACTCAGAAATATTTTCAACCAGAAGCCGTGGTTTTTAGAACCCTCTGTGGAAGTCGTTGCCGGTCTTATCTTTCGGCGACTGTGGCCAAGGTTGAATTACGTCACAGATGAAAGTTGCGATAGCGCTAGAGCTCAACACGGGCGCTTGCAGACGTTCTGAAGCCAGAATCGCAATAGGGGCATATTTATACGTGATTCTTAAAGACATTAACACACTAAAATAAGTAGTGGCGCCTCAAAACACATGCTTTATGTGATATTTATAATGGATACGAATGATTATAACTATACAATTAACCGCAAAATTGTTTCTACCCGCAAAAATTATTCATTATGTTTGAGATTCGATCTTACATGCCTAAGCTTCTCCAACAGTGCGCCTACCTGCTTAGCCACAGAAACTTTTATAACTTTTGTCCCTCACAAAGATGATTTTAAACTGTCATGTATTACAGATTTGACTAAAAAAGAACTTGCGGCGTTTAGATGCTTGTGTTAACTACAGACGGACAGACAGACGCCAACATGAGATCTACACCATTCTCTTAAACGTTCTTGAGATTATGGAAAAAAAATAATCAAAACCGATGACGCCGCTTTTGAGAAAATTTTGAAAATATCTCTCGGGCTTTATGTAAAGTACCTCCCAAAATTAAAATATCGGTTTCGAATTAATGGGACCGTGATATCAACAAGATCGATTGGGTATTATCAATTTTGGACAAAATTGGTTGAACAATTTAACCCCTAGCGTTGTTCGCAGACGAAAGACTGATAGACAAACGTTTTGCCGTCATTCAATTTTTCGGTAACAACGATCCACAAAACATGAATTCTGGCTACACAACGCGTTAAAGGATTTCCCCCTAAATTTAGCAAATAAATTTATTCACTTTTTCGTTACCAGGATGGGACGGTTTTAAGCCGAAAATTCGCCGTATTCTGGTGCACGATTACAATACCTTTTCTTCTTACGACAGTAAGTGCGAGAAAGTAAAAATATCAATAAAAACATTTAATCCTTTTTTCCACCCCATTTCCGTCTTCCTAAAGGCCTAATAAAATAGCCTGTCCAACATAAAATGTATTAACCCCTATGTTATTTTCCTAGTTTACCAATCCCCGTCTCAGTACAGGGGAGTGGAGGCAAAACTAGGAGAAGAAAAATCCCACACCACTAACACCTGGCTGTAGAGTCCCAACTGGGACAGGCAGCTGAAAGAGCATCAACCTCAGAAGCGTCGGCAATGAGCGCAACAATGGATGCTGTGGGCAGCAACAATTGACGCTGCCAAAATTGGACACATATTTGCTTATCAATTCCTGTTAAAATTGTTTTGTTTTTCAGTTAGCATTGCTGTGATTAAATGTTCTTATAAGACTTGTTTATGGACCACTAATTCGTGTTTCGAATACATAAAATTATTTTTGCCCGATCTCAAGATATTCTAAAATAATTCTTAAATATTATATTTTCTTTTAAATGATGACCTACAAGTACAACCAAACAAATCATAATTAGTCTCTTCATAAATAATTAAGAAATTAAACAGTTATTGATGCCCCGGAAAGCAGTAAGCCCGCTAAAACATTTCATTTTCGCTGCGAACTCTATTTCAAAATGTATTTTAATTTGCTGCTTTAGTTATTGAAAAAGGTAAAATAATTTGGAAAGTAAATGAATGAATACTATTATAAATACGTATTGCCTAATGCATATCTGCGTATATATATATATATACTTCTCGACTTTAAACTGGATTACAACATTTTATTGAACGTAGATATATTCTAACATTAACGTTAAGTAAATAACGGCCGGTATTACACTGTAAAAGATCTTTGTCAAAGATATTTTATAAAAGAAATATGACAGTGTAATAGCCAATATTTTATAAAAGATTTCTTTTAGAAAATTTCTTGGATAAAATGTAGTCTCCGGCTTCCAAGTTTTATCATATTTGGTAACATGGCGTCCGATATGGGGGTATTGCTTCAACCAAAGTCATAATTGCTGAGTGCGAGTAATTAGAATGTTTATATAATACTGTCCATCCGAACTACAAAAGTAAAACCAAACGAATTAACGTTTGTAGGACACATTTTCCCGGGAAGTGGAAAATATGGTGTTTGGAAAATGTTCAGTTCAGGAAGATATTTTTTTTTAAACTTCCCTATCAGAGGACAGAATTTCGAAAGAAGGAAGAACGACAAAGAAAATTGAATGTTTCCTCATCCATCCTCAAATAATTCTTCATTTCGAAGGTCTTTAATCAATGCTTCACAATGTGCGACCCATAACCTCACCATGGCGTTGTTCTAAAGCCTCACCCTCAAACGTTTTCTTATGTACCTTTTGCTACATTAGCATTAAACATAGATTAGTTATAATAAAACATAAAGTAGCAAAACACAACTATTTGTGCGTAATTGATTGTAAATGGCGAGCAAACCTACATAAAATTTGGACGAAATGTTATACTCTCATCAAATTTCTTTGTCAAAGTTTTCTCATCAAAGTTCAGAGACTGCCACAAAGTTCTTTAGCAAAGATATGTCATATAACTTTTATAGTGTAATACCGGCCAAAGCCGCCGTATGTTATATCTTTCCCATTCATGTCGCCAACAATGAACTTCTCGGAAACACATCTCAAATATCCATAGTTGAATATTATAACAAGAAAATATCAAATTTTTGTAATAAATGTTCCTTCAAAATTCCGGTATTTTCTGTTTTTCTTTCATGTTATATTTAAATACTATTATTAAGAGAGAAAACCTCATTGAGATAATTTCAATTAAATCAATGCAACTCGAAGAGCAAACGCTCGTGCGATTTGAAGAATAAACGCGTTTTTTGTGTACTCAGAATTTGTCTCGTATATGAGTTAGGGCAAGGGGATACCAAAATTTAAGAAAACGTTCACAGAATACATTTCTCCCTACAGTACATTACACACAATTTTTAACTGTTTTTGACATTAAATGAAAAATTCAGCGTCGTAATAGCGCCTTGTCCGTCCCGACAATCATCAGAATTCAAAAGAAATTCAGAATGACAGCTCGTCAAACGAAGCGGGGGAAATTCAAATTTGCTATTTCAAAAATTGTAAAATTATCTAAAGTACTTATATTTTTAAACAATTGTACGTGATCTTTATTAAAGGACATTATTTGAAAGGAATATTTGAAGATCTGTTTTTGATGAACACATTTCGTTAAGGAAACAAACTATCTTCAATACTTAAGTTGTAGGAAAACGGCAAAAAAAATTGTTTTCTTGCATTTTTTTAAAAATTCAGTATATGAACGAAAATCATCTCCGCCATCGTCTTATAGCGTCCATTACGCTATCCGGCAAAAAAATTTAACCAGAAAAGTTCATGCCATTTTTAAATTTTTGAAAATGTTTCAGGGGCTTCTTGTAGAGTACCATCCAAAAATAAAATATTGATTTGAAATTCAGGAGGGCTCGACATCAGCCAGATCACTTGCGGAATATCAACTTTGGAGAAAATTGCCTGAACAGTTTAGCCGCTAGCATTTTTTTTATTTGTTATTTAAGGTCGCATCAACATCTAAGGTCATTAGCGACCACTATTGCTGTTAACGGTATGGTAACTATGTGGATGAAACGATATGGTGAATAATGATAAGGGGTGAAAGGACGAACACAAATACAACCATGCCCGAGGCGGGACTCGAACCCGCGACCCTTCGGTTCGAGATCACTACGACACTACTGCCTTCCGCTAGCATTGTTCACAGAAGAAAATACGTTTTACAATTAATCGTTTGTTTTTTGTATTTACTGCCCACTAAACCTGGCTTCTGGCTACACCACATGCTAAAGGGATTTTATTCTATATTTATCAACTGAATTTATCCAATTTTTTTTACACCAGGGCCCGGAAATTACAGTTTTTTGTGTCGAAAATTAGCCGATTTCCTCCGTAGAATTACGTAACTTTTCTTAATAAAATCATCTTTGTGAGAGACAAAAGTTATGAGTTTCTGTGGTATAGCAGGTAAGCGCACTGTTGGAGAAGCTTAGGCACGTAAGATCGAATCTCATCCACGGCGAATAATTTTTGCGGGTAGAAACAATTTTGCGGTTAATTGTATAGTTATAATCATTCGTATCCATTATAAATATCACATAAAGCATGTGTTTTGAGGCGCCACTACTTATTTTAGTGTGTTAATGTCTTTAAGAATCACGTATAAATATGCCCCTATTGCGATTCTGGCTTCAGAACGTCTGCAAGCGCCCGTGTTGAGCTCTAGCGTTATCGCAACTTTCATCTGTGACGTAATTCAACCTTGGCCACAGTCGCCGAAAGATAAGACCGGCAACGACTTCCACAGAGGGTTCTAAAAACCACGGCTTCTGGTTGAAAATATTTCTGAGTAAAATGAGCTATGTAGTTGCGTGGGTTGTAATCGTTTAAATTCTTATTGCGAATTTGATACCTTTTAAACATGTAGAACATTCCTCTAATAAAAAATCTAAGTGCAATGAATATTACGTAACTATTCTTTTCGTAATAAGTGTGCTTGGACAGCGTGTTGAGAAATATCTGTGATAGCACAGTGCGGTCGAGCCAGACCTACGGACTACAGGGATCCGAGTTCAAATCCCAGTAACGCTGGAATATTTTTACCTCCACGTGTAAAGAGAGTTACGTAATGCTGTAGGAGGAAGTGTCGAAATTTTCACAGAAAACACGTTTTGTAAGTAGTTAGTTCGAAAAAAGTGGATTGTTGGTATTGTTCTTTTATTTTCTATAGACAAGGCTGTCAAAACGCTTGTTTTTTGAACCCGAAAAAGTGATTTTCCAAAAACCTCTTTGTGAATCCGTCTTCGTGTGAGTAATTCTAGAGCCTAAAGTAAACACGATTTTCACCAAAATGGATATTCCTTGAACGATCTGGCTAATATTACGAATCTTCGAATTTGAAACTAATCTTTTAATTTTGAAGGTACTTTACACCAAACCCCATCATATTTACATAATTTCCTCAAAAAGAGCTCCAATTTTTCTGTAAATCTATTCCTCGAAGCACAAGATGTTTAAAAGTGGCGTACGTTCAATTTTGGGCGAACGATCTGAATTTTCGAAAATTGCGAACAAATACCTATTAACATTGTCGAAAAGAAATATTAACGCTAGAGATTTTTGTTTCATGAAATCTCTTTTTAAAAAGAGATATGAAATTAATGAAAATTAAACACTCCACTCTTTCCTAGTAATGATCCACTCTTCAATAGTAATGATTGCTGCTATTGGGTCTAACTGCTTCCTTATTCTTTGGAGGGCTACTGTTTTTTAAAATTTTTTTCCAACAGTATTATCTCAAAAGTACAAAAAACTATATTGTTAATAATAAACATGTTACATGTTTCTGGGGTGTTTACATGATTCTAGAATGCAAAGTTTTGCGTAGAAATCATATTTTCAAACCAAAATTTGCGTGTTTATTGCAGCTCAGCCATTCAAAATATCTATGTAGTTTATTAGACAAAGTATGATTAAAATTGTTTAAACAGCGTTTTTCAAACTTTCGACGTTTCCTTCGCCGATACTCTGTATATCCATGCTTCTTTAAAACCAAAAACAATAATTTGCGTACTGAAAACTAATTAATTAAACCCATGGCAGTATAATTGTTAACATAAGTACTGTCACACATCTTTCGCAGGATAAGGAGTAAAATTTAAAGAAAAATTATAGTTCACATGAATTTTGACAAATTGCGTCTTACTTTCTATGATATTCAAATGGTAACATTATATTACAATATTCAATTGGTTAACAATTTCGTCTAAAGAGTCTTGTTTGATAATTCTCCAATTTCGTATTGTAATAAGATATCTTATGATACTCATGTCGTAAATAACTATTTGACAACTATTATGTTTAGTGTATGTGTCTAGCTGGTTTTGTATTATTCTGAGAAACTGGATCGTACGAATCACGTTTACTACGTTATTCACACAGGAGCACATGAATCTCAAAAAAGTATTTAATAATATAATCCTTGCTGATGAATCAATGTTTTATTGATGATTTTAATTTTGAAAATTTTCATTAGTTTGGATGTTTAAATATAAGTATCACATGTAATTACATGTCTGTTAAACACGATAGCAATATATGAAGCAAGAAACATTGTTTTTCGTTTGATCATTCACCTTCATGAATCACTCAAAATTACTTTAATTTTCTCTGCTTATCAGTTTTTTAATCTCAGATCTTCGATGAAGACATGAATCAAATAACATCGTAGATATTTGAGTGTTTTAAAAATAATAACGTGAATAAATGCTTATATTTATTGAATTGGTTTTATAATAACCTGTAAAAACATGGGTTTTCTGTTGGTTTTGGGGATGTTGAAAACATTCAAATAGTAAAGGCAATGTTAAACTGGTGACCTTTTAACATTGTTTATTTGATATTTTTCTTAGGGATAGTTTATAATGGTTAAACGTTTTCAGAGAGTGCACATTAGATACCTGGAGTGGCCCGTTTCCGTTTAATAAACCGCTACGTTCTCGCTGTACAGATGGTCGTGCAAAATTCAAGGTTTTGATAGATTCGTAGAATGGCGGCCAACAAACCACCTTCGAACTCTGACGATACTGAAATGTAGTCTGTGTTGGGAAGGTCATATCACTTGACCAACAAGTTCGTTCTATGTATTTTCACTGGGAAATGCTAGTGCATTGATATTTACTAAACTGTAAACAAACGCTAAATCTCTTTGAATTGCTAGAACATCTGTTTTGCTTTCTTTTAGTAATATCAACTCGTTTTACCAAATACGTGAGTTGGTTATATTTTTACACGCTACAATTATTTAATTTTACAAGTATTTATTTTCAAGCATTTAGGAATTCATGAAATTTCATTGAAACGTTCGCCAATCTAAAAACCTTTTAAATGTATATTAAATATATTAATGTTGTTTAAAAATTTGCATTAACAATGCGTAGATTTAGCCCATAAAGCTCTGATTTGAATATTATACAATGAAATCATCAAATTAACAGTTTTAGAAAGGAATGATAAATTGAATTGAAAATATTAACTTAAAGTTTATATACGTTTATTTAGAAATTTCTATACTTGTGTAAATATTGTGATGTGTGATTCTACTCATGTGATCTTTCAAAACCCAAAATTGAATATTTCTGTATTTGAAAACCTTAACACTACCTTCATCCAATCCAGTGCAGTTTATAGCAAAGAGCTAAGCAATATGTTTCCCTATTTTTAATGGTAATGGTTAAACAAGAGGAACAAATAGTTTCTGACTCTCGGTGTTAACAGGGGACTTAAAAAAATTAATAATACAGTTATTCGGTTGCTCAACACCCCTTTGATAGAAAAACAGAAACAATTGTTTGGGCGTAATGCACCTTGAAAAATATTTTTTTTATAATCAATTTCTTTCCTATTTGATAAACATATCGACTTGAAAATTGTAGGACTTAAAAGAGAATATAAAAACCAAATAAAAGTTATGCTCATAATCACCGTAAAAATACAAATTTAGCATAATTAAATTGGCCACAGAATTTGTTTACAAGCAAGTGCATTTTAAGCGTATGTGGCAGGCCAAAGCGCGGCATTGGAGAACTGTTTTTTCAGTATGCCCATCCCACGCTATTCTGCTAGCGCGAATGAATTAAGCGCAAACAAATGGGGTCTACTAAGATGTTAATTTCTTATAAACAATTACATATATCTCGAGAACGAAATATAATAGCACCGAACGGATTCGGGAGTTTTGCATCACATTTAAACGCCATTCAGATTAGACAATAAAAAATTTGCAACAATTGCAAATTTATAAACAATTTCCAAATTTTGCAAATCTAAAGTGGGGAGAGCCTCCCGATGTCCCAGAACCAAAAACAGCGAATTAACAGTTTTGCAACAATTTATAATTTTATAAACAAATTCGAAATATGCGTTAAGGCAGTAGGGAAGGCTCCGCAAATTGTGCCTGAAATGAATATCTCAAGGCAGCAGTTTGTCAGGAGTTACAAATCGATTACCAAAAGCTAAATGATAAATATTTACTGGTCTATAGACAATCATTCTGGACGGAAAACCCCGCTTAGAAATATTTTTTTCGTCGTGGCGTACGCGCAGGCAAACTACCTCCTTCGGCAGGGAAATATGACGCTATTTCCGTCTCGTACGTAAACGAACTAGCCCCCTCCCCCTGAGACAGCGTTCTTTCTGCCCCTTGGGATGTTGCACCAATCACAGACAACTGTGGTTCTACCTGCTAGCGATTGGTCAACGCGTCCCTCCCCCTGCCCTCCCCCAGGCCGAGGGGTGTCCAAGTTTGTCGGCGCGGTGTGGAAGATAGAATTTTGAACGACATTTTTTCTGAGGGAGAGGGTATAAGCATAAAATCAAAAACTATAAAAGATAATAATATAATTATTTTGAAACATGACACGATTTTCTCTAGTAAATGAACTAGAATAGTTAATCTGTCACTAAAATTTTCATTTTTATGAACAGAATTGTCCAGAAGAAATTTTTCAATTATTTTTTCTGAAATAATCAAGTCATGACTTTAGTTTTCACAGTAACATTACCATTCTAGTTCATTCACTAGAATGTTCAATTGTGATTAATTTTTAAAAAATTATCAAAATATATCAATTTGTTGAAGAGTTATGATAATTGGAGTAAAAACCTGCATTATTGCCAATTATTGTTAAACAAATTATTTTTTAAAAATATTTTATCTCTAAGAGCATAAAGAAATCAAATATACAAAGGAAAACAAAACAGATTCAAAATTGTAGAACTTTTTCTCAGGTAGGCAGCTACCTTAATATGAAAAAAATCGATAAAACTAAATAACACATTTTTTTATATTTTATTTTTCATTATATTTATATTGATCATATTTTTCAAAATTGAAAAAATATATTTAATTTCATTTTTTACATAACTCGGAGATTTTCAAAATAAACTCGGAGCCTGGAGATTACTCCTGAAATCCTGAGTCTCCGGCTCAAACCCGGAGTGGTGGCAACCCTAGTTACACTGCGAAATTTACTTTATAAAGTTTAATATTAATGGTTATCTGGTTTGGACGACATTTTTCATCTATTATGATCATTAGTCTGCACCTTCGTCGTCATTCGTCTCGGTTGAAACGCTTTGTTGCGTTCTGTTTTAGTGATCGATACCCTTCGTCCGTTTTCGACTTCCCTGCTTCTTGGTCTTCGACATCTTTCGCTGGCGTTTGAATTCGCCTTTCACTTGTGTGACGCCTATCGCCTGTGGTCTGTTGTTTTCGGCTTTCGTTTTCCGTCATTAGTCTTTTCTACGAAACGAAAGTCGTGAAAGAAGACAAAAGACAATAAAGAAAATCAAAGGCGAATAATGATAGGAGTATAATTGCCTTTACGTATACCTCTTTCGCGTGTTCTGTTCTTGTTTCACATTTCAGTTTGGCTTGCGATGTTATCGAAACGGCAGGTCAATGATTCCCTAAAACCTCTGATTAGTGAACTCAAAGTAATAGTCCGTGCCATTTTCATTAACGAGATTGACGGTTCGGTATTCCGTAAGTCGAAGTTGTCATGGTATCAAAAATTGCTAACCGGTTCCAGTAATGACATTAATTTGGGGTAATTGTTAAGAATAAAAAAATCTTTCTTTGTTGTATTGAAACTTTCTACAAATTTTATTTTGCGCCGAAAGGCATTTTAACATCTGTAAAATTATAGAAGTAATGTTTTTCATATAACGTACCTCTCACTCAAAATAAACAAGACGCAACCATGTTAATGCAGTTTGTAACGTATCCCAAAATATTGTCTGTTTTTAAAATAAATCTCATAACTTGATGGTGAAGTTCCAAAAAATGTGAGAGTTATTTTAATGTGAAAGCTTTATTAACATCCGGCTGAATTCACTATTTTTTCTCAGAATTTATTCATCGCTGTTCAAGATTGTTTTCTCTGTCCGCTCTTTCCCCGCTCTCCCGCTTTGGCTAATATATCAACCCAAATTCAACAATTTAAACTGCGTTTCATTCAGCTACATCTTCCAACATCGAGAAGGAACTCTCAGAATTTCAAACTGATGGATTGCGGCCCGGCGTTGCCTTTGTGGTATTCTAATCTTATATCTCGAAAAACAAACAAACTAGTAAATAGAGAGGAGCAAATTTTATTTGCATTTTTGAAGAAGGAAAAATTGCATTAAATTACTCATAGCTTAGGCAAGACAACACCATTTACTTTACCGTTCCTTGCTGCACACAAGGTACAGAAATAAAGAAAACATTTGGAGCCGTTTTTAAGAAATAATTGTTTAAATTTGCTTAAAAAGAGCCTATATTTCACGCATAAACTACTCCTAAAGTCGTCAAAATTGAACATGATCTTATTTAAAGATCTGTTTTTGATGAAGTTTCATTTGAAAAAAATCTGTCTTCATTATTGTAATTATAGGAAGACGCTGAATTTTTTTTGAACTTTTGCAATTTTCAAAATTTCAGGAAGAGCAACGAAAATGCTTCTTTTTGTGTATTTTGCTCTACCTGAAGAAAAATTAAAGAAAAACTTAGATCCATTTTTGAGAAAATTTTTAAAATGTTGAGTCATGTAAAGTATCACCAAAAAATCAAAATATCGGTTTCAAATTCAAGGTTTCGCGACATCCGTCAGATCGATTGTGAAATATAAATTTTGACGAAAATCCTACTTTTCGTTTAGCCGGCAGCATACACAGACGTACGACGGAAAGACGTTTTGCCGCTACCCAATTTTTCGGTATCAAGGACCCACCAAACGTGGATTCCGACTTCACGACGTATTAGAGCAAATAATTTACTATACATCGGAACAAGATTTATTCACTGTTTCGTAATCAGGACCAGACAATAAGAGTTTGACCTTCGAAAAATCGCCGCGGCATTACAATACTTTCTCTGTTTCATAAGCAGAATGCGAGAAAGTAAAAGAAATGTGTCAAGAAGACACTATGATGTAAAATTATTTTTTATTGAGGTCGGTAAACACGTGTTTAGCTCCTTAGCAACCAACCATCCAAACAAACGCATTAAGAGCGCGTCCATAGCAACAACCGTTAAAATGCTCGAGAGTCCATTAAAAATATTTTAGTGAACTCTCGTCTGTGAACAACGCTAGCAAACTCTCGATTTTACCAGTGCACATAAATCTTTGGATAAGTATTTCCTTTCTGTTCCACTTGGCCCCCCGGGTCTTTTTGTCCCAATTCATCCCTTTTGTTCCCCATGTGCCATTTGTTCCTTTTGTCCTCGTTTTCCTCTTGCCCCTTGTCCCATTTTGTCTCCAAGTTTCATTTTGTCCCCTAGAGCCATTTGCCTCCTTATCGCATTTTGTCTCATAGCCCCATTGGCCCCTTGTTCTCATTTTGTCCCCTCGTCTCCATTTTATAACTGTTGAGTATGTTCCTTCCCAATAATTATGTATGGTCCGTCATCTTCTCTTACAGTGATTACGTATTCTTGTACGATGCCTTGGCAAGTATATAAATGCGAAAATTGTGATGTACGCTTTTAAATGTATCATCTCAGAAAATAATATTATTTCTCGCCATATATCTTAAAAGATCGTCTGTACAGAATAAAATTATACTGTTAGCACTTTCCAGCCCATAATAGAATAGTAAAATCCTTGTTCCTTGCGCTGTATGTTTTGGGGAATAATTGCAATTTCTGCTGTGGTGCAGGTTACGGTGGACTGGTTTTGTTTTGGAGCTCTAAATATCTTTGTTTCTCTTGCTAAGCCATTAAAACGCCTTCGTCCGTTACTACTTTGTCTATTCCATCTCTGTATATCATAGCTGGAGGTTCATTAGGTGCTACTTTTTCCCTCCGTTTTTATTGCAGACACAACACTTTGTGCAGCAATTGCTATTGGGTCCCCCTGATGAGTTTGTTTTATTTTTCAAGCTTTCGACAGGATGATTACCTGGTTAGTTACATCGACGTTTGTCCATTAAATATTTTTCATCCTCTCACCTTCCATTCAATATTTCTTGGCATTAAAGACAGATGTTAAAGCTAACGCCAATACTTATAGTATTGACCTTTTTTAACCATTATACTGTAACACATACTCAGTAGTTTGTTATACTTGTAGTTTGAGATTTTAACTCTGACTTTACGTAGTCTTGAATATGCAACAAACACAATTACTAACAAATGTTGGTCAACAATTGTATGTGGTTGAAATATTCCGCGGCTGTAAATACTCTACATGGAAAATGTCACAAACAGGTCACAAAGGAGCAAAAACCTATGGGAGTTAAATCGTAGGATAAAGCTCATGGGTGAAAATTCAAGGGCGAAATATACAAAGGGTGAAATATAATTGTCGTAATGCCCTGAAACCTTCCTTTTGACTTTTAAATGCGAGAAAACCTCAAACGATATCGTAGTTTACGTGACGAGGGCGTGAATCACCTCGCACCCGTGTTGCGTATACTATTTCTTAACACGCGCGCCGTGAGCGGAATGGAATGCGTCGAGTAAAGGAATATAAATTAAATATCAAATAACTAGAAATACCTTACTTGTAAAAAAGTAAATGGATTCCAGTCTGTTGTAACAATATATTTTGTAAATAATAAAGTCGTCAGGTCGAAAGACAATTGGGAACAATCGTTACATATGCTTCGCACACGCTTCGCGGTTTCGCGTAATGTGAAAAAATTAGCTGTTTCGCGCACGGAAGCAGGAAAAACCGCGTTTCGCGCATGGCATGTTAAAAAATATAACCTAACAGTAACTAATACTGAAATTCAAGAAAATAGCCCAAACATTAACCAATAGTGGACAAAACATCGCGAAGCGTTTGCGAAACATCTCACGCGCACAGTGAGTTAAAAATATACAATGGATGAAATATAATAATAAAATATACAAAAGGTGAGTAAAAAATATTACACGCAACACGCGCGGCCTCGTCTTTAGTTGCCATCGTGTGCACGAATGCACGTGTTTCGAATGCACTTGTTACGTAACTTACTTTTTTAACGCGCCGCGCAAAAAATAATGTTTTCCTTTCTTTTTGTCCCCATGCGAAGCAGCTTTTTTCCTATATAAAGGTGACTACGAGCGTGTACCGGCTCAGCGCTTTGGTCCCAAGGGTTGTGGGTTCGAGACCCGCCTTAGTCATGGTTGTTTTTTCTTTGTCTTCCATGTATGTGTTGTTGCGGAGAGCCTCGCTTTCTGCTGATTCCTGATCACAGGAGCCCGCAAGTGTGTTGGTAGGTCTAGTTGGTAGGTTGAATATATGTCTCAACGGGACGAAAAGGGTAACCGACTGTCGGCTGGTAAAACCATAATTTTTTTTTAATTAGTCAATTGATATTCCATTAAGGGCAAAGGACTTCTGCCTTTGTGAAATGAATACTGAATGAAGTGATTTGGCGATGATGAGGGGAGAAAGGACGAACACAAATTCAACCATGACGGAGGCGGGACCTGAAGCCGCGATCCTTGGCTATGGCACTACTGCCTAAGCAACCTCGGTCATCCGGGTCGGCCGGAAAACAAGTAATAGTACGCAAAATATTATGGAGCTTGCACGAAACATCGCGATACATGTGTGATGCATCTTTTATTATTCCTTTGTAAATAAAACTCTAGGGTCTTGGCTTGGAAATCACCCTTGGGGCAAATACATCTTCATACGTCCGTAGACATTCTTCATACATATATAACTATTCTTCGGGAAATGCATTCTCAGCGGCAACAATTAAACAATGTTTCATTTCTTATAAAATTTTGATAAAACATTACTTAATAATAAAATAAAAATCTGTCATTGTATTAAAATCACAATAAAAAGGAACAAACGGAGATTTTACTGGAGAGATGATACCAATGAAAAAGAAGAGTGATTGTAATTAGTACTGAAACTACATGGGTAATTAATTCTCGCTAGAAGTTATAAAATTCTGTTCTCACAAACTGCCGGAAACCTACGACACAAGCTGCTCTCCCAAGCTCAATGCAGACTGGAAGAAGGAATTGGACTTTAATCGACTCATCGTTTCCCCGCTCGCTGATTTACTAGAACCGCATTTGATCTGAATTGTCATTGACAACTGCTAAGGCTGAAGCAAAGAAAGGCTTCGGTTCACCACTTCTAACTGCACTCCATCTTCCTCGACTTTGCCAAATGAATGAAATTCCAGGTTCGAGTATCAGCCTACCTTTGAGCTTTTCATTGCGCATCTCTGAAATGAATTGGTCACGAAATGCCGTCGGTAAAGGCGAATCAAAGTGTTAGTTGAGTTAGAGCAGATGTAGTTTTCTTTCCAACCACACATGTGAAAAGACATGACTTCGTAAGAGAACACTGTTTCAAGCACTGAATGACTCTGTATTGGATCACGGAGAATTTATCCTCTAAATAAACAACAAAAGAAACAAGGTTTTATCAACCGACAGAGAATCGAACTAAAAGCTGAAGAGATCGGATGAACGCATAGCTTGTATATAATTTATTTATTGAAACTAAAACCAAAACCTTTATAAAATTTATTTTTTCCGAGATCTGGAGTTAGAAATGAATGCAAGAAGACATTTGTCAGCCTTTTAAATGTTGTCGTTCTCTCAGTGTTAACTTATTACAGAGAGAGAAGAAAGAGGAGAAAGTAAGAATCAACACATTTCGAACACATTCATTTAGCAAAACTCAAACCGACATATGCAGGCCGTCTTTCCCCTTATCATCCTAACAAATATAACATACATAAAACATAATATGAAATATATGGAAACATATATTAGATTAAATATTTGTACTCATGTAACCAGCCAAAGAAGAACCACAATTTTAAAATAAGTAGTATATACATCAGATTGCCATTGTATTGTAATGTTAGTAATGCATTAGTGGTTGAAAAAGAATAAAAAAAGTTGGTTGCGTAAAAAAATGTGGACATGACTCAACAACGAGAAACTGTGCGACCTCCTTCCTTCCGCTGCCTGGACACGCCTCAACCGGCCGAGAGTCGTGGCGATGCGAGTTGGCCGCCCCCGCCCAGGCGAGCGGCGGCTGCGCGCACGCGCGAGCGGGGCCCGGTGCGTGGGCGGCGAGGGCGCGTCAGTCGCGCGCGGGATGCTGGCCGGCGCGCAGGGCGGCGGCCGGAGGCGGCCCGAGTCCGACCCGGAGACGAGCGTGCTGCAGCACCCGCATGGCTGCGACACGAGCAGCGACGACGGCGGCGGCGGCGAGGGCTTCGTCCTGCGCTGCCCGTCCAGCGCGTACGCGCCGTCCTCGGCGGCGTCGTCGTCGTCGGCGGTGTCGTCGGCGGCGAGGACGGCGTCCGCCGGCCGCGAGGACACGAGCGCTTCGCGCAGCCCCCCGCCGCTGCCGCCGGAGGTGCTCCGGCTGCTGGAGGACGTGGAGGACGCGCTGCTGGGGTCGCCCGCGCCCTCCTCCCCCTCGCCCGCGCCCTCGCCCTCGCCCTCGCCCTCCGCGCACTCGCCCTCGCCCGCGTCCTCGCGCCTCGCGGACGCCCGCGCCGACTCCGCCCCGCCCTCGCCGCTGCCCCCCGCCCCCACCACCCCCAGCGACGGCGAAGAGCCGTGCACGACGGGCGACGCGGAGGAGAGGCCGGCGAGTGCGGGCTACGTATCCGAGGGAACGCCCGAGGTAGAGGCTGAAGAGGAAGATGAATCCAAGGTAATCACTTACGAAACACACTTTATTAAATAATCGATAATATGTTCCAAATGATATGTCATCGTTATTACTGCATTTTTCGTTTAGTTAACTAATCGTATGCTCTTTAATTCCATGAAAAATCGTTGATTATCTATGTGACTGGCAAGCGTGCAATTAAAATTCAAACGTGCAATTAAAACGACACACCTACCAATCAGAATTCAAAAACGGAACCTAATCGAGTAATTAAGAAAATATAACCAAGATATTTGCAGTCGGCCATGAAACATGAACAAAAATCTTCATCATATATTACTTACCTACAACAATTACATATACAGAAGGAAAGAATAAAACTGATTTGAGGAAGTAAACGTTAAGCTAGCTGACGTATGGAACAACATAAAATATTTATTTTCAATAAATTTAATGTTTTACATGTGAAACATTTGGTCTTAGGGTTATGAATGTAAAAAATGTAAACGTCAGTTATGTTTACCACTTCAGAAAAGAACCCTATAGCTAAACTGTGCCATAGGTGACTAGTATTTTCCCCAATATTTATACATGTGTTATTCTCTGTCATACCTATCTTAACTTTTCGTGGGAAGTATTTTTTTTCTTGCCTTGGTCAGCTTCTAATATTTTATCCGCATTATATTTAGTACCTTCCATTTGCAAATATTTCATGGAAACAAAAACAATCCAAGGCCCACTAAAATAGATCCTTTTCAGAAGCAATACTACGTCATGAAATGCGTACATCGGGTGGAAAAGATGCGCTTGAATTTTTTTAAATTTGAATTATTCGTAAATGGAAACGAAAAAATATTGAACGTAACATATGCATAAAGGGGTATAACTGGACTCATGGTATATACGAAAACTCGCTCCTATCGTCGCTCGTTTTCTTGAACATACCATTCATGCAATTATACACCTCTTTATACACTCGTTTCGATAATTACTATTACGTTCCGATTAATTTAATTACACCGATTCTGAAAAATGAAAATTAGGACTCCGTTTTCAAATAAATAGGATTTCGGTTACATATATGATTACGACAAAAACAGTTGTTCAGAGATGTCGAACTTAAACAGGAGATTTTTCGGCGTGTAGTTGCTTCACTAGAAATAATACATATTTAAAGGAAAAGCAGGATGTTGGGATTTTAATGGGAACGATTTACTCATAGCACTGTTTAACTTCACGAGCTAAAAACAAAATGAAAATAAAAATGCGATTAATGACTGTCCGTATTCATACTTTTATCTATAGAACTGAAATAAAAAATAAACATGTATTTATAACATTTCTTGAGCTATTATGAAGTTTATTTGAGCTGAAACATTCATATATTGCTCAAATGTAAATGATTTTAAGAGATGGCGGAACTACAGAAATATTAATCCACACTAAAAATGGTAACATAAAAATTACCATTTCTATTGATGAATATCGGCATATTGAAATCATATTAATTAATTTTACCAAAAGAATACTGTTGGCCGGCTTTATTCATGTATTCAGGCGCAGACTAAAATTCTAGATCTCCCGGAAAATAGGTCTTTCATCTTTTTTGCCCGAATCACAAAATGACTAATGAAATGAGGAAGTCATTCATTAAAGGCCGAAACACACTGCATAGTTCCTCGAAATCCCTTGTTCTCTTTCAAGTGCATTGGGGAACATTGACGGAATATATCAAGCTAGGCACCCGCAATAGACGATTGGCCTTAATGAGACGAATTCTTGTTAGCAAGCTTCTGATAATTCTCTGGAAATTTCAAGTTTCTGCGTCTCGATTCATCACTACCTCTCGATGTATAAAGTTAATTTGTGGATTTCTGGCCGCTAGATTTCGAAAAGGTTATAAACGTGATTTTTGGATGTCACATACATGCATACATTTATTTGAACTGCAATTGGGTATGACCCGGTGGCAGTTAAATAACAATAATTACAATAATAATAATAACAATTACGTTATCTTAAAAACTAAAAATGAAATATGCTGAACATCAGAATACCCATTTCTTGTGTCACTGACCAGATAACGAGACAAAACATTAGTCAATGGCATCGGCAATGTAATTGTCATAGTTTTAAGAATTTTCGCAAGTAAATCGTACTCATGGATACAGATGACAAATTCTGAATGTGACTGCATGTTAAGCGTATTTGAAATATTTTGAGAGGACTGAAAGACTAACAACAACAACAACACTATATCACAGAATTAGAATATAGGATTCTGTTTATGCAAGAGAGCTTTCTGGTAGAGAGCTTTTCCTCATGACTGAGCATTCTCTGTAATTTTTTAAATTGACTAACGTTGCCCCTGAAGAGTGTCACTGGTTTCTCATGATCACTTACTACTAAATTATACGTGTTTTACTGCGCGAAGAGGAGTTACGATTACTTAAAAGTGATTCTTAAATAGAATAGAAGTTGAAGTATTGCCTTTCGTCTTTTGAATAAGATAAATACATCGCAGCGTAAGATTTCAAGATGAAGCCACTCCAAAACTTGGGGCCTTAATTAGTCGAATTAAATGGTTATTATCTCAACTAACCTTAATATTTCGTCTTGTTAACGAGTACTTCCTCACTTTTCGTTTGATGATGTTAAAGTTAGCGACGGAAATAGTTGACTTTGACTATCTTGTTTAAGATACTATATAAAAGAAAAGTTCATAGAAATCCATTAAAAAATATATTTTTAAGATACATTTTTTAATCATGACATAATTTGAGGATAAGTAAACACGTTTGAATGTATATTTATGTAAGACACTGAATCCCTTGTGTTTAATTCAAATTATGGACTGCCAGTTCATGGGGAACTAGGAGAGGTGTATGTTTACGTGTACGAAGAAGTCTAATTGCAGCCATAGATTTTTTTCTTTTCCTTAATATTCCCACCCTGATAAGAAGCGTAAAATAATATTATTCTATTTTACACGTGGCAGAAATAAACCATTATGTGCAAGTTAGTTAATTATTCATGAGCGCGTTAGCGCGAGTGTATCATTATTAACGAGCCATCTGTAATATACAATACTCGTATTTTATCTGATCCAATCGCCTTTGAAGCATTTTGATCTTATTCACTTCTTCACGTAGGCGTAGGCGCAATTATGAATGGTATTGTATTGATTTCGGCGGTACATTAGGAGCTTTAGAGGATAGGTGGCAATCGCTGTCTCTTGCGAGAAAATGGAAGATATTCCTGAAAGTATTAAAAGTGCAACTGCGAAAGCTGTGAAAGATTTACCACACAGGAAATATAAAGATATATATCGTAAAGCATACGACATTTTCAAGGAGTGGAGGAGAGAAAGGAATATTAAGAACGCATTCCAGGAAGTTATATGACCTTATTTTGCCCGAAAGTATAGATTCGTAAGAATGTACACTAAAGTGTGCTAATTGATGAGAATTAAGATGAAAATGTGTTATTTTCATGTTGTTAAATATAAATGTGTTTCTATGAATATTCCTTCATTTTTCAATAAAATAATTTTGTGTGCGCATCATATTACATTCGTCGGCAGCAGTTCTGCTGTTGTTTATCGTGGCTATTGATAGCCACAGGATTACAGAGACGTATTAAAGAGCCATTTAACCGCCTACGAGCACGTTAATAAAGAGGCCACAAATACGATAAGTTAAATCGGATAAGATAAATATTTTTATTGCACAATAATTCGAGGATTGGGGTAGAAGTCATGGCAACTCCTTTTTTCTAAAAAAATGTCATCGGATCAGAAAATTGTATTTGTGGTATGAAAAAAATACAAATGTGTGTTCACAAGAACAGATGACTGTGCATTTCTGTGTTAGCACAGAGAGCAAAGTAAAATCAGTTGTTTGACTGCCGCAGTTCGAGATGAATGTAACTCGTTTCGAACAGCGCTCGTACACAAAGATAGCCATTCTTCGAGGGAGAAATGACCGAGAATGTCACAGGGCATTGGTGAAAGCTCTTGGTAATTATGACCTTTCATACCACGCTGTGGAGAGATGGGCAGGAGAGTCTCTGCGAGGACGCGTAGCAACGAACCATCAGCAACGCACGTGGCGGCCTGTGATTGAGGGAACCGATGTGGCACGTGAGGTAATCAAGCATCTGCCCAATCGGGTCTTTAGAACGGGTTTGTAAAACTTTTCGAATGTCGTGAACTCGCATATGCTGAAATGATTTGGAAAATGAAACCAACACTGTCACTTGAAATACTTTAATAAATATGAGAAACGCAATTTTGATGTGTAATTAATAGAGACCGGAAAAATATGTAGTATGAAACGTCAAAATATGTACATAAATATGTAATGAAAACAGTAAAAATATGTAATAAATATGTAAAATCTGATAAAATATATAATATTAATATTAACTTATTATAAAAAACACATTTACATAATACGAAATCACATTTATAACAAAGTTTCATTGTGCACATTTCACATTTCCCCCCGTACTCGTATTCTCACAAAAAATAGCGTTGGCGCAGAGCGAAGGCGCGCGTGAGCTAGTGATAGCAAATTTTACCAAAACATCGATACATCGATGTTATGCTACATCGCTAAAGGGTTTTTTATGTCGATGAAAACATCGAGGAGAAAATATCGATGTTTAAAACATCTATGTTTTAATTATTGACTAATAAACATTCTAATTTCGTATCCATTTTTAATTACAGTCCGTAAAAAGGATATAATTTATTGTTTGGTTACCAGCATGTTAGTAGTATGTAAAAATTATTATCGAATGTAAAAAATAAAATTAACAATAAGGATCATCGTGCATTGCTGTCGCTTTCATGTTTCATTGTCGAGTCAGGCCTGGAGATAACATACATTCATAATAGGAGCAGCTCCCAAACTTCCTCAGATTGCAAAGGCGAAATGTACAGCATGATAAAGAGGATGACGTAAAGCGATATTGCTGTGGATTGCTGCTTCTCTACAACGTGCTTAAACCCCTTTATTAAAAATAAAAAATAAAAAGCATGGATGTAAAGGAAAGATGGCAAGCGCAATGTGGGTGTGTTTGGCGTGGCTAGCGCGGGGGCGAGTACGCGCCGGCGTGGCAGGCGGCGGCGCCGGAGGAGGCGCTGCGGGCGCTGCGTGCGCGCGCCCACGCGCTGGCCGCCCAGCTGCCGCCGCTGCCGTCCGACGCCGCCTGGCGCCACCAGCAGCTGCGCCGCCTGCAAGACAAGCAGCGCCTGCGCGCGGCCGCCGCCGCCGTCGCCGGAGGGTACTCACCGCTCCACTCACGCACTACGCACTGCGCACTTGCCGCACGCACCTACGGTTAGGCTCCTTCCTTAGGTTCCTAGTGATTCCGGGCACGTCAACAGCTTAGGTCATTAGTCCCGTTAGTGTAGTGCATGTTTCTCATCGGGGGGGGGGATCTTAACCCGCTAGATGGCGAGATCCGGTGCCGATCTATCGTCGTTTAGCGGGATTTCCCTCAACCAGGTATCCTCCACCAGCGGGGCACCGCCCCAGCCGGGAACAGTTCTCAGTCCCCGACCGGTCTCCCAGCATGTGTAGTAGTGTAGTGCATGTTGCTGTAAGTGTGTGTAAGGGGATAGGATAGGACAAGGAAGATGTAGGAAAGATCGCGCGCGTTACGTGACCCGTTTGTTAGGGTAATGCTCCGGCATTCGCCTGGTGTTGATCGGAGAAACCACGGAAAACTACCGATCAGAGCAGCCGGCCGCTAGAATTCTCCTCCAGACAGCGACTGATTTTGCCGTAGCTCACAAGCTTGTGTCGAAAATCCTACCGCCGTCCGTACTCAAACCTAGGACCACCCGATCAGAGGGACTGCAGTGACATCAGTTGCACTGAGCCACCGCTCCCGGTCCCACTGTTATCGACTGATGGTCATTAGTCCCGTAAAATCACTCTGGGGGTGGCAGTGTTCCACCACGCCAAACGGACATCCGGCACCGACCTACACGTCGGCAGCTGGGATTTTTCTCCGAAGGTATCTCCCCCAACGGGGCACTACCCCGGCCGGGACGAGCTCTAAGCTCCTGACTGGTCTCTCTACATGTGTGGTAGTGCACCGAAAGTGTGTGTGTGTGTGTGTGTGTGTGTGTGTGTGTAATGGAAGGGAAAGAATCCGCGACCCGTTTATTAGGGTACTGTTTCCGCAATCGTCTGGTGTTGATAGGAGAAACCACTGAAAACAACCGATCAGAACAGCTGGCCACTAGAATTCCCCTCCAGAGAGCGGCTGAATTTGACCTCGCTACATAGAGCTCGTGTCGACCACCGCTGCGACTCGTACCATAAGACCTCCGGGTCAGAGTCGCTGCACCATCAACAGTTGTCTTCCTGTGCGAACTTTGCCGATTGGAGTGTCGACACCAGCGCGTTTAGAGGAGGATAGTTGAAGGAGCATATTCGCACGCTATCGCCGCACAAGAGCGCCGTGCGCGATCCGCCCCTCCCCCTTCCCCTCCCCCTCCCCTTCCCCCTTCCCCACCCTCTCCCCTTACCATTCCCCCAACCCCTTCCCCTTCCCCTTCCCCTCTCCTTCCCATTCTCCACCCCTTCCCCCACCACTTCCTTCTGCCTTTCCCATTCACCTTCCACTCCCCTTCCTCTTCCCCTTCCCCCTCCTCCTCCCCCACCCCCTCACCCCGCACGACCCTGTCGTGCGAGCGCCGCCGCGGAACGGCCCGGCTGCACGCAGGCTCACCCACCACGCAAAGGGCAGGGAGCGGTTTCAATAACTGCACAAACGCATACCTCCCACATATCCCATTCCAGTTCACTGGGACACCAATACACTATATGGCATGCTTTCTCAAGAATGGTGAACATTTTCTTAACTTTTTGGTTAAAATAACCTTTTGTTTTGAATGACTTCTCTTATTGATTCAACGTCGATTCTAATTAGTATTTTTTAATGACTTTGTGGATAAAATATTATTTCAATTGTAAATATTATTTCATTTTATCACGTCACACTGACATTTTTTTCAACATTTCGGAAATCTTCAGAACTTATTCAACTTGAAGTTGAACCTTATAAATTTAAATGATCATGAAATGCTGTGAACCTATGATATATTTCACAGAGTTGACCGTTTTAAATAGTTACATAAAATGTCATTTCACTTACGGACTCACATCATATTGTGGCGAAATGAATCGAGCATCAGTTAAAAAGAATCGTTACAAATAGCAAAGATTATGCAGCTACTTTTCTTGAAGTAAATTTAATATGTGCACATTGTACTGCCAATCAAAGAGGAACTTTTTCTTTTTTCGTCATCTTAACAAGCTATCATAAAGATAAAAACTGCAGTTATACTTCGGCAAGTCATATGAAGTTGTGCAGACAGTCACTTGGCTATATCTTTCCCTTCTTGGGGAAATTAGAGAAAAAAAAACTGAAATAACGTTTTGTATTACAAAATGGCAGTAAGTCTTGTAATATTTGTAAAGGTTTCTTAAAGATGTAATTATTTTAGATATTGTGCATCATTTTTACAATGATGACATCCATCTCTTGTAAAACTCTTTTCAGTGGTTTGACGTCTCGCGATGGTCTCGCGTAAAAAGTTTGAGGAAAAAAGCTGCCCTGTTCAGGGCCTTTCCGTAGTATAGCCTCGCTGAGGCTGCGTCGCCACCCGCCGGGTGCCCCTGCCCGCCGGGGCTTGCGACACATCTGGCACAAGGGCGACGCGTACCCTCTCCAACTGCACCCTGGGCTCGGCCTCCCTCGCTTCCTGCCCGTTGCGATGCATTCTACACCAGTCCACTCTGAAAGTATCCACGATACCCGCTGTGGACTACGGTGCCGCGTGCGTTTCAGTAGCGGACACTACAATCCCCAACCCTTCAGAGCGCACCCCTCTGCGCAGGCTGTCATCTGGGTCGTCCATTCTGTCCGGGATGGGGCCTCCGACGCGGGTGGCGTGGGAGCGCGCCAAGGCCGCGGCCGCCGCCGCCGCCTCCAGGCGCCCTCGCCGCCCTTCGGACGACGACGCCCACGACGACGACCACCTCGACGCCGACGCCGACGCCGACGCCGACCTCGACGCCCAGGCGGACGCCCAGGCAGACGCCCAGGCAGACGCCCAGGCGGACGCCGACGTCGTCGACGGCGGCGAATCCCTCGCCGTGCAGCCCAAGTCCCCGACGGACGGCTCAGGTGAAGGGAGGGAAAGAAGAAGCTCGTTAGTTTCACTATGATGAAATGGAATATACACAAAACCGAAATCGACAGTCAATGCAGTAGATGCTGTTAAAAATTACAAATGTATACATTTCAACAATTTCAAGAAATAGGCTATATAAAAAAGTTCATGAACAAGAATATAGAATAACATTAATGGCAATTTAAACTAATCTTAAATGTCTAAAGTTTAAATGAATTGGTTTCAATTGCATCCAATAAAATTTTGATATCAAAATAATTCTAAATAGATATAATTTTCATTTCAATTCAGTCGATTTTATTAAAAATTGTCAATAACGACAATTCAGCCTTTTTTACCCTTTCAAGAGCTTTTCATGTATTGTGTATTTGTTCGGTTCATCCATCATTATCATTTGCCATTGGATCATTAACAGAGAATATCTAGTCAGAATACCGTTCACCGTGTCCGACTTAGGGACTAAAATCTATTATTTCGATCAATACTTCTCAGAATAAATGTTAGAAGTTTCTGAGGCAAGTAGAGAGACAAGAAAATCCGTTTCTACCAGTAAATCTCAGGGGAGAAACTTCATAAAACGAAGTTACTCTTTTGACATTATTGATTGCTAGGTGATCATGCATCATGCACATCAACACGTTCTCACTCAGTCAAAGGCATTTCAACCCTCAGATTGATAAACTGGCTATTTTTTCGGTCACGTCAACTCCTATGGTCATTAGTCCCATTTGTGTGGTGATTTTTTTATATCTGCAGGTGGTGCTGTTCCTCTCCCGCTGGGTGGTGAGATACGGCTACTTTCTTGTAGTCTTGTGGGAAGGATTCACCTTCGCCTACTTCCTCCAGCAGGACACCGACCCATCCGGGAAACGCTTGCGCTCCCGACTTGTCAAGCCTTAGAAGTTTGTTACATTTATTGTAATACAGCGCTCCTCGGTGGGTGAGGGGTTAGTTTACTGACCTCTGAATCCCCAGTGCGAGGTGCGCTGAAAATCCACAGTAGCCATGTCCCGCTTGAGGCATGTAGAAGAACCCTGCGGTTGCCCGGCAAAATTAAATCCCTCCGACAACATCCCGCCCTAAGGAGATCTCACTTTCTCCCAACCAGACAGTTCGGAGATAGTTAACTGAGCCCGACATCTGGCGTAAGAGTCAAAGCCCAGGCGCATTTCGGGGACCGCCCGCGAGGTTCGCCTGCTCCATAAAGTTCCTCAGATCCGCGTCGGGAGTAGGCTTTCAAGGAAACCTGGGTCGAAAACACTGGTACTCTAACAAACGGGCCACAGACCGCACTCGTTCTTTCCTTCCTCTTCCTTGTCCCATCCTCACCCCTTACACACACACTTACACTAACACGCACTACACTACCACACACGCCGGGAGACCGGTCGGGAACTTAGCGCTTGTCCCGGCGGGGGCGGTGCCCTGCTGGTGGGAGATCCCTAGTTGGGGAAAACCCCGTAAGCCGACGGTAGGTCGGCGTCGGATCTGGCCATCCAGCGGGGGGAGACCACCGCCACCTCCCGAAGAAAACATGCACTAAGTGTAGTGTCGTGTGCGTGTACGGGACTAATGACCGTAGTAGTTGACGCGCCCGGAATCACTAACAATCAATCAATTCACGGGTGCGGAACAACTACGTAAGTGCAGTCTGCCCGCTAACAGTCCCCTCCTGTAAATAAATAATATATTGTTAGTGTGTGTGTGGCAGGCGCGGGGGCGTCCCCGACGCCTCCGCCGTCGCCCGGCGCGCGCTCGCCGGGGCCCGGGCCGTTGGCGTCGCCGTCGGCGTCGCCGCTGCGCACGGGCGGCGCAGGCGCGCGGGGGCGGCGGCCGGCGCCGGTGGAGGCGGCGTCGGGGGCGACGCGCGCGGCGCTGCGGGCCACCGAGGCCCTGGCGCGGCCCGCGCACGAGGTGGCGCGCGCCGCCCGCCTGCTGCTGCTGCAGCCGCAGCCGCCCGCCGCGCCCTTCGCCGCCGAGCGCGACCTGCGCCGCGTCTGCGCGCTGCTCTACGACGCCTTCCGATGTGCGTTGCTCGGCGCGCGCCTCTAGCGTTGCCTGCCTTCTAGCCCTTCGCATCTCTAATCTTTCCGTTTTCTCTTTCGTTTCCTTTCCGCATTCTTTTCCCTCTTTTTCATTATTCATCTCTCACTAACATTAATTTTCTTTTTCTGATTTGTTATCAGCAGTGGCGGCTCGTGCTTAGGTTGCACGGTTGCACAACCCCCAGAAAATGAAAAAGATGTCATAATATCTTAGGAATATACATTTTCCTTTTAAACTATTCATTATTCAATATATTGCAGCAATATCGATGTATATGAAATCATTGTGAAACCAAAGAACGTCCAACTGGCGCTCTCTACGCTGTGTGGTGTCAAGCCAGGAATTGCACCAAGATCATGGCTCTTGGCTGTGTTAATGAATTTACCGCTTTTACTCCTTGGTCCTTCGATTTAACACGGGGAAGATACAGCTTTTGGTTAGGCAACCAGACAAGTGGCGCTGTCGCGCTGCGCGGTGATGGAGAGAATCTCAGGGAATACCCATATTATGTCTTCGTCTAATTCACTGCAACTTAGTTTTATGATTTTCGTTTGTTATTTTCGCCTGTACACAAGTTCAGTCACTTATTGACGATATTCAATGCATAGTTAATAATATTTGGAGAAATTGTTTTCATTTGTTATATTTGGTATAAAGTTGGTTCAAAAAGAACATTTGATTAGTTCTTTGTGTAAAGGCGGCCGTTCTGGATGGAAGTCCCTTAGTGCCCCCCGTTGCTGCAGCTGGCCGGCGAACGTTCTTGTATTTACGAATGTGTGTCAAGGTCATCCATTATTGCCAAATATATCAGGGTAGTGAAGTTTTCGAAATAAAATAATTTTATTTGGGTGAAAGGTGTCGAAGCAATAGTGTTTGTTGCGACATACGGGAGTCGAATTTAAGTGGCCAGTGGAAATCCAAGCCAGAACCACGTGCGCGGGACGTGAATATGCCTTACGCGGACCCAAAGCAAAATATTATGTAAGGAGTGTTTATTTCACTTAGTTTTAATTGATTTGAATTGCGTACATTTTTACCTATATCTTCGATGGAGGTGCAACCTTCAGTCTGTTGGGGCACCAGCCATCACTGGTTATCAGCTTCTCTTAGTGTCCCTTCTTTTCCTTTTGTTCTCTCCCACTCTCATTTCTGTTTTTTGTTGCAGCGAAGTTTTCAATTCAAAATCCTTAATCTCTCTCTCTCTCTCTCTCTCTCTCTCTCTCTCTCTCTCTCTCTCTCTCTCACACACACACACACACACACACACACACACACACACTCACTTTTTTTCCTTTTCTTCTCATCCTCATTTTTTTGGTTTTTAATTCTACCTGTGTTGGCACATTGGCGGCCAAATTAATTCAAATATGGCGCCGTACTTGAAATTCAATCATTTATAACAATTCAATTATTTATAACAATCTAATTAACAGCAAAGGACATACATTTCAAACATCTCACCTTCGGCTTACTTAATTTTTCCCTAAAAACCGCGGGCTGACTTCCAGAGAGAAACAGAATTCATTTTTCGTGTGAAACTCTTTGGAAGGACTGAACTACTTTCAAAGGTGCCCTGTAGATCGCGCCAGTTACGGGAGAAACTGTTGAGCCAAAATACCAAATTGTCAACATTCTGAGAATCAGACGCCTTTCCAAATAAGATGCCACGAAATTCAATTGTTTGATAATCTGCAGCCGAGCGGTTTCACAAAGGATCGCCTCGTCAGTCAAAAAAGCCAAGTAATTCGCATCGTGGCTAAATTGAAAGTTAGATTTTTACGTTGGTAGTGAGTGCAGCTCAGAGCATTGCAGTCTCCACAAAACAACGCGTTGGCGCGCGATATCTGCGTAATAACACTAACCCGCACGAATTACGAGAAAAAAAAAACAGGAGTAAACGATTTCCGTTTCGACCACGCAGAACTTTCCCTTGTGTCAAATGATTAAAAGACGACAGCAGTCTTGTTTCGATACGAACATTCCAGAAACTCTCCAAAAATACTCAAGCTATATTCGCAGCCTCAACACTCTCTTTTAGTCAAGTTTCTTTGACACTTCATCCACCTTTCTTTTCTTTCTTTAAATCTCCAATGTTTAACTCTTAAAGAATGTTCGCATTCATCCATTCTCGGGCTCTCACATTTTTTCCTCTTGCAAACACTCTATTTCCTTCTTTCTTTCTATATTACTCACCGAATTACAGGGTGAATATACTTACATTTTCTTTTAGTTGCTATACAGTTATTTTACTTTGTGAAATCGAATTATTTTCTTTTCATTTCAGATAAGGCTGTTTTGAATACTGTGCTCTCCGAGACAGAATTTTTCAAAGAATATCCTGAGGTAAGAAATTGAATTTCTGTTTTTTTTTTAATTGCATCCCATTGATGTTAATAACTTGAGCTCGCTTTGTTTAATTTTTCTTTAAACTGTCTTCTTTCCATCAACCAAGTACTTGGAGGGATCTTTTAATTTTATGGTATGTCAAGTTATTTTCCAAGTTCGCAGGCATGGACTTGCGTCCGCAATGTCTGTCGCCGTTCCGTGAACCCAGCCTACGTTCATTCTTGGGCCGCCAATAACGGTTCCAATTTTTAGTCCAAAAATCTGGCGCCGGAGAAATTTTTCGTTCCGTCACGTTCTGGGCAACAGTCAGTACATCATTTCATTACTTTAGATCCTACTTTCATTACATGGCCACAAGTCCTATTTGTGTTCGCAAGAGCGCAAACGAATGCAATGTTTGAGAGCAAGCAACCCTTCCGGTTGAATTGATCTCACCACTCGGTTGGTTTGGTTGGTTTTTTCGTGTTTCCGGGCGCGTCAACTACTTCGGTCATTAGTCCCGTTAGTGTAGTGCATGTTATTTCTCTGGAGATGGCGGTGATCTTCCCCCGCTGGATGGCGAGATCCGGCACCGACCTACCGTCGGCTAGTGGGGTTTCCCCCTAACCAGGACTCTCCCACCAACGGGGCACCGCCCCAGTCGAGACAAGCTCTAAGCTCCCGACCGGTCTCCCGGAATATGTGGTAGTGTAGTGCATGTTAGTGTAAGTGTGTGTGTGTAAGGGGAGAGGATAGGACAAGGAAGAGGAAGGACAGATCGCGCGCGGTCCGTGGCCCGTTTGGTAGGGTACTGCTCCGGCATTCGCCTGGTGTTGATCGGAGAAACCACGGAAAACTACCGATCAGAGCAGCCGTCCGCTAGAATTCTCCTCCAGACAGCAGCTGAATTCGACCTAGCTGAAGAGCTAGTGTCGAAAATCCTGCCGCCGTCAGGACTCGAACCTAGGACCTCCCGGTTAGAGGCGCTGCAGTGACATCAGTTGATGCACTGAGCTACCGCTCCCGGTCTCACCACTCGGAGACAGCGGTCGAAGCGCTCGCCTTCCATGGGTTCACAACCCCATCGATCCTTGAGGTGGACAAAGCGTGTTGGCGGCAGCATTTCTCGGAATCCTTCTGTTTCTCTAGTCTCCTGTTCCCCCATTGAACAATCACCATGAGATCCCGCAAGGGGGGCGTATTCGCTTGTCATTACGTCGCGAGGGTGGCCGCAGCGTAGGCGAGGCGGTAAGGCGTGTGTGCGCAGCTGGAGTGCCAGGCGGCGTGCGTGCGCCTGCTGCTGCTGGACGCGGTGGGGCGGCGCTTCGAGGCGCGGGCGGCGGGCGCGGCGGCGGCGCTGGCGGCGGGGGCGGGGCCGTGCGCGGCGGCGGCGGACGCGGCCGTGTGGGCGTGGCGCGTGCCGCTGGCGGCGGCCGTGGCGCGCGCGCGCGTGCGCTGCGGGGCGCTGCGCGCGGAGCAGATGCTGCCCCCGCGCCTGCGCGACGCGCGCCTCGAGGACGACCACGCGCGCCCGGCCAGCGGCTTCCTCAACCCCTTCCTCCTCAGGTCAGCCGCTCCTGCTTCGCACGTAAGTCTACAGTACCGGCAGCGTATAAGCGACTCTCGCCAATTGCTGAGGTACGTCATGTGACCTGCTCTGAAGCAATGAGCTTCCGAGGATTTGTTCTCTTTCTCACAGCCAGAGTTCAGCGTTGCCGTTCATCTGTCTCATACAAAGTCGCTCGAGAAGCGCACAGATCCGGAATCAACAGTATCAGTGCGAATGAAATGTGCCTTTGCCGATGCGTGCCAGGCCAATTGGTGTGTGGCTTCCGTGCGCCGTCGAGTGCACTGGTCCGAGGCTGAGAGTTTCGTAAAGGCTACGTACATCGGATAAACGTGGAATAGTGTCATAGAGAATCGTGGATTTTTGTATTTTCGAGGCAGAGAAGATGAACTGCGGAATATTATTACATCTCGACGATGTTGTGGGTACAGTTGCGACTGCACTGCAGATAGGCTCAATAGAGAACGAAGCCACCCGGAGCATCAAGTTTTCAACGCGGTTTGTAACGCGATAAGGTTCGGCTGTGTCGAAGAATATGAACATGATATCAAGACGTGTCATCGTCGGTCGGTAAGTGTTAATGTTTTGAGATTTCATTTATCTATCATATAGATAGTGCCATGTGTCAACATCGCATCGAACTGCCAGAGTCACTTATACGCTGCCGGTACTCTAGTGGAAGTTGTATCACGGGAGGGGGCAATGCTCTTTCCCAGCGGGATGAGATCCGGTGCCGACCTACTGGCCGGTTTGCGGGGTATCCATGTATCTGCCACATGCGGGCCACCGCCTCTGCCGGAACAAGCTTCAAGCTCCCAACTGGTCTCCCGACATGTGTGGTAGAGTAGTGCGTGTAAATGTAAGTGTGAGTTGATAAGGGGTGAGAGTAGGACAAAGAAGATGATCGCACCCCCGTTTCTTAGGGTGTTGTCCCGGTATTCGCCTGGTGGTGACTGGAGAAATCACGAAAAACTATCGGTAAGAGCAACCGGTCACAAGAATTCCCATCCAGACAGCTGAACTCGACCTTACTGGTAGCCCATGTCGAAAATCCTGCTACCGTCACGACTCGATCCCTTGGTCCTGTGATTCTAGTAACAAAATTATCATGTTTAAGCAATTCCCTAATCTTTTGCAGATGTTCCACATGAGTAGGTGGATCATGAATAATGATTGGAGGTATACTAACCAATTGCGAGGAAGGAGAATCGTTATTTGAGCACCATGCTCTGGGTTCGGGTCAGGAGCAACAGAGGAAAATTTACTGCTGTTGGAATATTCCATGAAGGCACATTTGAAATATTAGGCATGTTGCTGGAGCCCTGTTCATAGGAAGCTTCATTATGCCCAATATCTTCGGGACACAATCTCGGGCACTTAAAGGAAGGAGAATGCGCTGCAAATCCTGTGGGGCCAGTTGAGAACATTCCACGTTGGTGTGGACAGCTGAGTGAAATTTGAATTTGCAGGTTGGCTCGCTGCAAGTTGTTGATGCTGCTGCTCCTGTATGAATTATATGCGTCTTCATGTAATGAAAGACTTTAAGTGCATATAGAGCTGACGACACCACATCTCATAGCGGCGAAAATGATGCATTCGCGTTTTCTGCCATTGTTGGATGGAACATTTAATTCGTCCCGTCGCCGGGGCGACAGCACCTCGAGCTGATGTGTCTAGAGGTCAAACACTGCTAAACATACACTTCATTGCACTGATATATTTAAATAAGTTACTCGCATGATGAACGGCCGTATCACGGCCCCTCAAGGACTTTTCTTATCACTGGTCACAGTCGAGGTTCTGCGGAGCGAAGAGGGAGAGGTGTGCGGGAGAGGTGTGCACCGTTCAGTAGTCAGGCGCGGAATCATGAGAAAGTTGTGAAGTTTAATTTTCTATTTTAAGAAACGTTTGGCGTTTCCGTTCAAATTCGGTAAGATTTCTGTGGGATTTATAACATTTTAAAATTACCATAATATCTTCTGAAGATTAATTATTTCTCTAAGTTGTTTTTACCCCTACTTTCCTGTGGAATTGCTGTAGTGAGTGGTTGTGCGTGCAGGGACGACGACGCGGCCGACGTGCTGCTGGCGGAGGCGGGCCTGCTCCTCCGAGAGGCGCCCGCGGGCCAGGCGGAGGAGGCTGAGCGCCCGGCGCCCTCGCCCGCCCCGCCCCCGCCCCCGCCCTCGCCCTCGCCCTCGGCGCGCAAAGGCTCTCGCGCGCAGCCGCTGTCCTGCGAGCGGGACCCCGCCTACCCGCGCTTCATTCTCTGCAAGAAGATGGCGAGGTAGGAGGCAAACGCTTCGCGCGCTCGCAGTAGCACAGGTGGAGAACGGTGAAATAGTAGGTTCACCTCGGTTAACGTACGATCGAATTCGATTCCCCATGGTCCCATCATCCAGCAATCCTGCTATAGTGGCGATGGCGGTTCTCAGCCGAGCACAGGGAAACCGACCATTGGGGGGACGGACCTCCCGTCCCAGAAGAAGGCGAGCAGCAGTGCCACACCAGTGGTCCAAGTGAAACTTTTAAAATATCTCTGCCGATCTCAAAGCACCTCGGAATACATTTCGAGAACCTATTTTCTAGGGGTTTCTCTAATACTTCAAATCAGATTGGTTTCATACACGCGTATGTACGTTTTAATGGCGGTATCAGCAGCAAGCCCTCTAATGAGCCCAATGAGGTAGCACCAAGCGAAGACTTTAATGCATCTATACACCCCAGCACATTTTGAGAAATAATGTTCTTCAGAAGGTTGTTCCAAGTCCTCGCTCGCGCGTGGGTAGTTGATTTCGAAACACCTGTTCCATTTTTCTCTTTTATTTCAAACTAGCTGATAGAGCCCCACCTCCGAGGCTTCTCAAACGAAAAATAAATATGTATGAGTGGTGAATACGATTTGTTGATTACAGAACTCACAGTATTGGACTAGGACAACAGATCTTTTCTTCTTCTCTTTCTCCCCCTAGTTCTTTTTTTTTATCTTTTTTTCAAAATTTCGCTTTCTAATTCGTCTTCTTTCTTCCTTATTCTGTCTTTTACTTCTTTCTCCCCCTTCTTTCTCTCATCAGTGTCATAGCTAAAATTAATATGGCATGCAAGGGTTGCTGCAACTCGCAGCGTGTAACACATCAATGTCAAGTGGGTTGCGTCAAGCGGAAAGTCGGCGAACAAAGTGCTCAGCTAAATTTAATATACCGGCTAGATGTCGGGGTCCTGCAATGCCGGGGTATTAGTTAAGTGAATGGCAGAGAGCACAGCATTGGGCTAAGTCTCTTTCGTTTTCTTCTTATCCTACCTGTTGTTCGTCTTTCTCTTCATTTTCTTCTGATCTTTCTTCTTCTTCTTCTTCTTCTTCTTCTTCTTCTTCTTACCTTCATCTTTTCTTCCCATCCTTCTGTTTTCTCTTCTTTCTCTTTCTTCTCTTCCCTCCTTCTACTGGTCGTCCCCCTCTCTCCGTGTCCATCTCTTTCCTTCTTCTTTTCTTCCTCCTCTTCCTGCTTTTTGTCCATTCCTTCCTCCCCAGTGTCACAGCTAATGTTGCATGTCAATATTAGAATTGCTACACCACTAAAGCGGGAAACATTGAAATGTCATGGTTAGTCTAAGAAAGCAATTGCCACACAACAGCTGTGCTTAGTTAATAATATTTTTGTATACCAGCATTTAAACGACCTTTCCTGTAGCAAGAAATCGTTCATGAAAGCGTCTTTTACGGCACAAATGATGGCGTATTAGATTGTACGGCACGAATGATTGCGTCATCACGCCAATGGCAACTATAGAACATTGTAGAGGTAGAGGTAAACGGAACAGCCGACCACCGTTTTCTTGCACAGATGTCCCGAGATATCACAAGAAAGTTGTTTCTCAAAATTAAGTTCGATTCTCTTAAAAACGTACAATGCTGTTATACAAAAAATCGTATGTAAGTCGTTTGTAATGTTGCTCGATTACATCCGTACAAAATTGAAAAGTCGCTGTTAACGCCGTTCGTTTTCAAAACATGTACTCATGCAGTAAATCTGGACATTGCAATGTAATTGTATGAAGTGCTCTTTGGCGTCTGGTGTGCACAGCGGCGAGGGCGAGGGCGTGGGCGCGGGCGTGGCGTCGGCGTGGGCGGTGGCGGGCAGCGCGGCGGTGCGGCGCGGGGCGCTGGTGCTGGTGGAGCGCGCGCGCTGCCGCGGCGCCGCCGCCCTGGCGCACGCCCTGCACGCGCTCAAGCTGTCGGGCGGCGTGGCGCACACCCACGCGCTCTGCCCGCGCGCGCTCGCCTACCTCGCCGCGCTGCTCGCAGACAACCCGCGCGCGGGCGCGCTCGTGGCCTTCGGCGCCGGCGCCTGGTGAGTCACGCCTCAGCACTTGCTTGCTGCCTTTTTTAGTGATTCCGGACACGTCAACAGCTTGGCTCATTTGCCCCGTAAGTGTAGTGCATGTTTCCCCCGCCCGGCGTCGACCTAGCGGGGTTTTCCCCAACCAGGTGTTCCCTACCAGCTGGGCACCGCCCTAGCCGGGACAAGCTCCAAAGTTCCTGACCAGTCTCCCTGCATGGTAGTGTAGTGCAAGTGTAAGTGTGTAGGAAATGGGTAAAGATAGAACAAGGAAGAGGGAGGAAATATCGCGCGCGGTCCGTGGCTCGTTTGTTAGGGTACTGCTTCGGCATTCGCCTGGTATTGATCGGAGAAACCACGTAAAACTACCGATCAGAGCAGCCGGCCATCAGAATTTTCCTCCAGACAGTGGCGGAACAATGACCTAGCTATCGCGCGCGGTCCGTGGCTCGTTTGTTAGGGTACTGCTTCGGCATTCGCCTGGTATTGATCGGAGAAACCACGTAAAACTACCGATCAGAGCAGCCGGCCATCAGAATTTTCCTCCAGACAGTGGCGGAACAATGACCTAGCTATCTAGCTATTGCCGAAAATCCCACCGTCGGGACTGGGAGCTTAACGCTTCCCGGTCAGAGGGACTACAGAGACATCAGTTGATGCCCTCAGCCACCTCTCTCAATGGGGCGCTGTTTGGAGTGCTGATGCAGGAGAAAGAAGGGATATACGATGAAATGGTTTGCGACGATCGGGTCCATTTCAGTTCAACAGGAGTGGTACGCGAGCTACTGCAGCGTTCGACGGAGGGGCAATTTGGCCACAAATCGAGCATTTGAGCAGCTCTAGTAATATATAGTATACTGAAGATCTGTGCTACTAAAACGGTGACCTATTTGGGTGTCGTGGCCCAGCACTTCTCTACGGGTTACCGATGTGGCCCTCTGCTTGTGATAAGTTAGCACAATGGGAGGAGTGCGGAGGAAGAGCGGAGCGGTTCCTCTTTGGAACATTTCGGCTCGTCACATGCTTTTAACTTCTCGTCGGCAGCATTGTGGCCGTATTCATGCAGGCGGCATGAGTAATACCGCTCCAAATTATGCTTCTTATTTACAAATCAAGCACTGCAAAGCACTCAAAGATTTTTAATGAAATAAACGGACTAATTTTGACGATTTGTTTTTGTTGTGACCGCCCACGAGCTTTCACAAGTCCCGCCACTGAGCCTTGTAATGGCGGGAAGCGCGCGGGCCGTCACGCCAGAATGGGCGGACGGAGACTCGCCGCCATCCTTGGCGGCAGGCCCAGCCGTCGAGCCGCGAGCCCCATGGACTATTTAGCGGGCCTCCTCGCAGCGAGAGGCCAGTCCAGAACCGTGGCGAAGGAGCGCACACGGTAGCAGCGAGAGGCAAGGGGCGGTAAGCCCCCACTTATCTACGCCGTAGGGAGTCGGCGTGACGCCCGGCCTAGTGGAGGCGCGGGCCCGGACAGTCTGGATCCAGTCAGCGATTGCGGAGCCGTGGCTGAGGAGAGCACACGGGAGCAGCGAGAGGCAAGGGGCGGTGAACCTACCCCCCACTTATCTACGCCGTAGGGAGACGGCGTGACGCCCGGCCTAGTGGAGGCGTGGGCCCGGAGAGTCTGGATCCGGAGCGCACACGGGAGCAGGACCGTGGCGGAGGAAAGCACACGGAAGCAGGTCCGTGGCAGCGGAGTGCACACGGGAGCAGGACCGTGGCAGGGGAACGCACACGGGAGATGGACCGTGGCGGAGGCAAGCAAGACGGGACGTCAGCCGAGAAGACAGTCTGGCAATGTTAGCGGTTGGACCACTACTGTAAAGAGTTTAATAAATTGTTATCGTTGACGCCTGCCTTTCTTTTTGTGTACATAACAGTTTTTTTTATTCTCAACTTCTGAGAAGCCATTTCGCAAAACGCTGAAAGCGCCACAGATTACAATTACAACCAAAACAAATAACCAGAATTAAGATAAAAGAAAGCAGCAGAAGTAACGCCGCCTGTAGTAAGGGATGTAAGCGGAAAGAGACTAGAGGACAAGTTTGACTAGTGAAAGGCTATTAGCACGCTGGGCATTGAAGCGGGCCATCATGAGCAGGCTGGCCTCAATTCTTGCATTTGACCAGCTCTGCTCATGTCGAAGCCTACAGGACCGCAATCAAGTCTTTTAGAAAATGTACAGTTAAAAATAATTTAGAAAGTATGGTTATCTAGGCTAAGAAATATCAAACAAAAATTAGAGTATAAGGCAGGATTACTCACGCAGAAATTTTGAAAAAAAAATTTTCAAAAACATTAAAAAAATAAATAAATTCCATTGAAAGCTATTCAAAATCTGTCATCACAAGCACTTCTGAAGAATCTTACGTTAGCGAACTAGAAGAACCTGGGTTTAGGAAAAAATAATAATAAAAGAACCAACTGAATCATGAATTAACTGGCATAGGTAGGCTTGGGAGAAAGTACGGAAAATCCTATCTGATGGATCGCATCCTCGTACCACAAAAATCTGAGCCAGCCAACAAATAAAGACTTCTGTAAGTGAATATCCTCGTTCACTGACACCAATGCTTCATACTAAGGTTAGCAATCGTGACATTGCAAGAAATAAATCGGTCTACAGATACGAGAAGAAAATAATTTGTAATATCTTACATCTCGAAGTAAGTCATGAAGTTGTGGTCCTTTACCCCACCTCTGAAGTATATCCGCTCCAGCAAAACAAACATTCACGTTTAATCATCCTGCTTGTGAAGGCTACAATATGTACATTACATGGTACTACATATTGCCATTGTAGATATTGTTCCACACTCGTCGCCAGAATATTCTGCCAAGCACGAGATTCCACTCTACCTGAATCTCGCGGCGCTACACGTCTAGGCTCCATATACTGGTATATTCCACCCGAAGAGTTTCGTGTCTGCCGTGTTGGTAACTCCGTGCAACCCCACGCGTTATCACGTGACCCCGTACCTCTTGTGAGCTGTACGTGACCCGTGCTACTATGCCAACTTCGCCCCTCCCACCAGCCGGCCGTATTCCTCCTATTAGGTACTATTTTCGTCTCTATTGTTTTGAAAAATCAAAGAAACGTCTTGGATGTGAATGTTATGAAATTACATCAGATATTTAGGGAAATTCCTATTTTATTCTAGCGAACTTACTTAAAGGCTGGTTATAATGAGCACAAATCATGACAAATGATGACATTTGACGAAGTTTAATAAAAATAAATAATTTTTGCTTCTTTAAGAATAAATGCCCTTTTTTTGCATAAATATCTCTTTTAGAACTTTTTTGCTTTTTGTGTATTATTTTTATATACAATGCCGAGATATCAGAAAATCGGCCATGGTCCAACATTAATATTCATCACGAAATCTTGAATTCACGTATTTGTATTTTAAAATGGGTGAGAATCCCTAACAGTATCCCTACAGATTTTTTTCGATTTCCCCATTTTATAAATATCAGTCATATTCTGAGAACATGGTCGATTGACAATTCACCGAGGGCACCAAAATTTTAAATGGAAATAAATGTAAATACCCAGAAGGTTTCATTGTTGCTAATGTTGGACTTCTAAAATATATGCCAGTCACATCAGTAGATGTTGAGAGATCCTTCTCCGCATTCAAACTGATTTTGTCTCCCAATCATCGCAAATTTGAAGTTGTGGTCCTTGAAAAGTTACTGGTAATATGCGAATATTACTTGTTAATGCACACTACTATAAAATGTAGAAGAGTTGTAAATATGTAAATCTAGTTTTACAATAAAATGTACGTTTTTGTTTTGTGCATTTATGTTGACTAAATAATATAGACAAAAATTACAAACAATTTTTTATTTTATTGTGTATGTAACTTATGACAGTGCCTTTTTTCTCTTTATTCTTGACATTTTCAGTGCATTTTTGGGCACATAAAAGACGATTTTTTAGTGCCTAAACATTTGATGTCTAGTTATGAAGCGTACAGAGTTCACACAGCAATACCAGCTTTTCCAGCCAGTTGCAGCTATGCCTACCTGTGAGGGCACACTACACACGAGTGTGTTCTAAATTAACCAATACATTTTATTGTCTTAACGACAAATGACTACTCATAAGACACTGATGTGCGTCATTTCCAACTCTTCTTTTAAAAATATTTGTAATGATGAATTTTCATTGTGAATAATGATCGGTATGTTCTGAATTGCTAAAGTAACAACTGGTAATTGGCCAAAAAAATGGCTACTACTATTTCCCAATTCCTTCAATGAACCAAACCATTGAATAATAATGAAAGGCCTAAAAAGTTATAATAAATGCGTTGCCGGATATTTGTTAAACTGGTGTTACTACAACAGAGCATACTTCTTCCTATTATTTCTAAATTTGCAATTTTCCAAAATTCAGGGAGTTCAACAAAAATGAGACACAAGCCATTCTTTTAACCGTTTCTTCGTCTATCCGTGGGAAAAATTAAATAAAAAATTTAGAGCTGTTTTTGAGAAAAATGTTATTTTTAATTGCCTCTATTTCGCGCCAAATTACAGGAAAACTACTCATATTTCCGAAAAATTGAACATGAACTTATTTAAAAATCCCTCTTTAAGAAAAAAATTTAATTAGGGAAAAAATCTCTATCTTCAGTATTAACGTAGTCGTGCAGATTTAGTTGTCGCAAGTCGTAAGACGCCTCAAAACATTGTGCTTTTGCAATTGTCAAAAAATCTGGAATTTCAACGAACATGAGACCTGTTCTCTTAAGCGTTTTAAGCGTCTTAAGCGTTCTCTTAAGCTATCTGAAGACAAAGACTTGGTCAAAAAATTTGGTGCCAGTTTTGAGCAAATTTTGAAACTGTTTCTGATTCTTCATATAAAGTACCCTCAAAAATCAAAATATCTGTGTGAAACTCGCAAAACCTCGAGTTCATTAAAATCATTGGGAAATATCAATTTTGCAGAAAATCGGCTGAACTATTTAGTCGCTAGCGTTAATCACAGACCGACAGATTGCTGTCAATCGAGTTTTCGGTATTAAGCACCCCAAAACATGGAATCTGACTACACCGGGTGTTAAAGGTTTTTTTCTATATTTAGTAACAGGATTTATCCACTTCTTTGTAACCAGGGCCCGACAATAAGAGTTTTTCTGCCGAAAAATCGCCGTTTTCCGGCGCTCGATGACATAGCTTCCTCTTATTACGAAGTACTTCCATGAGGGTAAAAGATTAAAAATACAATTATTTTTTAATTGTCCTAATTGCCTAATTCGTGTTGTTTTTGTGCTTCAAAGCAGGCCGGAAACTAGTAGGTTTTCTAAATATCGAGAGAAAACACTCTTTTCTATACAGTTGAAAATTGGAAATGCAGGTCGTAGTCTTCAAATATACAGCAAGAAATGAATATATAAAGTGCGTTACGATACACGGACGGAAGTGTTACATTACTTATTCCGAGATTCCGGCCCCGGTTACTCTGTCACGTCGCCTCTGCAACTCGCAAGTTGGTTATGCTTGCATCATCGGCGTGAGGGCAGAAGAAAAAATCATCTTCATAATTATAGTTGAAGGAAGGAAACAAATTGAATTATTGCAATTTTTGAAAAATCAGGGATCTCAACGTCCATGAGACCATTCTTAAGCATCCTTTACGCAATTCGAGATCAAAATTTAATCAAACAATTTGGTGTCGTTTTTGAGAAAAAATGTTTAGACAAAATTAAAAAATGCCTATATTTTACGCAACATTTTCGTCTCAATTTTTCGAAAAATTATACATGTATTATTTCAAAATCTTTCTTTAAAGAATAGATTTCATTAAGAAAAAGGGTCTGTCTTCAATATTTTAGTTGCAGGAAGACGGGGGGGGGGAATTTTTTCGAATGTTTGCAACTTTAAAAAATTAGGGATATCGAAGAAAATCAGACCTGCATTTTTCTCTTAAGCGTCTATTATCCTATCCGAGAACAAAATTTAATCAAAGAATTGCGCGCAATGTTTTTAAAAATTTTGAAAATGTCCAATGGGCTTTATGTAAAGTACCCTCCAAAATTGAAATATCGGTTTCAAATTCATGGGACACAACAGTCAGATCGATCGGAGAATATCAATTTTGGAGAAAATCAGATAACGATTTAGCCGCTAGCGTTGACCACACACGGACGTACAGACAGACGGTCTGATGAACGAATAGACGTTTTGCCTTCATTCGATTTTTCGGTATCAAGGGCCCCCAGAACATGGATTCCGACTACACCATGTGTTAAGAGGATTTTTTTCTAAATTTAGCAACTGGATTTATTCACTTTTTCGTTACCACTGCCCGACAACATGCGTTTTTCGGCCGAAAATTCACCGTTTTATCTCGCAGCATTACATAACTTTCTCTATTCTCCATAAGCAATGGAGAGAAAGTAAAAAGGTGTTTGAGCTTCAATTAAGAGAAACATCTGAATACTAAGATTGTAGAAAGAAATGATAGTTTCACTAAGAACGTCGCAAATTGGTCAACAAGCGTAACAAATTTAGACCGTCAATTAAAAGTGATAAACACCTTTATACTATACATACGGGCAAAGAAGTGACAGTTTCTTTATCACCGTTAACAATATGACCTTGTAGGATCGTTTGAGCGAGCAACTCCCCGGGGCTGAGCTCGTCAGTCAGGAGACGGGAAGGGGTGGGGGCGGCGCCGCCAGTCACAAGAGCAGCGCCCGGCCGCATCGCGTGCAGCAGCAGCCACGGCCTAAAAGGAGGTGACCTCTCTCCCTCCCTCCCCACCCCACGCCCACGATCCGCTTGATTTGTGAGCCTCACCCACCTGCAATAAGCTGCCGCTCCGGATCATAGGTCACAGAGCTCGGATGCGCCCTCCATGTTGGAATAAGCGGTCGAAGGGGCTGAGGTCGGAAAAGAATTGCCCTTCACAATCTCTAATTCTTTTTCGAAAATATTCTGAAATGTAGCCATAATTTTCTGGTTATATCAGCTTCTAAGTAACGAGATATTTCCATGAAAACTACACAAAAGAAACCTGTGTTTTAGAGACGTTCTGATCGGTAGTTATCCGTGTTTTTTTGTTACTGCTAGACGAATGCCGAAGCAGAACCGTCACAATCGGGCCACGAACCGCGCGCGATTTTCTTTTCCTTGGCGTATCCTGCCCTTTCTTACACGCACTACATAACCACAGGTGTCGGGGATCCCGGCTGTGGCGGTGCCCCTCCGGGGATGATACTTGGAAGGGAAAATCGTCCGCAAGCTGGCGTGTAGATCGGCGCCGGATCTCACAATTCTGCGAAGCAGGAAAACCACTACTTTCAGCGATAAAACATTCACTACAACAACGGGGCTAATCATATTAGCAGTAGACATAATCTAGAGAAAGGACGTTTGAAGTCACACGGCAGAGGTAATGTAGCCGGGAGAACATAACGATTTTTTTTAAATGCTTCAGTAGGTCAGAGGCATGTTGATGATTGTAGTTGTTTATGCGTATAGTTTAGAATTGTTTTCCTTTATATTCGCAAATTGCTTGAAGGGTATTTTTGTTTCTAACAATTGTCAACTGTTACCCGCATTTTTTCTTTAATATCAACAACCTCCTGATGTGCGTATTCTGTGTAAAAACAGTTGGATCAGAATCACTTAACTGAGCAAGGTGTAACCCTACGTGACAGGTACAAGCCCTTGGCAACTGTTCATTTTGAGACATTGTCAGCATGTGTTGTTGCATCACGTATTATAAAAAAATGTATTACCTGAAATAAAAAGCGACAATTACTAGAAGATTAATTATAGAAGTGAGATTATTCTGAATTTTATTTGGGAATGTGAAGACATTTTTGTATTTACACGAATTACTATTTCTCTCAGACAACAAACTACATCTTGATTTGTTTGCGATTTCTCTTCCACCAGCTTCTTTTAGTAAGTCTATGTGCTTAAAATCTACACAATCTACAAAATCTAACGAAATAATTATTAGTAGAGATTTCTTTTTAAATTCAAAATAGTAGTTTCTCTATTTTCTCTGACTCATTTCTGAAGGAACGAAGGGCTGGACTTTTGCCCCCTGGAATCGCCCTTCGCGCCAGCGCCGGTCGTGCGGCGAGGCGCCTCTGCCTCGTTCGCACCCTTGATTTAGGGCGCGCGCACACGCCACCCCCACCCCACCCCCACCCCACGCACTGCGCCGCTTGGCCTGGCGCCTCGCGCCGCGCGGTGCCAGCTCCATTAACACAGTGCCACCCACGGGCCGGTGACGACTGTCGGCATCCCAATCGATAGCCCAAACCCGCGACCGCCTCGACAAGCGGAAGAGCGATTTTGCTTTGGCGCAGACGAGGAGCGCGGCGCGAGAAGGCGAAGGCGACCGGCAGCAGCCTGGGAGGCTTGCGGCGCCAGGCCAACCCCAGGCACCTAAGAGCTCTACTTCCTCTGACACGAACTAAAATGTGGAGTCCATTTTTATTAAGTATGGTTGAAGTATGCAGTATAAGATGCACAAACAAGTATAAACAACAAAAGTTTACTATGCCAACAAGATACTGAGAATTATTCAGAGATGCGTCTGACAGGTCATCAGTTGGTACGGTGCGATCCAATCGGAAGCTTACACGTCACTGCAGTGACTAACTTCACTACAGTGGCGTCACTACGGTGGAGTTCAACCTTGCGATTGGATGTCACCGTAATAGCTGATGACCTGTCAGACGCATTTCTGAATAAATCGCAATATAAGACAGTTCACCAGATACAAACAAGTAAAACGCAAGTCCATCCTTTAGCCGCAGTATCTACTAAGTTAATAGTCCTAATTCCAGACAGCACAGCTTTCCAGAGCCTCTGTCGCCTCCCTAGCAGTAGCACTGTTCCCACAGGCTCTCGCTCTCTCACTCGAGTAGGATCTATCAGAACTCAGTTGCCAACTATGTGAACTGCGTTCTCAAATGCCTGCTCTGGCGCTCGCAGTCACTTATATAGTCGAGGCGATGTCACGCCCTGACTCGTCTCAAAGTTCACTGTAACTCACTGTAATATATTTGTACGTATTTTTGTAAACTTGGCAACATCTTTTTCAAAATTACAGCAAAACCACTTATATTTTGAAACCCCTTTAAAAAAATATTACAAAGTATTAATATTGAAGAATCGATAACGTCAACGACAAAATCTCTAGTTTCAAAAAAGGATTAAATATGAGAATGAAGCCCTAAGAGAATCCTCGTGTATTGAATTGGCTATGAAGTTCTAGTAAACCTTTTTATTGACGTTTCACATCAGCTACAAATCGCTTTAATGGAAGTATGATTTATGAGTTCATTTCTGCTTTAAAAATTACATTTTATCATGTAAAAGGCAATAAATACCCGTTAGTATGCAAATGGGGATTTTTGACAGTCTTCGGACGAAACTCAACAGTAACATTAAATTTTGGAAACTTGATGTGCGTAAATAAATGTCAGGAAGGGTGCTTTCCTGACGGTATTTCCTTCTCTTTTTTCTTGATAATCAATATTAATTTTCCTATGACATTTAAAAGGTAACCTCGGGAAGTAACAGTACTTTATCGTTAATATGTACCGACTAAACTGACTTTAAATGCCAGTGACTATACATTATAACGCAAAACTGTACGAACAACAGTTATCCACTTTACACTGATTCAATTAGATTTATAATCTAAGTGGCAATTAATCAGAACGATTCATAAGAGAACAAAATATTTATCTGGATACTCGTTTTTATGAAACCACTTGCTTTTCAAAAGAGTATTGATTTAACGATCAGATGTAAGAAAAAAGACATTATTGCTATGACAAATCATTTGATATCTCCAACATTTGCCAATGAAAATATGCTTTGAAGCCATTGAAATGTAAATCGATCGATGAAGGCTATTAGTAATCCTTTAGTAACTTTAATGTGCAATTAATCAGAGTCGAGTCTCTTGATCCGTTCTTAGATCTTTGTTCAGTAGAGTAATCAATTGTGCCATAGTGTGAAAGATTGTTTTTGATTCACCTGCCCTTCTGTATACTTCAACATAAATTATTACGGTCCCCTAGAAAGTCAATGCAGTGAGTGACGTAAGAGATGATAATGATGGAACCAAATTATTTTCTGTATTCTGAGTAACAATTTCGGAAGCCGGGAATACTAGATCTGAAAGTAGAAGAACCAATGGGGACAGACTTTATTCCGACGAGCTCCGAGCTTCTTCTTCTTTCTGTCGTACCTGGGCGACAGCTCGCGTACGGGCCATGATCTACCAGCAGCGACCCGGCCTCGCGGCTGTGGGTTAATGGGGTACGTGTGGTTAGCACGAAGATATCCCCACCCCGTATTCTGGTCTTCTCAAGCTTATAGGTGAGTTTTCTTATCGTCACACAGCAACATATATGTTCATTGCAAGGAAAAGTCACATTGCAATCTGGCCCGATCGGGAATCGAACTCGGGGTCGCGTCATGAAAAGCGAGCACGCTGACCAAGGAGCAAAACCGCGAGAGCTCTGCAATAGTTATATATGCTAAATCAGCTTCTCAAACTTTGCTTAATAAAATCTGAAAGGTAAATAACTACACTTTGTTCTTAAATTACTCTTAAATGTGCTATACGTATTAACCATCTCTCTCAACAGAAATGTTTAATGTATCCTTTACCCCCTTAATCAACACACAAAACTTCCTTTGCGATTAAATCTCAATTTGAAGTGCCAAACATTAGTAAAATGAAATCTTTGAAATGTACGAAAACTGAAGTAACCGGCATTGTTCAAGTGTTTATCAAAGCCATCAATAAGTCTCAAGAAGTGGTGCTATCGAATGATACAAACATTCTAGTACTGGTTAGTTTTCTAATTTCTTTGCTCTGGATTAGTTTTTCGGTCTTGCCTCATCCTCTTTCCAGTTGCCATCTATCACCGCCCAAAATACATTTGTTCAGATTTTCTCAATTTTTCGATCCCCAAATGATAGAACTGATAGTAACATTAAGTATGTTATAGAAGGGTTCAACCTTAAACTTTATGGAAATTTTCGTTGAAAAATTTGCAACCGTTTTTAGGAAAATGTCTTTTAAGCGTTTCTGTAAACGCGAAATTTCAAGCTCTTTCTTACAGACTGTTTTTGAATTTTCTAAAAACTTCATAGAATGTCATTTGAAGCACTTCCTCTCCCAAATGCAATAACAATCCTCTCACAAATTGCTGAATATGTGCATATTAATGGCGTGAGAGATAATTTAAAACACATATATTTGCGCAATCTTTGGAAAGAAAACATAAGAATATGGAAAAATGACTTGTGTGCCAACATAAACAGTGTATTTATCACTATCCGTACAAAGAAGTTAAAAGAAAAAATTGAAGCAGTTTTTGAAAAAAAAAATGGCGTTTGAGCGTTTCTGAAAATGCGGAAATTGAGTTTTCGACAGCTTTATCAGACATCATACAAAGCATATGAACCCACAAATTCAATAATGTGAACAAATCGCCGCTAATATAAAGATTAACGACGTGAAAAACATATTTAAAATTTTTTTGTAATTTTTAAAAAACGAAAGAATAGAGAATAATTCCATTTATGTCATCTCATGCAGTACATTTAGCACTGTATCTTTCAAAAGTTTAAAGCAAACGTTTAGACCCGTTTTTGAGAAATTCTTGTTTTTGTTATTTTTTAATATTGCACGTATTCGTATTTCATATAATATTGAACGAAAACTACTTAACTTTTCAAGAAGATGGACATGACCTTCATGAAAGAACTAATTATGGGGAACAAATTTCATTTGAGAGAAAAATCTCTATATTCAATTTTGTAGTTGAAGGAAGACGCCTACATTTTTTAACTTTTGCAATTTTCAAAAATCAGTTCTCAGTGAGAATAGGAGCTGTGCCATCTTTATAAGTATATTTCGCTCTTTTCTGGCAAGAAATTTAAAGAAAAAATTGGTGCCATTTTTGAGAAAATTTTGAAAATGTCCCAAAGACTACATGTACAGTATCCAAAAATTTAAAGAAGCTTTTCAAAATCGTAAAGCTTACAGTGGAGCCAAATCGATCGGGGATATATTCATTTTATAAATAATCATACAAATAGTTTAGGCGCTAAACAACTCTTTTTCGGTATCAAGGGACCCATAAATGTGTCTTTCCGTTGAAATCTCAAAATCAATTTTCCGCAGCATTACATAACATTCTCTATAATACGTATTTTACTCCGTATATACGTACGTATACGAGAAAGGAAACTGGCGGTGCTTCAAAATGGCACAGACTTTCTGGTACGAGTTAGTTTCTTTTTCTTTCTTTTGTCTGGACTTGCTTTTCGGTCTTGCCTCATTCTCTGGCCAGCTGCCATCTATGACCGCCCCGAGTACAGTTACCACCACGTAAAATGGGTATCGGTCAAATTGTAAGTCCCAGTTTTTCTACACATTCTGGCAGCGCTGTATGGAGCATAATGCTATGTTTCTTTCGTAGTTAACTATTACAGAACAACATTCTCAGCCAACTGTCAACGACTAAGAAGCAGATAGGTTAGATTTCCCCTAGATTTTCCGCAATCATGATCTCTATCATGAACATCTACCATGATAGACGTGTTCATCTTTAGAGTCGAGAGTGCTGACGCAGAAGACACATGGGGGTGGGGCTAGTCGCTTTGCGTCGTAGTGCAAGCCATTCCTTCGCCTACAAGAAATATATCAATAATGATCATCATCATATGCATCAGGACTTTAGGCCTGTTCCGTCTCCAGGAGTTTCATTTGATCATTCCATCCCAGTCGTGGACGTCCTTTATTTCTTCTGCTTTGCGGTCTGTATCCGAAACTTTGAAGGGTGATACGCGAACTATCCATTCTCTGAAGATGGTCGTACCATTGGGATCTATGTGAATCTAATATTTGGCCTATATTGCAAACTTGAAGTTCTGACCTAATGTCTTCATTTTTCTTGGGGTTCGTCAAAGAGTATCCCGCTAGTGTTCTCAACAACCTCATTTCTGCTGCTTCAATCTTTTTTCTCTGTTGAGTTTTTATTGTCCATGTCTCTAAACTATACAAGAGGGCTGGAACCGCCATAGTTCTACAAAATTTAAGAACAGTGTATTTTCTTACTTTCTTTAGCAGATGTTGCTTCGTTGTACCAAGTAGCTGCAGGAATTTAGAGAGTTTTTGTTGTAGGTCTTTAGAGTGATCATAGGCTATATTGTATCCCAGATAATTAAAATTTGAGACTTCTTCAATTACGTTATTATTTATTTCAATCTTTGCTCGAAGCGGAAAGACTCCTTTAAAGCCCATGACTTTGGTTTTGAATGAGGAAAATTTTAAATTAAAATCTTTAGCGATATTAAAAAGACTGAAGAGGACTCTTTGTAGATTTTCTTCCGAGTTTTCTAGGATAACCTGGTCATCTGCAAATATTAATGTATTCAAGGCAATTTTTCTGATAAAATTTGTTTTCAATTGGCTTTCCCATCGCCTAATCACGTCATCAAAATATAAATTAAAAAGAATGGGTGACATGGGACACCCCTGTCTTTTGCCTTGATTTATTATTCTATATTCATTACTTGGTCCATCTCCTGTATTTACTTTTATAGTAGTATTCACATACATACTACGAGTGGCTATGATGTTGATACTAAGATCCTAAGATACTAAGCTGTTGTGGAATTCTTCTTCTTAGCAACAACTCCCATAATTTGGTTCGATTAATAGTGTCGAATGCCTTTTCTAAATCTACAAATGCTAAGAACGTTGTAACATTATACGCTCTATGCTTTTCTATCTGTGAGATTGTAAATATGCAGACAATACAAGACCTGCCTTTCCTAAACCCATTTTGCTCCTCTAATAAGAGCACCTATGAAATAGCCTCTGATTTATAATGTTGGTGTAAATTTTGTATCCAGAATTCAAAAGGCTTATCCCTTTGTAATTAGAGCAGTTCTTATCACCCTTTTTATACAAGGGAACGACCACAGCAGCCCTCCATTCTTCTGGGACGTGACCATATACCCAGCAAGTATTAAGAAAGTCCAGCAGCCCTAGGGAAAATCTTTCAGATGCATATTTGAAGAGTTCATTGTTGATGTTGTCTGACCCAGGTGCTTTGAAAAAAGTAAAATAGAGAAGCATCAATAAAGATAATATCATAAATTACGACATTAAATGTTCAGCACATGCAACAGAATTAGTGGATTTGAAAAAAATAATCAATTACATTTTTCACATAATCCAGATTTACTTGCAAAAAATCAATTTAATATCTTCCCTTCTTTTAATACAAAACAACTTAGGGCTAAAAGTACTGAAAAATACTTGTAGGAAAATTCAATAGGTCGCTGAAGTAGGGGTATTTACATTACCGATAACTACTAAACAAGTGGTCCGAATTTCAATCAGTAAACAGCATTAGATTCGTATTTAATATAGAAATTAAGTTACGAAGCCCTTTCTTCCAAAAACGATTTCCAAAAATATTTTTCAAATTGTAATAGTTCCGGTATGAAATTAAAAAATGTGGGCGTATAGCGCGACGGCGACGTGCCTCGTGAATCCAACGCCGTGTCAATCGTCGAAACCAGACGAATACGTGCGTCATAAACTGATATTTTGCCAAAATATGTCCCCCCTCCCCCACACCGCGCTGCCACCACCGCAATACTACTCTACACCACAAATAACAATATTGAAGATATAAATGCTCTCTTCAAATGAAACTTGAAGCAGCTGAGCAATAGAACAGAGCAGTGAATCTCGTGGATTTGATGTAGATGCTACACAGTACGTCAGCAGCTATAATACTGTACCCGCGTATCAAACAGCTGGTTCTGCTAGAGAACTTATCGTAACACCCAACAACAAATTGATAATAATAATAATAATAATAATAATAATAATAATAATAATAATAATAATAATAATAATAATAATAATAATAATCAGGTAGCAGATGAAGAACAAGAAGCAAATTCGATGCCAACAATCGACGTGTTTCCTAATGCTTTAAAGAGTATAAGGAACTTGAACATTTTTGCTGTAAATAAACATTTCGTTGAATTCTGTGAATAATTGTATAGAGAAAAACGTTTGTAGACAAGTGCCATTCAGCGCAATACAAAATATTTGTCTCACCGATGCGTGGAGTTCTAATGGCAAAAAGAAAATCAGTACGAAACATTGTAATGTGATGCATTTCTGTATTTTTAAGACATTAAATTGTAATAAAAGCAACAAAAAATATAGTAGATCCATGAATTGTAATTTAATCTTTCTAATTAATTCTTTCATTGATATCATACACATTTCTTTGAAAATTTTAGTAGTATTCCTGCAATATTGCGTGAAATTTGTGCAACACAAAAAATATTGAAAACAAGAAATTAATTAAGGCGGATCCAAATTTTTACTTTCTCGCTACCGCTTACGCAGTAGAGAGCAAGTTATGTAATGCGGCGCCAAAAACAGACCAATTTTCGGCAGTAAAACTTATTACATTGCCCTCGTAAAGGAAAAGTGTATTAGTACATTTGTTAAATTTAGAAAAAAATTATCTGACTCTGAAATTATCTGTCTCAACAAAATTGCTCAATCATTTTCAATTATATTTTGTTGTTGAATAGTGTGAGAAATATTTCAGAAAATGGCGCAGGTCTCATAATGGTGCAAGAAATATTAAGCCAGCAATAAACAAGTGATAATACAATAAATTGGAGATTTATAGTCCTTTGTATATCATATGTTATGTAAGATGATATTTTTCGGCGGTTTATAAGAAACCATCGACACTAAGCCCTGTAAGTGTGCCACTGGTGGATAGATAATTCAATGTTGCGTGTTGTTTGGAATATCCAAAACCCCTCCTGTTCTGTGAACGTGTCCTGGCCGGCATATCCTTTCAACTGCCGATATTCCCAGTACTAGTCTACTTAAATTCCTGGTGTAAATTGAAAGTGTCGGACACGGCTGATGATTTGGAGAAGACAATTGGCCGACGAAAGAAAAGGAAATCTTATAGCAAAGCTAGAGTATAAATCTGAAAATGCCAAAAAAATAATATAAAACTTGGAATGAACTAGGCGGATCGAACGTGAATAATCAAAATATTTTTAATTTCTTTGAACTTTTGTTTTATTTGTTAGTACTGATGTGAACTGTTTCGTTTTCTTTTTATCTGAAAGTCCAGCTTTCGTAATGGGCGTGTCTGAGTTCAAAATACCTCCGCACGAACAGAAATAAGAGAAACGTTAATCTTTACTTTTTCACATGTAGACGTCGCGACCGTTGTGGCTGATGAATTATATCCCGTGGCGAATATTTTGCATCCAGGGACCGTGCCTTTCACAGATATCATGTCTCCTAACGTTTGTATTCAATTTCGTTTTCGCGGGCGTCTGATCAGCTTCCATTAAGCTCTCACAGAAACTGCGACCAAGGCAAGCAGTGCATAAGCATACGCCGTGACATGCATGGTTTATTCTCACCCACGTGACAGCTCACATACACATACCTATCCAGCTCAGATTATCAATTTTACCAAATGGATTTTTATAGAACCATCTCCATTCAGGTTACACAAAATGTTAAGGAAAATTGAAAAAATAATTTAGATACAAAAAATTGTAAAGAAAATAACATAATATTAAAATATTTCTTCACACGTGCCTCACTTTCTGTTAACACATTTTCCCTGGTGCCGACTATAATCTATTAATTTCCCGCGGGGGGAGGGGGGTCTGGGTGTAGAGGTCACGACCTGCCTCCAAGGCAAGGCAGGCTGCCTCCAGTGGCTGGGCGGTGTGCGCAGGCGGCCGTGGCTGGAGGCGCAGGTGCGCGCGCTGGGCGTGCCTGCGGAGCGCGTGGCGGTGCGCGCGGAGGGCTGGCTGGACGCGGGCGGCGACGCGCTGGAGGGCGTGTGCGCCGTGCTGGCGTCGCCGGCGGGGGCGCTGGCTGCGGTGCGGGACCCGGTGGCGCTGGCGTGCGCGCGCGGGGGCGACGCGGCGCTGCTGGAGGCGGCCGCCGACCAGGCGCTGGCGCTGGCCGACGCCGCCGTCGAGCCCCTGGAGGCGGCGGCGGAGGGGGCGGGGCCGGAGGGCTTCGTGGCGGCGCGCGGAGGGCCCGAGGAGCAGCGCCGCCGCCGCGCGCGCGACGACCTCGCCGAGGAGGAGCTGCGCTCCGCGCTCAGGGCAGCCATGGCCAAACCACAGGTGGGTGCCCTGGTCATCCAAGGTGGAATAAGCTGTATCTTTCCGGGCGATGAAAATGCTAATAATCGGCATACGCAAGTGTATATAGCGTAAGATTGCTCGCGTAAGTATGGCTTCCGATCCTTTTCGAAGCTCTCTTTATGATATACATTTATCAGTCCTGGCGAGTACACTATTGCAAAAAATAAAAGGCAGTCCACAATGACATTTCGTAGAGACAGCGTCACGTGAAACAAAGTCGTAGTCATCATACCGGGTAGTTATGAGGACTCAATATTACAAAGATAAGACCACGCCCTTGCACGTACGTGCTAGTTAAGGGGCGTTTACACGGAGAGAGTTTTCTCTCCTAACTTTCCGGAATAAGTTAGGAGACACGTGTAAACTCTCAGGAGAGCGATCTTCTCTCCGGACACATGACGTCACAGGAGATTTTCCAAGTCTCCACGAGAGAGCAGTGTAAAGGCTCTAGTACCGATGAGATATCGTGTCTCCTAGGAGATAAATAGTTTTCCAAGAGAGTTGGAAGACCTTAGCTCTCTTGGTGTGTGTCCACGTGTTTTCCTGCGTCAGTGTTTGCGCGTCGATCAAGTGGAGTAGGTCAAGTTTTGCATTTCGTTCGCTTGTGAGTTCGTGTTTGCGAAGAAATGGAAGGAGCTGTTGAAAACGCAAGAGAGATGTAAGTACATACAATATATAAAATGAATTTCACGAGGAACATTGTACTCAATGTTGATTTTTTAAGAGATTAATGATCAACGCATACAGTATATATTATACAAAGTAATACAGAAAATGAAATGTAAATAGAATTCGGCAATGGTTTACAGAGCCCATTTTACATTTTATATAAAATATTGATTTCGGAAATAATATTGTACGGATTATTTTATATTTTTGGTGGATGACTTGCATAACCTTAATTATTGAGCTCGGTGATTGTGTTACAGGAAATGGACAAAGGAGAAAGTTTATAAGCTCATAGAATTGCTCGAGATGAAGGAATGTTTATGGAGGTAAAAATATAAACAAAAAATCAGTGCTTACTAATTCTAGAAATTAGAACATTGTTATAATATTAAAGTATAATTTGTGTCAAATTATTGTTCTGAACTACATGGTTTGTTATTAATAGGCCTTGTGAATAATGGTTTTGAGAAGTATTATACTTACTACAAAATTATATTCAATTATAAGTATATATTCAATATTCAAATTGTATGTAATGTTTTATATTTAATTTATAAGAGAAATTGAAAAGTGCCAATGCTTTATAGCAAGCATAATCATCAGTGTTTTAGTTAAATACATTTATACCATTTTCACATGTGCAAATTTCATTATTAATGCTGATAGTTGGAACATTATCGTAATCAACAATTCAGTTACAATGAATGCTGCTCTCTTTCAGAAAAAGTCATGGCGATTATAAAAACAAAGTAAAGAGAAATGCTGCCTTTGCAGAAATTGCAAACCAATTGGGATCGACAGCGGAAGACATAATTAACAAGGTGCACAACCTGCGATGCCAATACAGAAATGAGTCAAAAAAAGAAAGAACAAGAAAAAGTGGAGCAGGATTGAATGAAGTGTATGTGTCTAAATGGGAGTTTTTAAAGCCGTTGAATTTTTTGTATGGAGGAGGAGAGGCAGAAAACAAAATACTTTTGATTCAATGGTAAGTCAATATTTTATTATATATATTTGTATTGCCAGGGAACTTCACCCTCTGCTACAAAATATTCTTTGAATTCATTCCTTATGTCTCTGGCATTCATGGAATAGTTTCTTCCTTGAGTTGGCTGAAGGTCAAGGAAGGGATTATCAGGTACATTCCTCCAACTCCCTGGCTGAAATGTGCCATTGACATCTTGGTCACATGTTCCAGGCGGGGCGTACACTCTGCCGGAAGTAGTCAGCAAGAAATTGTGTAGGACACAGATTGTGCCTACTATCAATTTTACTTTCTCCGGAGGTAGTTCGATGGTTCTCCGTAAAACCCGAAATCGGGCAGCAGCCATACCAAATGCATTCTCTACAATTCTCCTAGCTCTTGATAACCTATAATTAAATATTCTTTCCATCCCATTTAAAGTTTTTTGTTTGAACGGTTTCATCAAATGTTCTTGCAAAGCAAATGCATCGTCAGCCACCATGACAAATGGAATTTCCATTTGTCGCCCTGGCAGTGGCCTGGCATTGGGTATATTTAGACTTTTATTAGAAATTGCAGTATTGAGGTTGCTAGTGGCAAAAACACCGCCATCAGCATGGTGCCCTGGTGCGCCAATGTTTGTGTATAGAAACTTATAATTGGCATCTACTAATGCCAAAAGAACTACGCTAAAGGTTCCTTTGTAATTGTAATAAAGACTTCCGGTCTTGGGAGGGGCTTGAATATGTACATGTTTCCCATCCAGTGCCCCAATACAATTAGGAAAATTCCATTGTGATGAAAATTCCTCTTCTATCTTCAGCCATTCATCTTCAGTAGTAGGTGCCTAGAAAATACAATGTCAGTTAAATGTATTTTTCTTTTCCAGAGCAATACCTCAATCGAAGTAGAGGTTGATATTGAGTCTGTGATGGAAGAGACTCAATCGGGATCTTCATCATCTGGGGTGTTATCTGACTCTCACAGAAAAAGGAAGAAGGAAACTGCGGAAGATGAAGCAATTAGGAAATGTATGGCAGTTCTGGACAAACATTTAGATAGCCATCAAGTGTTTGGCGAATATGTAGCGAGTTCTCTTCGCAATCTACCGGAGAGGGCGCAATGCCAATTAAAAATAAATATTACTGAGCTAATAGTAAATGCCCAGAAAGAGCATTTACAAAGCTTATGTGAATAAAAAATTTTGAACTAAAAATAAATGTTTTTATTTAAACACCATACATATTACAAATTAAGTTGTTGGGACAAAATGGTAATAACCAGGGCTAGGATTTATGGAAAATCACGTACCTAACATGTACTTATATGATATATGGACTAGTAACGTAGCTGTCCACCTGAACAAAAAATATTGAATTTTAAGCTTTTATTTTCCTTGTACATTGGATTTCTTTATACTTTTAGAGATCAAATTATGAAAAATATTAACATCAATAAATTGGCCAAAATGCAGGTTTTTACTTAATAAGGCATAACTCTTAAACGTTGATATATTTTGATAATTCTTTTTTAAAATTAATCACAATTTGTCTACTCTAGTGAATGAACTAGAATGGTATAGATACTGTGAAAACTAAAGAGACAAGAGTTGATTAGTGAAAAATGTTTAGAAATTTATTAACCATCTCGATCAGGTTTTTCGTGGAGTTTCCCTGATCCTTTGAGTAAATGCCGAGATTTCCCCTTGTTTTGCTTCTGGACATAAATGTAACTTCAATATCTATGCAAGTCTTCTAGAATTCAGTGGGAAATATAGTTTCAATTCAGTGGGAAATATAGTTATTCAAATTATCATTCTCCATATCGCAGCAGGAAGTATTTATAAGTCCTTGATGAGTAAGAGGCCAAATTTATTGCTTATTCGCCCTTGAATATAGATTTTATTCATCAGAGCGAATACTTTTGTTAACAATTCTAGCAAAAAAACACTTTTGTTTCAGTATCCAAAATTCAATTAGTATATATAATATAGGAATGGGATCTGAGAATTTTGAAAATGTGAACAGAATTCACTTCTCCCTATAGCATGTCACACACAGAGTTTTAACCGTTTTTTACGTAAAATATATATTCTAATTCATTCATTAGAACAAATCATGGGTTACATGCTACAATGAGAATTATATTAATATCAATTGTTTATGATTCATAAGGTTTAACATGTATGAATGTGCTGAAAATTTCCAATTCAGGAAAATGCATCTGAAGTTCGGTTGACGGTCACTTCAAAACAAAAATTCCTAATAGTTGACACTTGCTCAAAAACTAAGACATGTAGAAAGAAATGGTTTAAAGCCTTTAAAAGATATTGAAACATAGCACCTGACTCTATTAAAATTGAAAAATATGAAATTTCAGTTTTTTTCATCATTTAGGTAGACAGCTACCTGCAAAATGTTAACCTAAAGGTTTAAGTTCAATTAAACAAGCACTAGTTTTAGCTGTATATTTACATACAGCTAGTTACAGCTGTACATAAGTTCCATACACATCAAGTACATACTCCATATTCATCACTTCCTCTGCAAATTGAAGTTCTGATTTATCTACCAAGAATGATTTGTAAGACCATAACACACAACTAAAATTTTGAATTATGCAAATATGTGTTTTCCTTAAATGTGAAAAATATGTTACACTCCAAAATATGGGCAAAAAATTAGGAATGGTTGAATTGTTACCACATATTGTTCTGACCTATTTCAACATATTTAATTCTAATTTTATTTATATGTACTAATTCAATAATTAAGAATAAATAAAATGTACATACCTTCAAATAATCCTTTAGACTTTCCAATATGGCCCTGCAAACTTCAGGGATTATCTGAGAAATTGTACATTGGGGAATTCTAAATAAATAAGATAGGGAACTATAGGCATCTCCTGTGGCCAAAAACCTTAGCGTCAAAGCTAGTCTCTCTCCGCAAGAAATACTTTTGCGCATTACTGTATCTTGCTTTTTAATGGCGTGGGATATTTTTCCCAATAAAAAATCAAACCCTTCGGGGGTAACACGGACGAAGTTTTTGTACATATCTTCGTCCTCTTCTCGCAATTCCGCCATTAAAATTGTATACACACTTAGTTCTTCTCTTCTCAAATAGAAATTTTTAACCCACACTTGTCTCTTTCTTTTCCTGCGCTTCTTCAAAATTAATAAAGCCGCGCAGGCAGCAGCAAGAGTTGGCACTGTAGACATTATTATAACCTCAAACTCCTCGCCGCTGCGCATCAGCTGTTTATTCAACATGGCTGCGGTAAAGAGACTTATGTGTCAAGTGTAAACTGCAAGGAGATACTTTTCCGGAGATATCTCAGGAAACGACTCTCTCGGGAGTTAGGAGACTCGCGTTTCGGGAGATATTTCGAATCGTGTAAAGTCATCTAAGAGAGTTTATCTCCTAACTTCATGAAAGTTAGGAGACTTTGTCTCTACGTGTAAACGCCCCTTTAATTTTAGACTTGCAATAAAAACGTGATTTATTTTGTTTTTACAATACCTTCTTTTAAATTGTAATTTTTCATTGTTTACTTACCTTTTTCACCCTACTTTAACCAGAATAAATGCCTATTTGATTGCCTATTTTAGTAAAACTAAATGTCTGTTTGATTGCCTATTTTAGCAAAACTAAATGTGTGATTGATTGCCTATTTTAGTACAAATAAATGCCTGTTTGATTGCCTATTTTAGTACAAATAAATGCCTGTTTGATTGCCTCCTTTAATAAAAATAAATGTCGTTTGCTCGCCTACTTTGGGCCAAATAAATGCGTGCCTTTGCGCGCGCTGCCGGCAGGTGCAGCTGGTGGTGCTGGACACGCACTCGCTGGACGCCGAGGCGACGCGCGAGACGGTGGCGCGCGCGGTGGCCGAGGCGAACGCCGCCGTGCGGCAGCGCCACAGCGACATGGCGCTGCACCTGGCGGGCGGCAGCGGCCTCGACAGCCCCGCGCAGCCCTCGCCCGCGCCCGCGCCCGCGCCCGACGTCGAGGTGCGCTCGCGCTGCCCCTCCGCACAGCAGGAATGCAATGACCAATCTATGAGGAGTAGAGCCGACCTGGATGGCCGAGGTGGCTAAGAGCGAGTACCGACTCAGCGCTTCGGTCCGAAGGGTCGCGGGTTCGAGTCCCGCCTTGGGCATGGCTGTTTGTCCCTTGACTTTGTGTGTGTTGTCGCGGAGGGCGTCGCGTTCTGCTGGCCCCAGATCAGAGGAGCCCGCAAGTGTGTTGGTGTCTAGTGTACGGTCGAATATGCGTCCCTTCGGGACGTAAAGGGCAACCGGCTGTCGGCTGGATACAAGCCCTAGGAAAAAAAATCAGTTTTAGATCATTTCACCGGTTGGGCGCAAAACTATCCCTGTAAAAATGTGAATTATTATGACTTGTATAAATGGGAGGTGATACAAAAAAATCAGATTATCGGAAAATAGTAATACTTAATAATATTTGTAATGGAAATAACCAATATCGTAAAGATTTTAAAATCTCTGTGTAAATATGCTTAAATATTTTATATCCACTTAATATTTTTTCTGGAACTGAAATAGCATTTTTGTAACCGATGTGTCGATAATATTTTTAGCGCGATGAGGTCTCATTGACAGCGCAAAACTTTGTCGCACGATCTTACGCCCTGTTCTCACTGTCTGTCATCACTGTCCGCTATGAGTGTAGGACCTCACGGTCCGTCTCACTTCTTGTCCTCTCGGTTCTTCCTCACTGACTATCCTCACAGTCGGTTCTCATTTCCTGGCGTATCTACACTGCTCCTCCCCATGTTATATCTCATTACCTCCGCCTCCTTTTGAGATGAAATAAATCATGATTTCTAATATAATCATGTAAACACGATCGTAGAATTTTGTCAATTTTTTGTAATACTTCGTGTGTGAAATTATAATTTTTTGCACGATCTCTGTTGTTTTTGCCTCGACCTACCAGTCTCGGCAAATCATCTTGATCCTGCCAAAACCAATCTCTTCATGCACTTGATACACGAATAAACAATTCTGTACGTGTTTTCTTTCCCTTTTAACACTTCATACGCTCGATTAATTCAAGTGAATAATTGCATGGCGTGCGCAGGCGCCGCTGTGCGATCTGTTCGAGGTGCAGCCGCTGCCCGAGGCGCTGGCGCTGGCGCCAGGGGATGGCAGCGGCGGCGGCGCGGGGCAGGGCGAGGGCGAGGGCGAGGGCCCGCTGGTGGCGCTGCTGCGGCGGCGCGACGTGGTGCGGCTGGAGGCCAAGGGTTCCGCGTCCGCCGGCAGCGGCGCCGCCGACGCCGACGCCTCCATGGGCTCCGCTTCGGCCCGACTGCGCATGCGCCAGCGCCGCGCCTCCGACGACGCCCGCGCGCAGCGCCAACGTCGCGGCGCGCGCCTCGAGGTGGGCGCCCACACTGACACCTCTACGAACTATACTATACTTTGCTTTTATGTCGCACCTGTGGGTAGTATCTCCACGATGGAGTTCGGCACGACTTTTCCGTCTTTCTTGATCCTACCGCAAGATGTCGCATGATCGCGACCGTACACCAGTGCTGCAGATCAAGCCACTCTAGCGGCAGGACTGTGAATGACACAAAAAGTCGTGCCGAATTCCGTTTTGGAGATACTACCCACAGATGCCATGTTAGAAAAAACAAAGTATACACGAGAGGGAGTCGTAGTTTTAATTGCACGTTGGAGGCCTTTTTAATCTTTCCTTTCCATTTCGCGTTTGCCTTGTTATTTTATTAGCTTTAATAGTATTACAATATTAACGTAACTTTCGCTCAAATTTTTGTAAGTCTCTGAGACAATATTTGGATCGTTTTAGGCCTATGTAGAAAAGCGCTGATGGCGTCAGCAGCGTCGATGCCTGCACACACGAGGCACTTCTTGCGCGTCGTAGATTAGCACTGTATCTTATGGAAAACGGCACACGAGCGCTCTTGGCGACGTTGCTGCCAACGCGCGTCAACGCTTCGCTCGAGTGATATTACTTTCGAAGTTAGGAACGATAAGATCTTTTCTAAGATCAATATGGAATTGTACTATCTTTACCCGAACGTAAACGGTCAGATGACCGCTGGGTGGGAACGAACATCCACACCGAAACATTTGTTTTACTTTGCGTTCGCAGAGATAGGTCAAAATCCACAGGCCCTATTATTTTGTAAGAAGAAAAACCATCAACTCGTAATGTACATTAGATCTTTGAAAAGAGTAATTTTACACTGTTAAAACGAACAGTACTCGCATTAACCCTTTAGAGAGGTAGGTAGTGGCCTATTAGCAAGATAATTTATTTGGTGTTGAATATTCTTTGTTATCTCAGATTTACTGGGTGTAGTTTAGATTAATTTCTTTGATGTTAATTTAATTATTTATGTCAATCTAAGAACATGGGGGAAAAGTTCATTAATTGATTAATTCATTTCAATATTGAGAGTAGAAGATTATTTAAAAGGTAATTGAGTTGGTTTGTTTGTTTTGTAATTAATACTCTCGCTACTCTTAATAAACAGGAAGAGTTTGAGTTTAACAAAAAATAATAGAATTTGATGAAATTTGATATGAGTTCCATTACCAAATACTAAAATGCTTAATTTGTCGCCTCCATTAACGAGCTGCAGTGTTGTTGAGGATGGCGTGGGGGTGTTCTCTGTGGCAGCTGGACCGCATCGCCGCGCACACCATCTGCTCCCTCCAGAGGCAGCGGCCGACCCTCGTGCGGCCCCGCGACGCCTCCCCCGCCGAGGAGGAAGGGGAGGGGGAGGGGGAGGGGGCGGCGGGTGGGGAGCGCCTCCTCGACCCCGACCTCGTCCCGGAGCACCCCGCCCATTGGTGCCAGCGCCACGCCTCCCACGCCGAGGACCTCGAGGCGCGCAAGGTGTGACGCACGCGCCACGCCGCCAGGGCGCCTTCAAAAAACTCTCAATGCCTCCACTCGGGGCTTTTCCTTCCCATTCCACATGTGTACAGGCTTATTCGCAATGAAACTTAAAAGTAAACGCTAAAGCTTGGTGTCATGTTATTGATAGAAGCCGCTCACCCCTGTGAATGTGAATATACCCATAAACATAAGAAATAACCGTGGAAGTACGAGTGCTACAGCGAACAAAAACGTTACATGTTTCTCGGATTCTTTGATTCATATTTTTTCTGGGCGCTTCAACTTCTCTGGCCATTAGTCCCCTTAGTGTAGGGCGTGTTATATCCCAGGAGATAGCGGTGTTCATCTCCTACTAGGTGATATTCGGCACCGATCTGCGAAGTTTCCCTCTTCTAATATCACCACCGGAGAGCCACCATCCCAGCCAGTACCAGCTCTAAACTCCCAGCTGGTCTCCAGACACGAGTAAGTGGGTGGGTGAAAGGGGAGCGGAGAGGACAAGGATGAGAAAGGAAAGAGTGGCCGTGGGTCGTTTGTTAAGGTTCTGCTCCGGCATTCGCCTGGTGTTGGTAGGGTATATCATATCAGAATGGTGCATATCAGAACAGCCGGTCCCTAGAAATCTCCTACAAACAGCGGCGCTGAATTCGATCTAGTTACTTCTAGACAGCTAGTGTCCAAAATCCTGCCCCCGTCGGGACTCAAACTCCAGAATCTCTCAGTCAAAGTGCCTTGGCAACAAATGTCATTGTGAATTCATTTGCCAATTGTAGAAAGAATTGTATAATTTGTCGCCTCTATTAACACACTATAGTTTTGTTACGAATGGTGTTGTTCTCTGTGGATGGACAACATCGCCTACTTTCTTTACAACATGCTGCGGTTGTCGTTCTCGTGTTACCTTAACGGGAACGTAAAAACTTGCACCTTGCAAATTGAAATGAAACTAATGGAGTTTTGAGAACATAAATCGACATCCATCATAACTGCACACTGAACGCTCCATTATTATCTGTGGCATACGAAATAATTATATCCAAGCATGATAGTGTTTAGTTTACTTAATGCCGGTTGATTGAACATAAAATTTCTGTGGCGAGTGGCAGATCACATTGTGAAGCTGACAATTTTCCAAGCCGCCATAGAATTCAATACGCGTATCTTCGTAACATGAAATTTCCCACTTCATATTCTTTTGCAAAAAGTTATCTTAAACCCTAAATGCCCTAGAAGTTTGTAACATTTACTCTTAGGTGTTTGTGTAGGTGATTTTTAATTAGAATCTTCCTAAGTGTCCTATTGTGGTAAAACGTTATCCTCAATCGTGCATGCCCTAGAATTACTTCTTGGCTGTCCGGGTAATCGACGCGAGCCGCGGAAGCTTACGTGTACTTGCCCTAGAAGTTTGTAACATTTATTCTGAGTTCTGTGTAGGTGATTTTTAATTAGAATCTTCCTCAGTGTTCTATTATGGAAAAACGTTATCTTCAATCGTAAATGCCCTAGAAGTTTGTAACATTTACTCTTACGTGTTTGTGTAGGTGATTTTTAATTAGAATCTTCCTAAGTGTCCTATTGTGGTAAACGTTATCTTCAATCGTAAATGCCCTAGACGTTTGTAACATTTATTCTGTGTTCTGTGTAGGTGATTTTTAATTAGAATCTCCCTCAGTGTTCTATTGTGGTAAAACGTTGTCTTCAACCCTAAATGCCCCACAAGCTTGTACCATTTATTCTCAGGTGTTCTGTGTGATTAGGATCTTCCCCAGCGTGTTTGCGCGCAGGTCCGCACGCGCCTGCGCGCGCTGTGGGGCGAGGCGGCGGTGGCGGCGCTGGAGGCGCAGCTGGTGGCCGAGGGCCCCGCGGCGGCGGCGCGGGCGGCGGAGGCCGCGGCGGAGGCGGCGCTGGCGGCGGCGAGGGCGAGCGGCTGGGCGCCCGGGCGCACCGGGCTGCTGCGCGCGCGCGTGCCGCGCGGGCTGGCTGCGCTGGCGCTGCACCGCCGCGCGCTGCGCCTGCCCGTCGCCTGCATCCCCGCGCCGCAGCTGCTGCCGCCGCCGCTGTTGCTGCGCGCGCGCGGGCTCGCGCCGCGCCCCGGCCGCCTCGTCGGCGCCGCCTGAGCGCCCGCGCCAGCGCCGCCACTCCCACGCAACTGGAAAGAATTTATTTTAATCCGGAGGTGAATAACAGAATAAAGGGGCAAGTGAAATGGGTTTATTTCATTTACTCACTGTGCGTAAAGTCAAACTACGAAACTGACATCAGCGTCGTAAAAATATTATTACAACGCATGTGTTCTAATAATATATTATCTCATTTTAATAAAGGATATTTTTAAACCGAAAAAAACTGGTTTTAATTGATTGTCACTACCATCCACATTGTTTAAAAATCTGAAAAATATATATTTTATAAAGTGTTATAAGACCCATTTTAGAGGAAAAAATTGAGACAGTACTCAAACGTTATCACGTCGAAAATGAATTTCAAAAATTTATAATTTTTTTATATGAATGTGTCGTCAAAATTCGTTGACAAAAAGACTTTCAAATTGAACTATATTTCCCCGTCGCTGTAATTTTTTTTCAGCCTGATGCTAAGAAAAAATAAAACATGCAAAACACGTTTTTCGTTGTAGCTCTGCAACAGATTGCCCTAGGAGGCTGATTTTTTTGTGAATTTACGTTATTTTGTATTCGCTTTCATATGAGCATCGCGATTATCGATTTGGTTTGGGAGCACTTTTCACCGCTTTATTTCGCTATACCCTTTATGCCCATATGTACGTTCCAAAAATGTGACAGTTAACTTCAACTGTTTGTTTCTTAGTTCTAATATCTTATATTGCCATTTTTATATCCTCCACAGCTATAAACTTCATATGCATAGCATATCCGAAAAATTCTTGGAGTGTGTTAATAAAATTTGATTTTACATACAAATTTCTTTTTATTACTTTAACTTTCCTACATACCCCCCCCTCATATTTTAACACATAGCTTACTTCTTTCTAGAAGTGTTTAGAAAGCCCTAGAAACGTCGTTATTCGATATGTGTTTTAGCTGGTATCTTACTATATTTTAAATTTCGAAAACCTGTACGAAACCCCATTTGACTTCTTTCGTGGAGTCCTTTAGTTTGGGGAACACAATAACTTCGCTGGTTCCTGATCAGATGAATAAGGGGATGTAACAAAGATGTGTCAATTTTTAGCTAGAAACTGTCACTCCTCGATGCATGGGTTGTGCGTTGACATTCAGCAGGTTTCGGTAGTGAGCTAGTTGCACACGTTGAGTTCTTTCCAGAAGACGCTTCATTACATATTTACAGAACACATCATTTATAGTTCAACTCCTCTGCTATCATTTGACATGTCTGACATCAGTTTTGGGTGATAAAATACCGGATATGTTGAGCACTTTCGTCTGTGGTGCTGGTGGAAGGACGGCTACTCCTTGAGACATCATTTAAAAGTTGCCGCCCCAAGCTGAACCACCAGTTCCGACTGACAAAATCACTCATCACCACTGATGATCTCGAATGCTTTCGACGCGGTCCTAGGAGAGAACTTCATCGCAGTGCGTTGTTCCTTTCTCACGCAGTGACCAACTCACAACGCACAGCACAAATAAGCATCCGTTACTCCCCTCAGCGGATTTGAGACTCGAGAAAAAATTGACTGTCGCTTCCCAAGACCATCAGTATTTGGATCAATGGCGAAGCTTTAGAGCAAGCAAAGCAAACACTTCTTGCTCTACTTTTCTAGTTACGTATTGTGAATATTGTTAAATGATTCCAGTCTATCAAGTATTCAAGAATCAAAGCCCTTTGCTTTATTTGAACATCTATATTTAGTTCAAAATCCGCCACTTACAGCGCGCCAGAAGCCACAGTGGCTCTGCTTTCATCGCCCACAGGGCTGTAACTTACGAAGCGTGCTCTGTTAAAAGGCAAATAAAGGCTGCACGGACCGGAGCCTTCGGGCGCCACACGGCTCCAATTAATTCGTATGCAAGCCAGTAGAGCCCAACACAAATCAATGGCTGCGGCAATGTCCTGCTGCCTAACGACACAATTCTTAGATCAGCAAATGATGTCTCATTTTGGCGGTTTTGAATGCTTGGATTAGTTTTTTTGTTAATAGCTCAATGTGTGTTTCATGTGACTGTGGAGTGTGGCTGTGTAGTAGACACTTTTCTGATTAGGCCATTTCAGAGTAGAAGTGTCAGTGAAGTATAAAAATAGAAAACAAAGGGGTGTAATCTCCTGACTTTCCAAACCGGCAAAAGGAATATCGGTAAAAGAAATTTGTGCGACTTTTTCAAAGACATTCAAACGACAAGAAAGTGGTTAACAGTAAGTTACGTTGTTGACCATGCATTTCGTTTTCTGCAGAAAGATCAAAATCTGTTTTGGCATGTTCTGGGTATTGTGATTTAAACAAACTGCACAATGCTATAAAAGTAAAATAAGAATAGGTGCTGTTGTGTCTCTTCTTTAATGTGGTAATTTTTTTATTTTAAATATGACAAATGTGCGTTTTATTTGATTTGAAGGATCTACTATTTAATAAAAATTATTTTTGTGACATTATTATTATTGAATAATATTTGGGTCTTTGAAAATTGGTTACACAGCACGGAATTGTTGCTTGCCCAGCAAAATACGGCACGTCTCTGGCCTGGATCTTATCGTTGCTAAGAAATGTCACGGCATGTTTCCCCAAAAAATCATTCCAAAAACGTTTTAGACATTCTGTGAATACACATTTTTTTATTCCTGAACGTTAGATCCTGATTTAGCCGAAATTACTAAAGCATTGCAAGCCTCTGGCCCGAGTGTATTCGCGACTTGCGTCAGTTCAGGTCTCTATTACAGATTTCCAATGCGCGTGGAAGTTGAAAGGAAACTAAGTAGCCTCCGGCCATGAGAGGAGACTATGGATCTGTTAGCTACCCACTAACAGGGGGAACATCCAAAAACAATGAAATAGTTTCGATTTTGACTGAAGAATGCAAATATTTAATTGTGTTATTTCACTACTCTCATACTGCGCATGCCGACTGAATTCTCGTACTCAGTGTGTCCTTGTTCGCGACCCAGAGGACGTCATGTGACAACAAGGCTCCAAGGAACAGGCCGCCCGACATTAAATATTTGCTATTCACGTGTTGAATTTGGAGCGGTTCCCAATCCGTAAACCGCAGATAGCGTACTTTCAGTGGGCCGCAGAACGCTAGTTTAAAGTCGAAGTCAGAAGACTACGTAAAGAAATTAAAAGTACTTTCGAATAAAGACTGGTTAATCGAACTATCATATGACCAGACTGAATATTTTTTTACAACAGCATCATTGATCCCGTTCTGGATAAATGTTTGACAACAATATCCAGCAATTGCTAAACTTGCACTGAGACATTTGATAGGTTTCTCCACCTCTTATCTGAGCAAACGTCCTTTCTCGATACTAGTTTTTTTTAAATAAATACAGAAAAATTGAATATAGAAAGTTACTTGAGGATGATTCCAAGTTTTAATCCATATATTGATTCTTTCTTGGGGGTGAAAATCCTATTGAGTTTATTTTGAATAATGACCGCGTGTTTTGAAGTTCTCTTACATTGTAACAGCTAAGAAATGATTGTTTCAAAATACTACCAAAATACTTGTATTTAGTTAGTAAACTTCAACATTTGTAACACGACAGGTGGTTTGCAAAACCAAAATGGTTAAGAACTGTTATACTGAACTGACGGATCCCGGCAGACGTTTGACGTCCTGCTCTCCATCTCCCTCTTTTTCCTTTCCTCTGCCTTTCTCTCCGTTTGTCTTCCTGTCACTCTCTGTCCATCTCAGTCTGTCTCTGCCACTGTCCCTAATCTTTCTGTCCGTGTCTCTAACTCTCTGTGTGTGTCTCTCTCTTCGTTTGCTTGTCTCAAACCTGAATCTCTCTCTCTCTCTCTCTCTCTCTCTCTCTCTCTCTCTCTCTCTCTCTCTCTGTGGCTGTGGCTCTCTATCTCTGCCTCTTTCTCTGTTTCTGTTTAATTCTGTGTGTATCTGTCTGTCTCTTGTCCCTCTCTGTCTCTCGCTCTCTCTCTCTTTCTCTCTCACTCCCTTACTGACGCGCCCCGCTGTCCTGGCCCTCTCGGCTTCGCCCTGCGTCACACAGCAACCCTGAGCAACAATGAAGCCCAGGTCAGTTTTTGATTGGAAACTGAATTAAAATAAAGCGCAATCTTTTGCTTCAGCGCCATCTAGTGGCGTTACAACTTGGTCTTGGTCTACCTCTCTTTCTGTGCATTGGCACCTGCCACCTCCAAGTTATTAATGGCCATCTTTCCTCCGGCATTCTTCTAAGAAGACCATACAATTTTAACCTTCTCCCTTCTATGTATCCATTATATCCGACATGACACCCATTTCCTGCTTTATATTTTCATTCCTGATTCTTTCCATTAACGTTACACTACAGCTGCGTCTCCAAAACTCCATTTCCATAGCCTTTAACTTTTTCTCATTACTTTTTGAGATCTCCCACAATTCAGCACCATACAGTGATATATTTTCCACAATTGCTTTATAAATTCTAATTTTCACTTTATTAGACATTTTTATTCCATATTATTGAATGCAATTGCCGAATATCAGATTTTCCTTGCCGAATGCGATGTTTAATTTCCTCTTCACTGCCCCCTTGGTCTGTTAAAACTGTTCCTAAATACGTATACGTCTGACAACACTTAACAACCGAGCCATCCTCCATTACTAAATCTTTTCCTGTCTCTCCTACCACCGTGTACTCTGTCTTCTTGAAATAGATTTTCAAGCCCCATTTTCCATATTACTCATTTAATTTCCTTAACATATAATGTGCATCGTCTTCATCCTCTGCGAATATCACTTGGTCATCTGCAAAATTTAGTGAAAATAACATATCGTCACTTAATTTTATTCCCATCTTTCACATTTTATCTTCCAGTTATTTAGAGCTTCTCCTCGATATATTTTGAAGAGAGTTGGTGCAATACAACACCCCTGTCTTATCCCTTTATTTATTTTGATTTCTTTTGATATGCTATTTCCTAATTTGACAAAAGCGATATTGTCCGTATATAACTCTCTAATGGCCTTAATATATGTTATTAATATGTTGGTTTTCCATGACCATCCACAATTTTGAAAGGGGGACACTGTCGTACGCCTTTTGCAAGTCAATATAGACTAGATGTGTCTCAAGGTTATGCGTCAGCCGATTATCTGTAACTTGTCGGAAGGTAAATATATTATCTATGCAGGATCTACCAGCACGAAAACCACTCTGTTTTTCCATTTCATTTATTTCATTTTCCAATCGGTTTTTAATAATTTTACCATATATTTTACCAAGGGAACTCGGGACAGTTATACTGCAGTAATTGGAGCAGTCCTCTTTATCTCCTTTTCTAAATATATTGGAGATGTAACCCACTTTAAAGACTTCAGGTATACCACGGCCCCTGAGACATGCATTAAATAATTCTGAATGCTGTTCAAACAACACCGATGGAGCTGATTTTATTAGTTCTATATTTATCCCACCGGGTCCGGGAGCTTTATCGCTTTTGAAACTTTTCACCACTTTCTCAACTTCAGTTGGTGATATATCTTCTACCTGATTGTCAGATGTATCCTTCAGCTGATATAGTGCGGTATTCTGCACGGTGTTCCTGCAGAAGTTCTTTGTAATACTTTGCCCAGTTGTCTAAGCTTAGAAGCTGCAAATGTTCATATCTCACTTCATTTGTTCTCAGTTGTTTCAACACTTTCCACGCCTCCCGTGATCTTGAGCTTCCCATGGTGTTACTAATTTCTTGACACTTGATGTCCCACATATCATTTTTGGCTTTTATAATCTCCTTTTTTACTTCTCTACATATTCGTGTGTAAGTTTTTCTGTCTTCTAGATCATGGGTCGTCAGCCACTTTTGATAAGCGTTTTTCTTCTCCCGTACCCTTTCAGCAAATTTGTCACTCCACCAATACGTCCCAGTTCTCTGCTGCTTCCTTTCAATTTTCCCCAAACTCTCGTATGCCGCTTCATGTATGTACTTTGTTATATCTCTGTACATTGCTTTTGGAGAGGAGTCATTCACAATTTGCAACTTCCCACTGAGCCTTAGCTTATACAAGAACAGGATTGATTAAGTACAGGACTTTGTACTTAATATCTACGCCTTTTCTTCTAGTCTTCTTCTTTTATTTGATTTTTACTTTTCCATTTTGGAAGGGGAAGACATTAGGCTCGCAAAAGGAAGTGGTCAGATCCGCACTCTTCACCTCTATAAACTCTACATTTCTCCACTCTGGTCTTATTACTCTGTTTACCAATAATGTAATCAATTATAGAGTATAATTTTCTTAATGGTTGAGACCAAGTATATTTATGGATATTTTTGTGCTGAAAAAACAACATTCCATATCTTCAATTCATATTGCTCGCACACATCTATCAGTCTTTCCCCATCCCCGTTCTTTGCATCTTCTCCAAATTTCCCTACATTTCTTCCATATTGTCTTCCTACTTTTTCATTAAAGTCGCCCATTAAATATTTCCTTCCTGTTTCCAATTTGGTCCAGAAGGTTCAAGTTGGTAAAAAATTCAAATTTTTCGGTATCAGTTGCACTGTCCGTGGGCGCATAGGCGGCAATTACGATCATATCGTACCCCTTCAGACGCAGATCAACTCGTAGTAGGTTTTCATTTACACCATCCCATTTTTTATGTGATGTTTTAAAGATTTGCGTATGGCAATGGATACTCCTTTCTTTGTTCTGTTTTCTTTATTTACCCCACTGTATATGTGACCGTAATTTTGAATCTCTTCCAAACCCTTCCCTTTCTTTTTAGTTTCAGATAGGGCAGCAACATCTAAATTTAACCTAATTCTCTAAAAACATCGGATTCCTTTATGGCTATGCCTTGCACATTCCAAGTTCCAAAATTCATATACCTATTTCGAAGGCCAAATCGTCGTCGTAGACTAGCATGATTCCGAGGCTTATTGCTTGGGACTCGTGCATGTTAAGTTTTTTTCTGAGCGATGGGGTGCAGGCCCAACATCTCAACCCCCAACTCGAGGACCAGGGATTTATTCTCGAGGTTTCCTTCCTCGAACCTTTTTGATGAAACATCATCTGCAAGGTAGCAGTTTTTTGAAAAAAGAGGTATTAAAGTCTTCCGCCTCTTCTGTCGTTGGAGAGCTGTCAAGCATCTCTTCCTTCTTTAGGGCCGTTGCCGACCTCTTCTTCCTCTTCGCTGGTTTTGGTCCACCCCGGGTATTTAATTTCCCCGGTACCCACTAGATACGTCTGGCCGGGCATCCCCCTATCCACCACCTACCACCTGGGGAGGCGGCCGCTGAGGGAACAGCAACCCCACACGGGTTTCAAAAGTGATCTTTCAATAAGCAGTAGAATACATAAGTCTTTTAAATGAACATAAAATGCATTTATACATTTCACATGAACTTATTTACAATAGTTGACACTCGCTTATACAATACATTTCTTGGCAATAATTTACAAAATATAAACTTGAAAACATTACACCAGTTCAAAAACCAATGAAAGTGTCTTCTCAAGCAAAATAGTTAGTATTCAATTAAATCAAACTACACAAAAACAAAAACGCATTTTTTGTTCCTGCAATGAAATTAAAGTTTTAATCTGTTAATATTTTTATTCAAAATCTGATTTAAAAATTACTTTTCAGCTTGTAGTGAAAAGCCACTATTTACTTTTATAAAATATTTAAAACATAAGAGTAATTGTAATTCTGACAGTAACAAATAATGTAAAATACTTCTGGATCAATTACCCAAGTCTCTATAAGTGTTTCATACAGTTTGCCAGTGATCCATAGCACAAAAGTTGAAATAGCACCTCTTTTAATGTCTACAAAAATATATTCATTCCACAAACGCAAACATATAACGCATTGTTTTCATTTTTACATAAATCAATAAATGAAGCCAATGATCCTAATTATTATGATCTTAAATTCATCAGAGACTTGAATTTCATTATACAGCAAGTTACAGACACATTTTTCTCATAAACCACGAAAAGTCTTCAACAGTGGCGTTTTCTTTGGGTGTGCAAGGCATGTGTCAACGCTCAAGGAAATTTAAAAAAACATGTTTTCCTTTGGATTTATTTAATTTTTTTCATTTATTAGGTCTTCCTTGCGTTCGGCCACAACACGTCCATGCAACGCCAGCAGTGTGCGAGCGCAGCTCAGGCCGTTGGCGAATGCCTCCAACGTCTTCAGGATCGGGAGGCAGCAGCACATGCCCGCGACGTCCCCACTCTCAAGGACAAAACGTGAGAAGGCGTTGGATCTCGATTCAACAGCCTGCTGGAGAGCGAGCGTCCGTGATTGGGACATTCTCCGTTGTATTTTGCAGCCTTTGGCGATATGCATGAAATTAGTCTTATTTTTTGACAATGGTAGTGAAAAAATGGAACAATAGTTTTAAATAATTACCCTCTTTCCCTACCGTATGCAAAAAAAGAAACAAATAATTGATAATGGGTGACCGTGTTCTAACCTGACATTTCAGAATTTAATTTTTAAAACGAGAACCGGAGAATGGGAAAAGCGTCGAGCATGTCATAAAATACTTTAAAATGTATTATTCCAATCTTTGCAATACAACATCCTCATTGTTCATATTTTGCGACTATACGAGTATTGACCTCATTCTTACAATATTTAATTTAAAATAAATAATGGTTTTGTTTATATAATTCAATATACTCTAAGTGTATAAGCGCAAAGAATAGTGCGGAAGTTAACATTTTCCTCCACTGCCAACGCCCTGGGTTGAGAGTGTTCAACTATATAGAGCAGGGCCGCAGCTCGCTCCCTGCTCCTTCTAGCAGCTCTGGCGGCAGACAGAATCGTCATATTTTATCGATCGGCTGCTTGCGGCACAATGGGTTACGTCTTGTTTCGGGGGGGTATTTTCCATTGCTCGAACTGAAAATGTACCACTTCTCTTGGAAAGGATATCCCGACAGAAAAACAAGATATATTTAGTCACATTTATGGGAACATTTACTAGTAATATACATATTTTTGTGATTTGAAAGTTAAAAAAAAGTAATGTTCATTGCAGCATGGAAAGAATATTTTAGTTTTGGAGATTGCGCCAGATATGTCAAATTTTTAGTTTCAAACGAGTGTTCAAGCACATTAAGAAATTTACTTGCTGCGATAGTACAGTTCATCGTGCTGCTGATTATGAAGAAGTTTTTGTAAAGTTTACCAAAAAATGTTACTAAATAAACTAATAACGGAAGTATTCTAGTTTACCAAAAAATGTTGCTAAATAAACTAATAACGGAAATGAGATTAAAAAACATGTTATTTGCAAATCAATTATTTTTCTTCTTGCATTTCACATTGTGATCTCTAAGGGTACTTCTCATTCGAGATTTACAAATTTTCAAAGAAAAAATATCGCTCACATTTGTCCGTTGATCCAAACATACGTAACATTCGAGTAGCATTCCGAATGCAGTTTCCAAAAACGTTTTTGAGTACCGTTCTAATAAAATCTAATAAATGTTTCTTTTGCTTGAAATTTTTCTCTTTATTCAGTGTCACACCGCAAATCAGTTATTTCTAATTGAAAACCATAAGTAAAAAAGTCTATATCAAGAGAAAAAGGTGTACAACATATATTAAATTATAGTTGTAAATCAAATCCTTTAATCGGATATCAAATTCCGAACGCAATGTTCTGAATACATCTACAGATTCTCCAAAATTTGATGTTTCATGAATGTTTGACACTGAAGCTAATTTTGAGAAGAATGAGACATTCTTCTTTCCCAAAGGAACAGTTTAAAAAAATAAAATTAACCTGTTTCCCATTGTGTTATTTAACTGTTAAACAATACAAGAACATCAAAATACATCCAAAATGTACTTCTTGAAACGCATTGTTTCTCATAGCACTATAAACCTGCTTAGGTTCTCCTTTAGCGTACTTGTCATTTTCAGCAGCATGATTCACCGTATAATGTCGTTGCAAATTAAACTTTACGCGATTAAGCAGGTTTATGCAAACCAAGCATTTAGCGCAGCTGCCGCCACCTGCGAAAAGATGCTTTTCTTTCCCCGTTGCATTGAAAATTGTCGGCGTGGATGCTTTGGTGTGCGAAGTGCTGGCGTCGACTTCCATGTTTCCGCGTCTGGAGTTATTAGGACACTGTGACAGAAGTTATCACAAGCCGCGCGGCGCGGCGGTTTGTTCTCGGTAGCCAACGCTGCTCCGCGCTCCCGATTCGCTCTGCTTGGGCAGCCCTGGTATAGAGCATAGGTTCTCAATGGGAACAATACCCCTCTCCCAGTGGGCACTGGAGCCTTCCATAGGGGTGATACGAAATCCAGAAACAAATGGATATTGGCATCGAGGCAGTCAAGGAGGGCAGCAGGGGAGAATATACCCCGTTAAGACTGAAACAAAAAAAATTACCAATGTTAAAAATATGTTTAATATATTGTTTGCAAATATTGCTTGCTTGAGCAGAGATACGACCACATCGGCAGCAGTCTAGGTTTCTTTTTCTTATTATTTGCTACAAATTTGGAAACGGATACGAAGGGAGAATCTATAATTACTACTACGCGAAAGTATTTTTAAGAGAAAGAAATTTCTATGTGCTAAAACAAGAAGAGGAATAGACTAGACATCACTGATCTGTTGGAAACTGAAAAATTGTTCAAACCATCACCCTCATTTATCTCTTTAATATTTTGGTTATTGTTAATTTTGTTTATATCATTATTTGTATTTCTTATTGCTTTGGTGTTAATTTTTAAAACTTTAGTTAACAATTTTATTGTACTTTTGGTTGTCATTTTATTGATTACTACTTTATGATTTAAATAGAGAAATAAACATAAATTAGGTAAAGATAATATGCATAAAGTACATTTGGTTAAACAAGACAATATTCATTCTTAAGTATATGCTCCAGAATTCTCATTATTTGACTTCCCATGATTATTAATTGGACCCAGTAAATTGAGCAAAAAATTGATGTGTTCATTTCTTGCAGTTTCCTATTGATAAGTGCAGAGCGGTCACCGAACAAAAATTTTCCTCAGTAGATAATGTCTCCTTACCAGGCTAGTGTTTGATCTTTTCAGATGACAAGGTCCAAGATGACAGTCAACATAAGTCAAGGAAAGATCACGGAAAGGAAAGCCATAAGGAATCACATCATTCCTAATCATGTCCTTCTACCCTAAGTCCTCATACATTCATTCCTTGTAATATCAAAATGAACTTAAATTAGTTCTTTCATTTTCACTGCCCATTGATCTACATACATGAGAAATCAGTGGAGACAATTCAAAATTAATGCAGAAGAAACACAGCTAAATCATGTATTGGGTCAAGAAACATTTCATGGCACTACTGGCCTGTTTGAACATATGGTTTATTGATGACAGATACACAACATTACTATGGATAATTTAGAGCCCTTTGTTTTTCACATAATCCCTGAATTCTTTTAGCCCTAGAAGTTTCAAATCATTTCTGGACTCATATTATCCTGAAATGATTTGAGTAGTCGTCTTGCAATTTAAATATTGTGGTTTGTTGTTTACCTCCTACAGAATCAATTAATCACTTTTAGAAGACACATTAAATCCATTCATTCCTTTCAAAGCTTAGATCTTCAAATTTTAAAGATCTATAAATTCACATCAACATAGATGTAGAGGCCTTCCATTAGGGATGGGCGATTAAATCACGATTAGTACAATCGATTATTTTATACGATTAATCGAAAAATTGAAATCGATTATTTTTACCCCGATTAATGTACACATCGATTAATTTTTCCGATTTTCATCTCGATTATGTTAATTCAAATATTAATTTTCAAGACTAGGAAAATATGACTCCAACTGCACAACATAATAGAGACAAACATACGCCAATAATTCCATGACAGTGAAACTAATGAAATGAAAAGTCACTATATATTGTGATATACCAAAATGACGAACCATTTTTATTATGGAAATGTCATTTTATTTGACATTGAATATAGGGATGTCAATAGACGATTGCGAGGGGGTCGCTATGTGACAAACAACCGGCGTTACGGTTCATTTTCGTTAGGTTGAAATGACAAAGCAGAGGCGGAAAAAGTATTGTTTTGAGACACAAAAGAAAAAGCAAAAGAAAAAGATAGGATTCGGATGCTTCCGAATTTTTAGAAGAACATTCATTCGCTAGAGTAACGCGGTGATGAGCGGGTCGGCTCTTGATATATTTTACTAGATCGAGGAAAGTCTGTAATTGACAGTTGTATAAAATTAACTATCGTTTTTTATATTAGGATAGAGCGTTCTTGTAGGAAGTAAAATTCATGTCTAGGCGTCCACCTGAGACGCAAGTGAGGGAAGTCACGGATTATAATAGTATCGCCGGGAGAATTTGGAACCAGATACGGACATTAGGCGAGGACTTTATCCAGAAGCAAGATTCTGCTGCGTCGACGGAGAAAGTTCTACGGGGTGCCATCGAACCAAGAAGTGGAGAGCGTGCGTAGACCCACGAACTATTGCAATATAGAGAAAACTGGTCATGACCAAAGAATGATTCATTTTTTATTATCATTATAATAAATTCTAATTTGTTAAGTTGAAAGAGAGCTGATTATCATTGTTCGTTACGTACAATCCAGCATTTTGATAAGATTTTCAGATTCCTCGCTACTCCGTACGGATGGCAGATTGAATAATTGGTTGCAGAGTAAGTAGCAACAATTATGAACTTCGAACCTCAATTAACTGAGCTAGCACAACATAATTTTGTAAGGAGAGATATTTAAATTACGTAGGAATCATTAGGTTTCAAGTGTAACCTTTTCCTGGCACACAAATTACATTTATCAGTAATAATTATGTTTCAAAATGTCCCTCCAAGTGGGGCTTGTTTTTAAATAGAAAGACGGGGCTTGTTTCAAATTGGCACCAGTGAACGTCGGGAATGTTTCAATATGTTCTAATATTTGAGTGATGATATTATATTCAGTATGAAATAAGAAAGAGACAGAATTACTAGTTTTCATAGAATCATCCTCAACCAAGTAGATCCATTAGATTACAATTATTGTAGTTATAGTTTCTAGAAATTCTACCTCCATTTTCATTTTAAACTGAGTTACAGTCGTTTCTCATGTCTCACTACTGTGTGGAATTAATTAAATAAAGAATAAACAAATATTATTCATTAAATTGTGCCGCGCTTCTAAACACCTACTAAACGCTTAATTAAAACGCATAAAAGTTACTAAATGATTAATTAATTTACAAATTAAAAATTAATAATTTTACGCACTATTTAAAACCTGTGAAATATTTCGGAGTGATTAATCAATGCGTATTAATCTAATAAAAAATCATCGATTAGATATTAATCGACTATTATTTAATATTCGCCCATCCCTACCTTCCAACCATAAGTGAAACAACTCTCATAGCAGTCTTCTGCTTTTGCCTTGCTAAATAGATGTCTATGTGTCCCTTACACAACAGTAGGCACCTATTAGTCATAATAATTGGCCCGTCACTAACAATGTAACTTATAATAATGAAAACATAAATTAAATTATTTGAATTTGATTTTATATTTTTGTCGAACGTTTATGTCAAAAGTAATACAAAAATGACAGTACGGTCAAGATTTTCATTTGGCTCTGACCACACGATCATTACACTGAAAGTGGTGACTCCATAATGAATGGGTACAAAACTTCACAGTCGACCTCACTGTCACTATCTCCCTCAGCGTCACTGCGGCCTTCACAGTCCATGTCAACATCATGGGAGCGATCACCTCCACCGGCCTGAAGCAGCACGCGGATGGCATCCTCCTGGCCGCTCAGCACGGCTAGGTGCAGTGCAGTGGCACCCTGGCGTACAACAGAATACCACATTGTTTTAATTTCTCACAATACAATGACGTGTACCAAATATCCGAAAGGAAATTTCTCCATAATATACTCGAGTCAATAACCCTTTGATGACGTTACAACACGGAATTGGAAATAAACCAAAACATTACGTATTTACAAACGAAGAATATGGGAGCCATGTTTATGTTAGTGGAAAACAAACGTAAATATTAGGACGCTAATTTCAGGACACACATGTGTTGGAGACTGAAAGAGACAACAAGTGCTGAGTGTAGAGTAATAAGACTAATGATTAGTCACAAAATATGACAAATTGTATTCTAAAACATATTTTTTACTTTCTCGCTACTGCTTACGCAGTATAAAGTATTGTAAGGCTGATATCCAAAAATATTAAGATACAATAATAATAATAATAATAATAATAATAATAATAATAATAATAATAATAATAATAATAATAATAATAATAATAATCGATGGCTGTGTGTTCCAGCTCAACTCTTCAAAGCGGGAACAATGTCATTTCAACAAAACGTGGTATAATTTATTACTGGTCAATTACAATGGGAAAAAGAGAGCACTGAGGGTAAGACACCCTTAGAGGGATGGGTGGGAAAGGAGTGGCATTTACAAACAAAATCATTATGCAACCCGCAAAGTACATATCGCGATATATGATGCGTATTAAGCAGACATAATGGGCGAGACAGGCAAGGCTGTTGAAGATAGATGATTGTGATAAAACCTCGGGAAACACCGAATTTTCACTCAATAAAATTAACGAAAGTGACGAATATGTGCATTACCTATGCCGTGCAATGTGTTCAAGATGCGATTCTTTCTAATTCCAGCAGTAGCACGTTTGCATTGGTTATCGAAACTTAGGAGATAAAAGTCCGTTGTAGAAAACGTTCCTGATGTTTCTTATTCAAGATCCGCATTACATTAATTAGACTTCAAAATAATAAGACCAAGTTTTAATTAAATTAATCCAAGTTTTGTTGAAATGACATTGTTCCCGCTTTGAAGTGTTGAGCTGGAATACAAACACACACATATACACATCCATCTTTTTTTATTATATTAATTTTTTTGGAAATGGAATATTTTTGTAATTTCCATTTATGGGGCTATGTTTACACCGGCGATGAGGTAATTGATAGTATCATATATAATAACTATTATATTTATTATAGGTGGATTACAATTTCACAAATTTGTGTATGTTTACTCATATTTTTGAGTAATGGAAAAATAGTTTGTTTTTCGAAAATCTGTAGCTCTCTTGGTAATTGGTTTGGAAAAAATGTTTTATACAAAAGTTGTAGAAAATTTTATCCACTTTAAAATTCATTTAAATTATTTTTCTATACGACTTAAGGTTAAAGAGTAAAAAAAAACAACTAAACAAGTCAGAAAAATAACGTTTTTTCGGGCCTTCCGGACTTAGCACAGAGTCTGGGAGAACGAAAACGTGGGGTATTAGCTAGTGCCTGGGTACACACAACGTACGCAAAGAAAAAGTGTTCATGACCTTTTTCCAGGTACAATGTACATTCCGACTGGATTATATCGTGCAACAAATGATTACGCAGTACTCAAATACAATACTGGTTACGTAGAGATGGTATCCCTGTGAGAGAATAAGCAAATGCTTGGTAAAAGATACCTGTCGGTTGCGCAGGGTGGCGTCGGCGCCCGCCCGCAGCAGCGCCTCCAGGCAGGCCGCGCGGCCCCAGCTGGCGGCGGCGTGCAGCGGCGTCTCCCCCTTGGGGCTGCGGCGGTCCACCAGCGCGCCCGCCTCCAGCAGCGCCCACACGCACGCCACGTGGCCCTGCAGCCGCCACGCACCCGGCGCTCGACCAAACCGCTAATGAAATGCTCATTACCGACTTTTAGGCCCCTTTGGGTTTCCAAAATCGGGGGCGCTGCTAGCTTGAGTCACATAGAAAATTCAACTTTCAATCACTGCAACACATCGAAAATGCATTCAACAAAAAAGGCTCTAGGCCTTATTTATTTAATATTAATGAATTATTTATTAATTTTGGGCTCCAGGGAAAAAAAATTGTTGCAGTCCATACGTTCCAAAAATTAGAGCTGTACAAAGGGAAACAGTTAACATACTTTCGTATGGGCGGATACACACCAAAATCAAAAATCCTCCAAAAATATCAATCCCGACCAAAACTTAGAGGCTAATTTGAGGCTCTGGGGGAAAAAATTATTCCGGCATTTATATTTTAAAAAAAAACAGGAATGTACAAAGACAAAAAGTTAACATACGTTCTTATGAGTGAAAAGACACCATAATCAAACTAATGATAAAAACAGCACGATCTTGCTCGCCTTTAGTAATGATTATGTATTTCTTTGCAAAACTCATTACAAATCGTACAACATTTGGTGCGAAAATCAAATATTTTCAACCAAATATCACCATAAATTTGACAATAATAACTGTTTTTCATACAGTTAAATCATGTCCCAACAGTGAGACGAATTCACAGAAATTCAGTTGCTATCTCGCGGCGCGGAAGGCCATTGTTGCAATCCAATCTGACATTCCCTGAAAGCAAGCAATTTTTCTTTCATATTATGACTCCACGACCATATGTGTAAACTAACTTTCGCACTGGGACGTGTTTGAAAACCGTGCGCCTACGATATTCAGTGAGTTCACGGGGCTCCGAAAGCGGTGCTATCAACCGGGGCGTTCGCGCGTAGGAGGGGTGGTAGAAAGGGGTATAAAGATGGTCAGACCAGGGCCTTGCAACATTCCATCAAAACCGGAGACAGAGCATCAAAACCGGAGGGTGCTTCTATACGCGGCGCTGGTGTCGCCGGGTACAACCGCAGGTTAGACTGGCTAACTTCCGCACATAAGCTCGAGCTTTAGTTATAACGTTGACAAATTAATAATTTAGAAATTATTTAAAACCCATTTAAGATATATTGGGACGTTCCCTTAGCCTCCTGGATACTCTTTCGGATACGGGTTTCTTACATTCGAATGTAAGAAACGAAGAAATAAACATGAAATAATATGAAATTATAATTTACATAGCATCCAACGCCCTGGAATCACGGTTATTACTTTCACCAAGCGCAGGAAATTCAGAGCAGGCGACTATACTTGACGCCAAATTTCATAAATAAATACATGAATTTTCAAAAAATTCAACCAGACCTTATTTGAACATATTTTTTGATGAACATATTTCATTAAGAAACAACCGTATCTTCACAATTGTAGTTGTAGGAAGACGCCGAAATAAAACAATTTCGGCGTCTTTCTACAACTACTCCCAACAACTTTTCCTACAACAAACTTCCAACAACGTTTTTTAGATTTTTGAAAGATTACGCATTACGACGAACATAAGGCCTACACCATTCTTTTAAGCGTCTTTTACCCTACCGTGTAAGTAAGTAATTTCTTGGCGTTAACCTTAGTTATATGCCAGGTTACAATTATGCAAATAAGACAATAAGAATACAGTCACTCAAAAATACAAAAACTTAATTACAAAAACTTAAAACTAATACAATTTTAAAAATTTTACATTATACTAATATTAACGACACAGGTATTAATTTATTATTTTCTTTTGAAAAACATTTCAGAATGTTCAAATGTTCACAGTATTCACATTCACATTCACATTCACTTTTGTATCGAATATAATCTGTTATTCAATTTAGTTAGAAATCAAATTCATTCAGATAAAGCAAATGACCGTACCTCATGACAAGATTTGAAAAAAAAAAAGTTTGAATATTACTCTCATCATTCAGCCTCAACAGTTCCAGGATGTTTTGATTTTTTACCGTAAAATCTCTTAATAGTTCATAAATTGGACAGAGCTTTATATTCTGTTCTAATGTTTTCTGGTGATTGAGATTGCATGCCATACATATTTCTAGTATCTTGTATTACATAGTTTGTTTAATAGTATGTAGCATCGTTTTGGGAATCTTTTTTCAGGCATTTGCATCAATTTAGCCAAATACAGCATTGCTCTCTTCAGAATTTGTGTACTCAATGGGGACGAACCTGTCTCCATAAGACCTTCGAAATATTGAATCGAAATATTGTATCTTCATTTTACATCATACAATTTACAAATTCACGAGTGTATTTCGGTAGTCCGAAAAGAAGTTTAAAAAAGCTTAATTGAAGTTTGTCTGCTACATCCAGATGCCACAACCCCCAAACGGATGAAGCGTACAGGAAGACACTTCACTGTTGAATTGAATAATTCTAGTCTAGATTGCCAATCCGCAAATTTACCTGAAATTTGTAGTTTCCAAAGAGATCCCATGGTAATCCTAGCTTTAGACTGGAACTCGTCTGCAGTTGTGCAAAATAGTCCTTAGCTGATGAAGGTTAAAATAGTAAATTAACTTGCTTCGTAATGTGTTCTGTGTATGTAAGTTGCCTTGTGTTTTTCTGACTACCTCACTTGTTATAGATGAGCAGTTGTGTTTTCTTCTCGTTGACGTTCAGATGTTTTATATCGCAATACCTAGAGAGTGTTCATTTTATATTGCAAGTCGATGATGTTGTCTGAAAGGTGCATTAGATCGTCAGCGAAAAATAGTACATAAATTTTTCTTCAATTTTTTCATGTACATTCTGTTCTAATTCGATGTCCATGTCCATTTCGGCTAAATCGATAGGACAAATGACGAAACTGTTCAACGCAGTAATGAAGGCAGAAGAACTTCCATTGGACTGGTGTAAATCGTAAGTTATACTTATACTTATTTACAAAAAAGGGGACGTATACGACCCAATAAATTACAGAGGCATTGCCTTGGCCAACACGTAATCGAAAATATTTACAAAATTGATAGCACAGAGGTTAAATAATCACTGTGAAAATCACGGCATAATTCTTGAAGCACAGTGCGGGTTCAGAACAGGACGCTCGTGCGAAGACAACCTTTTCAGCCTAAATGCCAAGACTACGATAAATCTATCAAAATCGGGAGGCTAAATTCATCGACTTCCGAAGAGCGTTCGATTCAGTAGTCCTATGGAAAAAACTATGTCAGGCAGGAATTGGAACTAAAATAATTAGGATCCTACCAGATTACTACACCAAAGCAAGGATGAGAGTGTCTGTTAATGATTGGATGAAAGAAATAGATATGACGCAAGATGTTTTGCAACGCGACTCCCTAAGCCCGATCTTATTTTCTATACTGATACACATCACTAAGTTTTGCCCAATCTAAGGTCCAAATGTAATAAAAAAATGTGCCGTTTTTAAGAAAAAATAGTTAAAGAAAAAAAATGCATCAATTTGACAAAATTTTGCAAAAACTATTTTCGAAAAGTTGAACATGACATTATTTGAGGATCTATTTTTGATTAACATATTTCATTAATTAAAAATGATTATCTTCTTAATTGTAGTTGTAGAAAAACGCTGAAATGTAAACTTTGCAATTTTAAAAACTCAGAATTTTCATCGAACATTAGACCTGCCTCATTCACTTAAGCGTCCCATTCGCTATCCGGGGTCAAAATGTAAACAAAATTGTTGATGCCGTTTTTTGAAAAAAATTGTTTAAAAAATTAAAAATAGCCTACATTTCACGCAAAATTACGCTAAAGGAAACCAATTTTCGAAAAATTTCACATGACCTTATTTCAAAATCTATCTTTAAAGAACAGATTTCATTCAGGGAGAAAATCTTCGTCTTCATAACTGTAATTGTAGGAAGACGCCGAAAAAATTTTGAATTTTGAAATTTGCGAAAAATCAGGGTTTTCAACGAACATGAGACCCGCAAAATTCTCTTAAACGCCCTTTACAGTACCCAACAACAAAAAATAATCAAAAACGATCGAGCAATTTTTTTCAAAATTTTGCAAATGTCCCAGGGACTTTATGTGAAGTAAAATTAAAATATCGAATTCAAATTCAAGAGGCCGAGACATCACCCAGATCGATTGCGAAATATCAATTTTGGAGAAATCAGCTGAACGGTTTAACCGCAAAAACTGTTGATTTTTCCTATTTTCCAAAAACCATGGTTTTAAACGAACATGAATCCTGCACCATTCTCTAAAAGTCCTTCAGGCTATCCAACAACAAAATTTCATCGAAAAGATTGTGCCGTTTTTGAAAAAAAAAAAATGTTTGAACAAACTTTAAAATTGCCTGTATTTCACAAAAAATTACACGAAAAATACTCAAATTTTCGAAAAATTGAACACGACCTTATTACAAAATCTATCTTTACGGAACAAATTTTATTAACGGTAAAATCCTCTATCTTAAATATATTAGTTGTAGGAAGACGCCGAAAATATTTTAAATTTTTGCAATTTTAAAAAACTTAGTTTTCAACGAAAATGAGACCAGCACCATTCCCTTAAACGCCCTTAACATTACCAAACAAAATTTAATCGAAAACGATTGAGCCATTTTCTTCAAAATTTTAAAAATGTCGCAAGGGCTTCATGTATAAGTACCCTCCAAAATTAAAATATCGGTTTCAAATTCATGGTGCCGCGACATCATCCAGATCTATTGAGAAATATCAATTTCTGAGAAAATCGGATGAACCGTTTAGCTGCTGGCGTTGTTCACAGGCAGACGGACGAACAGGACGGACAGACGGACCAACAGACAGACAGACAGACAGACGGACGGACGGACGGACGGACGGACGGACGGATAGACGGATGGATAGACGGACGGAAGGGACAGATAGACGGACAGACTGACGGACCAACGGACGGACGGACAGACGGACGGACGGACGGACGGACAGACGGACGGACGGACGGACAGATGGACGGATGGACGGATGGATAGACGGACAGACAGACGGACGGAAGGGACAGATAGACGGACAGACTGACGGACCAACGGACGGACGGACAGACGGACGGACGTTTTGCCATCAATCGATTTTTCGGAATCAAGGACCCACAAAGTTGGATTCTGGCTACACCACGTGTTAGAGGATTTTTGTTTTCTAAATTAAACATCTGAATTTATTCACTTTTTCGTTGCCATGGGCCTGCTATAAGAGCTTCCTGCAATTGAAAATGCGGCATTTTTGGTGTAGCATTACGTAACTTTCTCTCTACCACGATAGCGAGAAATAAAATGTATTGATACCTGACAGCACCTTTTCGTTGATAAATTTAGTCACAATTTTCCTCTTGCAGTTGCATTTACTGTAATACTTGCATGCTTTATCGGCAGTGAAGATAGCAGGTCCTTAACCACTCTTTTCCAAGAAATTTATTGATATCACACACATTATCATAAAATATGTACGAGACTTGAGATTATATCCTCATGACAGACATGATAAAGCATTATGCGATCACAATTATCTTATTATATATTTTATATCATTCTAACATATAAGTGACAAGACGTGTAAAATAATTGTTTCTCAACAACTGACACTTCTGATACAACTGTCAATAAAAAATCCTTTCTGAAACGTCGCAATTGAGAAAATTTTGTAACAGTGAACATTTGAGATATTGTATCAGGCTTCCTACGCAAAACAATACTCTCGCAATCTGCGAGGGATGAGATTCTCATCAAACAGCAAAAACAGAACACTTGAACAGAAGATAATTCTGAACCCTCTCATCCGATTTGGCAGGAATTTTAATCACAATACTTTTTCAGATTCGTAACTCCTATTTCTTCCCTTACACATATTCCCATCGGTTACGACCAACTTACCCTTGTAATACGATTAGAGGGACAATTTGAATGAAACATGGCTTCATTGTTTTTTATTAAATTTTGTTGTTCGATAGTGTGAAGGACGTTTAAGAGAATGGCGCCGGTCTCTTTTTCCCTGAAAACTTTGATTTTTCAAAAATTGCAAAAATTCAAAATTTTTTCAGAGTCTTCCTACAACTAAATGAAGATAGAGATTTTTCCCTTAGTGACATCTGTTCCTTAAAGAAAGATTTTGAAATAAGGTCATGTACAATATTTCGAAAATTAAAGAGTTCTTTTCGCGTAATTTGGCGAGAAAGCAGGAGGGAGAAAAAAGTGCTATTTTAATTGATTGTTAGTAATTCCAGGCGCGGCAACTTACTACGGTCACTAGTCCTATAAGTATGGTGCATGTTTCCTCGGGAGGTGGCGGTGTTCTTCCCCAACTGGATGGCGAGATCCGGCGCCGATCTTCCATCGACTAGAGGGGTTTTCCCTAACAAGGTATATCCCACCAGCGGAGCACCGTCCCAGTAGGGACGACCTCTAAACTCCCGGCATGAGTGGTAGTGTAGTACATGTAGTGTAAGTGTACGTAAGAGGAGAGGATAGGACAAGGAAGAGGTAGGAAATATCGCGCGTGGTCCGTGGCCCGTTTGTTAGGGTACTGCTCCAGCATTCGCGTGTTCAGCGGAGAAACCATGGAAAACTAGCGATCACAGTAGGCCAGCCTCTAGAACTTTCCTCCAGACAGCGACTGAATTCGACCTAACTGACAAGCTAGTGTCGAAAATCTTGCCACTGTCGGAACTCGAACCTAGGACATCCCGGTCAGAGAGACTGCAGTGACATTAGTTGACACCCTGAGCCATCTCTTCCAGAACGTGCTCCCCACTAGTGTTGTGGTACGCTGAGTGGTGTAGGGTTCTGATTCTGGTTGTAGGGCAGTGGCATCAATATCTGAAGGGACTAAGCATGCCCAAATCTTGGGAGGCCTTAATTTATTAAACTGCGGTTCATGTAGTAAAATTTAATATGAACAATTGTAAACATGCTATTTGAAAGATTAATATTAAAATATTTGTATCGCCTAATACAATTAAAAAAAATTAGAGGTGCTACAGAATGGCACAGACTTTCTCGTAGCAATTTTTTCTAGTTTCGTTGGCGTGGACTGGCTTAAATGTCTTCATCCATTCTCTGGCCAGCAGCCATCTATCGTCACCGAAAGTACATTTTCTTGACGTTTTGTTAACTTTTCGGTAACTTAATAGTACGAGTAGAACCGAAATATTACCTCAAGAATATAAAAGAATAGTAAAATTTCGTCCAAAATAGAAATTTTCATTCAAAATTTTTAAGCCTTTTTAAGAAAATGGCGATTAAGCATTACTGTAAATGCGAAATTTGAAGCTCTTTTTCACAGGGATCTATTGAGTTTTCGAAAAACGTGTTTTGAAGTCATTTCAAGCACTCACAACTGTAATAATGTAAAATTTGAAGAAAACATTTGGAGCCATTTTTGAGAAAATGGCGTTGGAACGTTTCTGAAAATTCGGAATTTTGAGCTCATTTTTACAGAAAACTGTTGAGTTTTCGAGAAACTTTATTTGACATTATTTAAAGCACGTGTACTCATAAATCTAATAGTGTGAAGAATATTGACACGCTCTATTCCACAAAAACGATTAAAATTTTCAAAAAAGTCTACATGACCTTAATGAGAGAACTATTTATGGGTAACAAATTTCATTTGAAGGAAAAATATGTCTTCAATTTTATAGTTGTACGAAGACCCCCCAAAAAATTCAAACTTTTGCGATTTACAAAAATTCAGAGTTAACCGTGAAAATGGAGCCTACGTCACCTTTATAAGTGTATTTTACTCTATTCTTACAAGAAATTTAATGAAAAAATTTGGAGTCGTTTTTGAGAAACTTTTGAAAATGTCCGGGGGACTTCGTGTAAAGTACCCCAAATTTTAAAGTATGTTTTTCAAAAATTCAAAGCTTCAAATAGAGCCAGATGGACAGGGGTTTCTTCAATTTGGAAAAGATCGAACGTGTGGTTTAGGCGCTAATTTGTTCATATACGACAGTCAGACAGACGGACGGACTTTAAAAAACTACTTTATGGGTATCAGGGGACCCCAAAACGTGTATTTTCGTTGAAATCTCGAAATCGATTTTCCGCAGCATTACATAACTTTCACTATACTTGGTATATTAATCCTGTATATACGTATGTATACGAGAAAGTTAAAAGTTACTGGGGCTCCTAAGAAGGTGCTTAGTTTGCGTATGCATTAATGCATCCCGGAGCGGTGTGGTGAGTACCTGGTAGGCGGCGCGGTGGAGCGGCGTCCAGCCGAGGGGGTCGGCGGCGTTGGCGTCGGCGCCGGCTGCCAGCAGCGCCTCCAGCGCCCCGGCGCGCCCGTCCCACGCCGCCTGCCACGCGGCGCCCGGCGGCGCGGCGCGCACGGCGCCCGGCGACGCCTCCACCAGCGCGCGCACCTGCGCACGCACGCCCAACACTCACCCCTCGCCGCCGGTACGGTGGTTTCTCCGATCAATGCCAGCCGAGTACCCTAACAACCAACGGACCAAGGACGAGCGCGATCTATCCTTCCTCTTCCTTGTCCTATTCTCATCCCTTACTTACATCGACCAACAATAGCCTCATTGACTGAATTTTCGTGATTCCGGGCGCGTCAACTGCAAAGAACATTCGTCTCGTAAGTAAAGTGCATGTTTTTCCTCCGAAAGTAGCGGCGATCTTACCCCGCTGGATGGCGGAATCAGGCGCCAACCAGGCTAGCGGGGTTTCCACCAACCAGGTATCTCCAACCTATGGGGGGCTCCGCCCCAGACGGGACAAGCTCTAAGCACCCGACCGGTCTCCCGGTGTTGTAGTGTACTGCATGCTAGTGTGTGTGAGGATAGAACAAGGAAGAGGAAGGAAAGATCGCGCGCGGTCCACAGCCCGTTCGTTAGGGTTCTGCGCCAGCATTCGCCTGGAGTTGATCGGAGAAAGCACGAAAAACTAGCAGCCATCTCTGATCGGTAGTTTTCCGGTAGTCACTCTTTAGAATTCTCCTCCAGACAGCGACGGAATTCCACCCAGCTGACAAGGTAGTGTCGAAAATCTCGCCACTGTTGGGAGTTTTTGAAATATATGAAATAAAAACTGCTAGCCTTTCAGGTGCCTACAAGCAATTCCAGCATATACTATAACACGAGTATAATTTAAACTTTCCGGTCAAGAAAAGCCAAATTTCCTCTTCGGCGATCCTTCCGACCGCCATGTCTCGATTTCCCCGGCATCCGCGGCCTCGTTCGCCGAAGTTCCTCCGCGACCGGCACATTTATACAACTCTATGTAGGGGCAAGATATTTTCACCTTTTCATTATCAGGGCCGGCAATAAAAGTTTTCGTGTCGAAAATTTGTCGTTTTTTTCTCTCGCAGCATTACAATACTTTATATACACTGCCTAAACAGTCGCGAGAAAGTAAAAAGAATAATTTAAACTCCCCCCTCCCGCCAATGATGGTCCGCTCATTAAGCCAGGTGCAGTGGGTAAGGCAGGCTAGGGACGTTCCAGTTTTACCGATTCGATTTCATTTCTTTCGATTTCTGTCGATTATTTCGCTTTCGATTCTTGATGGAATAGATTCCAAAACGCCAGAATCGAATCAAATGAATACCTTAATTATTTTAAATATGCATATTCCGGCATTTTTGTTGTATTTTTCAGGTTTTTTGTCGTTTGCTATTATTATTAATGTAGTAAATACTTTATTATTAATTTTATAGAAGTCAATGACGTGTTTGAATTGCATCTCCCTAGCATTGCTTTCACCTTCCGCTTCGTTGAAACCAAACCTCTTGGTTCAAATTATACTTTTAGCATCTGAAGTTTGAAAAAAAAATATTTTCCTGCCTGGATCGCGTTGTGAGAAGTTTTTTTTCTTTGAGTCCGTTACAATATCGTTCATTCGTTCATAATATTGCTGATGTTATAATTGTTATATTTTTCATCAGTGTTCTATTAATATATGGTTTCATTGATACATTCTATTACTTTATTTCAATTGTATTATTTCATCTACAATATTTTTTTCGTCCAGGCAGTTAATTATTGGTATTAAAATTTAAAGAAACACCTGGTTGTGTTTTATTAAATAGTAATTGCTCGATTCCGCGTCCGGTCCTTCTTTAAATGATGTTCTCATGCGATTCGATTCCTCAGAGAGTCTATTCTTTTCGATGGATCCTTTAGAGGGATGGAACGTCCCCGGGGATAGGGGAAGTCTGACCTCGTCGGCGCCGCGCGCCGCCCACAGCGCGCGCAGCACCCCGGCCGCGTCCCGCGCGGCGCCGCAGCGCAGCAGCGCGCGCATGCTGCCCACGTGGCCGCCCGCCGCCGCCGCCTCCAGCGGCTTCTCGCGCCGCCCGTTGGCCGCCGTGGCGTCGGCGCCCTCCGCCAGCAGCGCCTCCACCGTCGCCGTGTCCCCTGCGCACCGACCGCCCACGCCACCGCTGTACTACCAACGGCTTTCACACACGAGCGCACTTTCACGGACGTTCAAATGCTTTCGGTGCAAAGTTTACAGATACAGAGAGACCGCTTTGACAGCTACTGCTTGGCCACTGTTAGCAACGGAACTGCCGGTTATGTTCACGCACTCGTTTTGTCAGTGCGTTCGTTTTCTGTTAGCTTATTTGTAAATGGGCTCATCACTATATCTTGCTTTGTCATCGCCCTGCATAACTTCGTTTGTTTCCTGACAGGTCAAACTGGTCCCTTTTGGCACCCTCCGACATTAAAGCAATCGATAGCACTATCGATCTTCTTCGCATGCGGAATTCAAGTTTCGCATCACTTTTGTGCATCTGCTCATGCGCAGAAGATCGAAATTGCGGTCGATTGCTGACCGCTAAGGCATGCAAAACCTCACTAGTAACTCATCTACGAGTACGTAACGGAGCAACACGATCCGGCTGTGCGACGTTTCGTGTGCTGTTTGTGCGCACGAAGTACTGACGTGCGTGAAAATACGGACGCTGCAACGTCTGTTACGCGACGGCCATGTGCCAGCAGCCTTATACTCGTATTTCTTGAGCTAGAAGAAGGCGCAGCGTTATCGAATTGGAGGATGTAATTTTGAAAATGTTTAAGATTTCATTGAAATTTTACGAAATTAAAATCGACATCGGGATCAGCACCGTATTAAAAGGTTTTCAGGTGTGTGTGGAGGGCAGGAATTGTTATGAATAAATTGAGTAAAATTACAACAACAAAAAGTTCAGAAGCAAGGGACGTGGCCTCTATGGCCTGTCTTGCATTAGAGCTACTATAGGCACAGGTTCGGAAAGTTCTGTTTATGAGTAGAGACTTGGAGATCAATCTAGCAAGGGAGTTCCATTTCTAAATATTGTAATTTCAACCTCATTGTGATATGGTTTACCCACGCATGATGCCTTCTCAATATCGCAATAAAGGCTGTCTCAAATTATTCTCTTCCAATCCCTTATTGATATTATATCCGTTGTTACTTAAGTATGCCTGGGTTGACCGCTGGTAAAAACTTAAGTTGCACTCCAATCCTATATTTACTGAGAAAAGAGACATTTTAGGAGTAAAAATTAAATGCGTGATGTACGTTTAATTTCGCATCTGCATCGGTTATTTTTTTTCTGTTTCATGTTCATTAAGTATGTATGGATGTGTGATGCCTGCTACCTAGAACACTCTCAGTTACCTCGCATCATACTAAGCCCCATCATGACAGCCCACGTCCAGGCACCACTCAACACGCCACTACATGAACGGAAGTTAAAAGCACCACTAAACATGAATGAAAGTTAAATACATGAAGAGGTATGGATTTATAGCGTAAATGAAGATCACACCTTCAACTATTGCCTTGTAATCCTTAAATTTAACTTATCGCGGGTAGGAGATTACGTTTATTTGCTTCCCGGGCCGGCTCGTGGCCCAAAGCGGTTCACCCCATATTGAAACATATTCAAGTACACAGGGTCACATAATGAATATTACAACATCCTAGGATATGTCTAGGCGACTTCTGGGCACTTCTACGAGATCGGAAATGATCACTTTTTGCCAGTGAAGACGGGTTAGGAAACTTCACATAACGAAGTAATATACATGACATTTGTGCCCGATTGTTAAGCAACACGACACAATTAATTGGTGTTCGGTGGGTTCTGCGTCAGAACATCACCTGCAAATCACCTGTGGATAATAAGTTAGGAACAAAGTGATATATGTAATATCTATATATATAAAAGAAAGACGTGTTAGTTACACTATTTATAACTCAAGAACGGCGGTACCGATTTGGTTGAAAATTGGTGAGCAGGAAGCTTAGAGCCAGGAGACTGACATAGGATACTGTTTATCCCGTTCGACAGCGTTCCTGTGTGAGAACGCACGTTTTTGCACGTTTTCGCACGTTTTCGCGTGATTTCGCATGTTTTCGCGTGAAGGTACTTAATTGAAGAGTGCAACCTATGCACCAAAATACAGGAACAATAATGAATAATTAATCTACTTAATTTTTTTTATTTGTATTTTTTAATAAACAATTTAACTTAATAAATTCCAAAATCTGCTTATTTATTGCCTTTAACAGCCGGTCCCTATGATTACAGCTTTGTATTTCTCTCTTAAACAAAAATAAATTTAAAAAAACGCTCTGCTACGTAATAGATTTTTTAATTATCTATTTAATATCAGAGCGTTTTATTTTAAATTCTTCTTTGTTTGAGAGAAAAACACAAATCTGCAATTGCTTTATTATCACGAGTGCAACAAGGATAGTACAGTTTCTCACAGTGAGTGCGACGCGAGAAAAAGATGGGACCGGCTGTTAAGGCGGAACAGAGTTCGCCGGGTCAGCTAGTTTATAATAAATGTGCGTCCAGTTGCTGTGTGATCTGACCGGCGCGTGCGGCGCAGTGCAGGGGCGTGTCGCCGGGGGCGTCCCAGGGCCAGTCGTCGCCGTCGGCGGCGGCGGCGGCGTCCGCCCCGAGGTGGCGGGCGAGGGCGCCGGGGCGCGCGCGGGGGCGGGGCCGCGGGCGGGGCCGCGGGCGCCAGCGCCTCAGCGCCCGCGCGTCGCCCCGCAGGGCGGCCAACTGCAGCGACGCCGACGCGCCCTGCGCCCTCATCGCCAGGACGCTGGGCTACAACAGCACACACGCTCTCTTAATATTATTATATTGCAATTTCTGCCCAACTAACATCCCAACTATAACTTCAAAAAGTATAATTCAACCAATTCCAACCAAGCGTTTGGGGGGAGGGGATGCATGCCTGCATTTATTTCGATAGTCAGGAACAGTAGACATTTCTTACTTTCACAAATACAACAAACATGAATATATTTACCTGTGACAGTGTATGCAACACATTCTGCAGAAAAGCAAGAATAATTTCATACACGCTTGCCTTGACTATATCGAAGTGGGCTTCCAATTTTTTTATACCATATTCGCCGATTAAAACTTCTTTAAGTAAAAGAAGTGTCTTTATTTTCTTGTAAGTTAAATCTACTACCTTCCTTCAATCTATTTACTTCAATAAAAATATTATTTACACCATACGATTAACACGAGCAGCAACAATGACAGAAATTCTAAGAATTTCCAACCGCCGTGTTGCTATTTTGCAAACTGACTGTCCGTCAAACGAAGCGCCGGAAATTCAAATTTACAATTTAGAGTGTTTATAATTTTTGAAAATACAGAGAGTATGCCGAAAATGGAACTACTTTCTTTACTGACCCCTCATACAAACGACAAACAAAAATTTAAAGAAAACATTTGGAGCCATTTTTGAGAATGGAAAGTTGTAACTCTGAGAGGATTTTGTCTACATACCAGGTCTTTTATGTTTCTTTTTGTTATTTACGTTAGTAAACACGCACTTAGCCCCTTAGAAACCAACCATCTAAATACTGCTTTAAGAGCGCGTCCATAGCAACGGCCGCTAAAATATTTTTAATGGACTCTCGATCATTTTAGCGGCCGTTGCTATGAACACTTCCCAGACATTTTTCCAAATCTGTTTGCATTAGTAGAAAAAACATTCAACTGTCTGATCACAAACAAAGCATCTAGTACCACCAACCCTTGCTACAGAAAATCAATAGTAATGACAATTCTGAACTCGCGAAAGTGATAAAAGTTTATTTTTAATAAGCGATAAACTAAAATAACAAAAAATAACAAAAATCATTTATGTAACTCGTCCTCTATTAGACTTTAAGGACTTAGCCGGAAGGTTAACTACTCGGCTTTGCTATCGCTCCGCCTCGCAGTTAACCTTCCGGCTGCGTCCTTAAAGACTCGTTTAGAGGACTCGTGACATAAATATCTATTTGCGTTCAAGTAGTCTTGTGCTCACAAAATTTCGGGTCATTTTTGTGTAAATTTAGAAATGTTCCAGGCGTTTCATGTAAAGTTTATTCAAGTAATTTTAATTAAGTAAATTTAAAGACGTTTTTTCAAAAACACAGAGCTTTGAGTGAAGCCAGAACGTTTGGAGAATATTGGTTTTGGAAAAAAAGCGTACGAACAGTTTAGGCGCTAGTGTTGTTCACAGAAGGTTTGAAAAAAACTCCTTTTTCGGTATCAAGGCCCCACAATTTCTAAAATCTTATTGCATAAAGTTTTAGAGAGAGTAATTTACTACATATTAGAAGAGGTTTTATTTTACTTTTCTGCATCAGGACCTCAGAATACGAGTTTCTGTTTAAAAATCGCGTTTTTTCGCGCAGCATTTCATAACCTTCTCTATACTACGTATATTACTCCGTATATACATACGTATATGAGAAAGTAAAAATTAAAATCTGCAGTTCGCTAACAGATGCAAATAAGTTTTCTACAACTCGGGAACAAAAATGTCTTGTTTTCAAAAGTTGTTAACTTCGCTTTTTGAAATTTTTATTCGTCATTCAACTATTTATAGTTAAAATGATAAGAAGATATTCTAGACCTCAAGAAAATGTGATCAGATGGTACTTCTCCCCCATACGTTACATACAGTTTTAACTGATCTTTGACTAAATAAATCAAATCATATTGACGGACGAACTGACAGACGCTTCGCAGTCAATCAATATTTCGGTATCAAGACCCACAAAACATGAATAATGTCCACATAACGTGTTAGAGGAAGTAATTTACTATATATAGGAACAAGATTTTCCCACTTTTTCGTTACCAGGCCTTGGCGATACGAGTTTTTATATCCAAAATTCACCCTTTTCCAGAGCACGATTACAATACTCTCTTTTCCTACGTACCTAAGGGCGAGAAAGTAAAACCGTGAATAATGCAACACAATGGTATAGGTTGTTATACTGACTGTGCAAATACACGTGTTTACTATTTTTCGGGTGTAATTCGATAATAAGAAAATTATTTTCAGTAATCAAAGCTAGGATCAGCTTAACACAATACGCTTCTGGCCTGCAGATGTATGAAGGTCAGTTTTCAAACAAACGCCAAAAAGAATTAAAAAAATTCTTCAGCTTTATGAAAATTCAATGCGATAGAGATTCCAAAAATTCTTGTGTATTACTCGCACTTTGTATTGCATGTTTCAGCTGTCTTCAAAAAGAGTATTGCACACCTATTGCAGGTTTATCAAAAGCCGCAAATATTTTTTTTTTAATTCAGATTTTGTGGGTATTAGAAACACGTAATACTTCAAATAAAAGCTACACTTCTCACAGCAAGAGCAACACTCCTTTCTAACGTAATATTCACCTATCACATCGCCGAAATACACAAAAGTTCAAAAAATGCAAAGCATTCGGAGCATTTTAGAATTACCGAGAAAACCTTGACCACTTACTTGAGACGACTTCTGAACTCTGGAGTACTTTTCTAACCCTCCTAATAACACAACCGGTCCGCACCTTAACTCCCAGGCTAGTGTCACGCGCAGCCCCTGTAACAAAGCCCCCAATTGGACTAACTTTGCGAGGCTTCGGCAACCTCGAGCACATCGCCCGCAGGCGAACTGGCCGACGTGCTTCAGCAGCAAAGAATCCTGGCACCTCCTTTAACATTGCTTTCTGCCCTGCGACTGCGAACGAATACTGTATTACAATATGGAAACAGGCCACGAAATACGCTCTTATGATTCAATTAAAGCTATCAAATTGTTTTTTCTTTTCACGTATCTGAGTCATTTCATGTTGAAACAGGCAGGCATGAATCAATGGCATTATGTCGCTAATTTTTCTTACAAATCTTCTGTACTTCAAAAGTACATACTTATACCCTTATTTACATAAACTGATTTAATAATAATAATAATTATTATTATTATTATTATTATTATAACAGTAATAAGTTTATAGTATTATGACAAATTATTGAAATTAAAATAATTTGAATTTTAAAGAAACGCAAAGTAACTTAAACGCATGTTTTTCTACTCCCATTGTACAATTCTGTCATTTGATGGCTGCAAACCGTTGCATAATGATACTCATTACGAAACAGATTTTATTATGATACATGTTCCTGACAAATCACAGAGAAGCTTACAAACCAAGTGTTGACGTTATCGTTAAGAATCATTATTATGTATGTTTCGTTTAATTGTGTGCATTACAATTCATTTAATATTATAATATGTTTCTCAGTTTTAATTTCTTTTATTAGTAATTTTTTACGTGAAATATTATTTACAATAAATTGGATCGTAAAATCACTTTGATCCTATTTGACAAGCGCAGTTGTAGTTTTTGGGGGAGAATGTTAAGATCTGAACGCAAGTTATTTTGTGTTCTATGTTGCTGTCGTTAATTGTTCTTAAAACTGGGGAATTCTTTAGTTTAAAATTTCAAGTGAATGGAAGGTTGAGTTGGCACCTCCAGAAATAAGAGAAAAAACGAAAATAGTGACGTCGGAATTATTGCCGCAACTTTTGTACTTCCTCGCAGGTGGTTAGGTAAAACAAACCCACCTGTGGTGGGTAGGGAGCTGTCTGCTAGGAGGCCTTGACCGAATCCTGCATGTCCCCTGCTAAGAAATAATTAAATGTAAAAGTTTAACTTATAAAAGTTATCATAAGTCGTAGAAAAAGTACCGTAGAAACTCGATGTAATGGGCATTAAAACACTCGTGTGAAGTTTACGATACCGCTCTATCGTAATATCACTCGTGTATTAATACCCATTACCCATAATTACATCACCGTTTCATAATGAACTATTTTCTCATCGTTTATTTAAAGTAGAGTAGCTAAACTGCATACACTTTCTCGCAATACTAGAAATAGTTACGTAATATTGAAATATATAGTTGTTTATAGTAAGGCAGAAATTGTAATTTCTGCCATTCTAATAACTCTTTATAACTTGAAAAAGTCAAATTTCACTCATTCAAACGGAGGGCCTGTGGTGCATTTCTGCGTTCTTTCGACAGCCAACAACTAGATCCGGACAAAAACGCTCTCACTTCCGTTCGATCTCGGCGGCGAGACCAGGCGCACCGACTCTTCTGGTTCCGATACTGCCATTATCCAGAACGAATGACACCGATACTTGGCCTGTTATCGTGGTGCGCCGACCGCCTCGAATGAATGCTGGAGGCGTCACCGGATCTCTCGCAATGTTTTTTTATTTGCCAGATTTGTAGGGTAACCAAAGCATAAGCAATCTAGCGATACCTAGTATAGTTTTTGTAGATAGCCTTAGGCTTTTGGCATACGCAAAAATAAAGAAAAATAACAATTCTGACGAATATTTATTTCGTCTATTTTCACGTAAATGTATTTTACGACATTTTTCTAAGCTTTTTTCTTGAAATTTATTTCTATTTTCTTCTAGTCTTGGTTAAAAATGTATGTTTAAATCATTTTCACTTTCCCTAATGCCAGTCGTTCGGCACCGAACTTCTATTTTTTGTCTAGTTCTAGACCGAGGATGTCATTTGACATTCTGTATCTTTAGATAACAAAAGCTGGCTCTCCTGTCAATTCTTTACACAAAGAAAAGAAGCGGTGGGTCTTGCGGAGGCCGGTGAGTCCCGGGTGAGCGCTACGCTCAGATTCGCAATGCAAACCTCACTCGCGTCCCCGAGGGCAAGTCGATAACCCGACTTCCGACGTTGACATCTCACCGTCCCAGATCTTCTTCCAGGAAGGTAAGGAAGGCATTGTTGATTGAAAGAATTACGTGTTAGGTCTCTTTCGTACGCCAGTGAAGGAATTAAAGACAATTAAAACATTTATTTTTGTCATTTCTAGGCCTATGCTAAATTACAAATTCTCAAAAATTTAGAGAGGCTTTTCTATATGCGAATGGAAAAACGAAGCGTTTTCAGACTCACAACAGGGTTTTAGAAAATCAAAATCTACGGAAACTGCCATTTTGTCGTGTTTTACAGATGTTGCTTCATCAATGGACAAAAATGAAGAACCCATTGGGATATTTTTAGATCTTTCGAAAGCTTTTGACGTTATTAACCACACCATCTTGCTCTCAAACTTACTTTCTAATGGAATTCGTGGTATTGCCCTAGATTGGATAAATTCGAACCTTAAACAACGACCTCAAAGAGTAGAAATACCATACTGGCACGAAAGGGCATTATTTACTTATCTTTCCAATTATTTGCCAATTGAACATGGGGTCCCACAAGGTTCGATATTAGGACCTTGTACGTAAACGATATGCCCTCATATTTTAAAAATGGAAGAACAGTTCTGTTCGCCAAAGACACGAATGTTCTTTGCAAAAAAGAAACAATAAATAGTATAATTTCAGAAGTTTCAAATTGGTTTTGTAATAACAAATTAATAGTTAGCGAAGGAAAAACTGTCAATGAAATTTTGCGTTTCAAATCGGCAATCGTATGCTCCATTGAAAATGAACAATATGCAATTAGCTGATGTTAAGGTAACAAAATTTCTAGGTCTCTCAATTCAGTCAAACCTCAGCTAGGTCGAATTCAGTCGCTGTCTGGGGGGAGAATTCTAGCGGCCGGCTGCTCTGATCGGTAGTTTTCCGTGGTTTCTCCGATCAACACCAGGCGAATGCCGGGGCAGTACCCTACCAAACGGGCCACGGACCGTTGCGCGATCTGTCCTTCCTCTTCCTTGTCCTATCCTCTCCCCTTACACACTCACACTAACATGCACTACACTACCACATACTCCGGGAGACCGGTCGGGAGATTAGAGCATGTCTCGGCTGGAGCGGTGCCCTGCTGGTGGGAGAGTTCTGGTTAGGGGGAAACCCCACTAGTCGACGGTAGGTCGGTGCCGGATCTCGCCATCCAGTGGGGGAAAATCACCGCCATCTCCCGAGAAAAAACATGCACTACACTAACGGGACTAATGATCGAAGCAGTTGTCGCGCCCGGAAACACGAAAAAATCAATCAATCAGTCAAACCTCAAATGGAATGTACATATAACAGAATTAAACACTAAATTAAGCTCATTATGTTATGCATTCAGAATACTTTCAAATTCTGTCAGCCTTCATGCAGCTCGTTGCGTGTATTTTACAAATGTACATTCCCGCCTAAGATATGGCATAATATTCTGGGGATGCTCATCCTTCAGTGCCCAGACATTTAGATTGCAAAAGAAACTTATCCAAATAATGAAAAAATGCAATCCACGTGATCCCTGCAAGCATCTTTTCATTGAGCTTGGAATCTTGCCTATTTATTTACGAATCTGTAGTATTTGCCAAAACTGACTTACTTAACGGTGGGAACATATTTTCATGTAATTTCGATATTTATAGTTACAACACACGACGTAGAAATCATGTTCATCAAGTGTCAGTATCAACAGCTCACTACAAGAAATCCACATACAATACATGTACGTTACTTTACAACGCATAGCCAGATGAATTAAACAATTAAAAATGGTACACAAATTTAAGTTAAAAGTAAAATATTTTCTGCTGCATAACTATCTATACAATTAGAGACTATACTGATCGTCTAAAAGAAAAATAATGTTTACTTAAACAAACAATGATATAGTATAATGAATTCGTTTAAATTTGTATTGTATAATTTAAAAAAAGACTTAAATGCCTGTAACAAGTTCACTTCCGCTTCCGGGTCAATGACCCCCATCTCGATCGGGTTTTTGCCCAGTTTCCCTGATCCATTGAGCAAATGCTGAGATGGCCCCTTGATTTGCTTCTGGGCGGAAATGTAGCTTCACTATGCGCACGTTTTGTTCAGCTTTCCTTTTGCTTGTAGTGGTAGTACAGCTTAGGGTGAGTTTCTATTTTATTAGCAATACAGAAAAATCAAATCTGCAATTCATTTACCGTTACAAATAAGTTTTCTATAACTCGGAAACGAAAATATATAGTTTTTGAAATATTAATCTCTCGCTTTTTTAAATTTGTTATTATTATTATTATTATTATTATTATTATTATTATTATTATTATTATTATTGTTGTTGTTGTTGTTGTTGTTGTTGTTGTTACTATTACTTTCTCATCTTTCAACTATTAATAGTTAAATTGTTGGGAAGGGATTTCGAAACTCCAGAAAGCGTGGGCAGATGATTTTCTACCCCATACGTCACATTTACTGTTTTTGACTAAATAAATATATAAAATATCTAAATACAATATTGCACATTTTTTCTACTTCCCCACAATGTTATAAATTTATTAATTTCTCATTTTATATTGTGTATAACATATGTGGTATACGATAATGAATTATTTATTTCGAATAACTGAAAACTCTACCCGTGTGTGGCGTTAGGACAAGGAGTTCAATAGGCTGATTTGCAGTGGGCGTCGTTGTTTGGCGCCCGATTTCGTCGACCGATTCAGAAGCCATGGCGGCTTATACAAACTGTTCTACAATACATTGTGCTCAGTTACGAAAAGACTTTTTCACATAGGGAAGAAACAGTGTCCATCTCAATTTTGTTTAGCATATGTTTTTTTATTATTTAATAAAAAAGAAATGTCCATAAACGTTGTTGATAGTAATGGCGCAAAACACACTTGGTTTGGGAGAGTTTCTTTCGTGATCGATGACAATGCAGGGATTATTAGTTCCTCAAATTCAGACATTGTGGCGATTTACCAGAGATATGAATTGATGATTCATCGAAGAAGATAATAGTCATTTCGCAAATTCTGATCTCTTTTCGTGATATCCAGGACACAATGTCTAAAGTAACTACAACTTACACGGCTTCTCACGCACATTTGAAGAATATTTGTTGAATATACTGTGACCACCCGTTTCCCCACCAATCCGGCAAAACGTGTCACATCCTTCGCCTGTGTCCAAAAGGGTGTTTAAACGAAGTTGAACGCGCGCCCAAAAACAAAAGAGGTAGTGCAAAAATGTAACGGGAGAGTTTGCTAATTTAGCAGAAAGGAAGGAAGTCGGCATAATGCATTGCAACTTTCTTTTGGGAGTGAACCCTCGACCGGAGCAGACATGTGGCCAGATCGCACTACGAGAGAGTACCATTCCGAGCATTCGTTTCCAAATAGCGCCAAAAAAACTCTTCGGAGAAGACAAAAGAAGAGTATTTCATTGCATCAGGGTAAAATTCTTGGACGAATCACTACGCAAGCCAACGCGCGACGGCTCGGCTACACATTTTATAACGGACATGAGCCGGCCCTTCAAGGTCAGAAGACACCGCGATGGTGCTGGGAGACGACGCGAGGCCGTTTCAACCAGACGACCCTGAAGGCAAAATATGTATATTGCAAAGTAATGTTCCAGATGGAATAATTTTATTTTGGACTTTTGATCAGTTTCTGTAGGTCAGGAAAAGACATAAGAAAATTCAATATCGCGTGTGGAGAGTTTATTTAATACATTGTTCTGAATCAAGAATCAATCATTCTTAAATTTTAATTTTTGAAACATTGGACCAAAGCATTTAATTTGTGTAAAGTAAAACGAGAAGTTCATAAGTGTATTTGGAAATCAATGTAAATGTGTTCAGAGGAGAGTAACTCGTATATAAGGATTTCTTTGATTTTTTTTGTCAAATGTTTAAAATAATGTAGGACATTGCTGGCAGTTACTTCAACATACCCCTGAAACGACGGTAAAGGTTATAATACAAAATAAAATTTTGAATTTTCCTCTATCAAATTATGTGTCTCTATTTACTGTCGTTCATTAGTGGTAGATATTTGAAGCCTGCTCCTTCTTTTTGAATCATCCTGTATTGTATGGATACCGTGATAGACATAACTAACAGGTATTTCAAGAACAGATTTCATTAAGAAAAAAGATCTATCTTCAATATTGCACTTGAAGGAAAACGCCGAAAAAAATTGAACACTTACAATTTTCGAAATATCAGAGAGAGAAAAGAAAATGAGATCTGCACTGTTTTTATGCGTAGTACGTTGCTCCATCCGAGAAAAAAATCCAAATTAAGGGGCAATTTTTAGAAAGTTTTGAATTTGTTGAGGCTTCTTGAAAAGTAACTCTAAAAATGAAAATATCTGGGAATATTCGTTTTGGGGTAAATTTTGTATACGGTCTAGGACCTGGTGTTGTTCTCAGACAGACAACAGATGTTTTGAACATAAAAAAGGAGGGGAAAAAAGAGTATCAGGAATCCCCAAAACGTGAATTTTTGTTGAAATTTCGACATTTTTTTACAGCATTGCATAACTTTCTCTCCACTAAATATACGAAAAAGTAAAACGATAGTGTTCTCGAAAACACACTACTGAGAGAAAAAATAAGCATTGCAAAAGAAGGAAAGCTGATTAATTTCTTAGAACAGACGTTGCCCTTTTATCATGAGAGATCATTCATTCAATCCTGAGAGGTATCGAAAGCCCACTTCGTAAACGAGATAAACTATTTAATCTCAGTTTCGGTCAGAATATGCAATAAAGATTACGATGAAGGCATACTACAAAATAGAAAGCCGGGGTATAGAGGACATCAAACACGTATTTAATTTCAAAGGCATCAAAGACGCTCTGTGGTTGTTCAGTGACTGATTGATATTGAGGGATGTCAAGGGCATCAAAAGTGAAAATGGATGCAGAAGAAATCAAAGCAGTTGTTCCAAGGTTCGGGTTTACCGTATCTAAATACAGCATAAAATGTGTTTTGTAATCTAAATTTAGCCGTTAACTAAAATTTGTTTTCAGGAAGACCTGCAAGAGAGAAAACTACTTACGCTGGGATTCGTATTTCATGGCCACAGCATTTTTGGCAGCTAAAAGAAGTAAAGATCCATCAACTCAAGTAGGTACTTGCATAGTAAACGAAAACAACATAATAGTAGGGGTGGGATATAATGGATTTCCTCGAGGCTGCAGTGATGACGAATTCACTTGGGACAAAGATGGTTTCGGCAGCTATAATCGAAAATACTTATATGGTATGAAATCTGTTTTCTTTCTGTAATAATTTGTTAATCACTTATTTAAGAATAAATATAACACAATTTTAACACTGTTTTCTTTTTTTTAAGTATGTCACGCTGCAATAAATGCTGTTTTGAACAAGAACTGTTGCACTCTCAAAGGGTGTATTATGTACACTACTTTGTTTCCATGCAATGAATGTGCAAAAATAATTATTCAATCGCAAATTAAAAAAATTGTCTACATGTCTGACAAATATTCAGAAAAATCGGAAACAAAAGCAGCGAAAGCTATGTTTGAGTCGGCTAATACTATTCTCAGGTAAGATAAGTGCATACTTTCATGTACAATCTATCCATTACGAAAACATCCAGTCTGAAACGGCGAAAAACAATAAATTGAAAATACAAAACTTTTATTTACTTGCAACAACAACGAAACTACTTACGCTGGGATTCGTATTTCATGGCCACAGCATTTTTCGGCAGCTAAAAGAAGTAAAGATCCATCAACTCAAGTAGGTACTTGCATAGTAAACGAAAACAACATAATAGTAGGGGTGGGATATAATGGATTTCCTCGAGGCTGCAGTGATGACGAATTACACTTGGGACAAAGATGGTTTCGGCAGCTATAATCGAAAATACTTAATATGGTATGAAATCTGTTTTCTTTCTGTAATAATTTGTTAATCACTTATTTAAGAATAAATATAACACAATTTTAACACTGTTTTCTTTTTTTTAAGTATGTCACGCTGCAATAAATGCTGTTTTGAACAAGAACTGTTGCACTCTCAAAGGGTGTATTATGTACACTACTTTGTTTCCATGCAATGAATGTGCAAAAATAATTATTCAATCGCAAATTAAAAAAATTGTCTACATGTCTGACAAATATTCAGAAAAATCGGAAACAAAAGCAGCGAAAGCTATGTTTGAGTCGGCTAATACTATTCTCAGGTAAGATAAGTGCATACTTTCATGTACAATCTATCCATTACGAAAACATCCAGTCTGAAACGGCGAAAAACAATAAATTGAAAATACAAAACTTTTATTTACTTGCAACAACAACGAGTATGATTGCCTTTATGTTTAATATGCTAAGGACAAATGGCGGTTTTCGCCAATTTATAAGAAACTAGCGTCACAAAACCCTGTTAGCGCCTTATTGCAGGATACAAAATTCACAACAAAAAAAAAAAAAAAAACAACAAACTAGTAGTGCTAAAACAGGACATACTTTCTCGCCCTTAGTAAGGGTCACGTAATACCATTTTGACCGCAATTTCTATCTAAATTAACACATCACAGTTTCTTTAACGCATTACAATTCTTAGAACATTTTAACTGCCCCCTCCCCCCAATGTTGGGACAAGTTTTTTAAAATTTCATTTCTCGGATCTTAAAATTTGTATCATAAACGATTTACTCTTTTCTATAATTTGTGAAAAATTTATTAATAATTAAGCGAACAATAATTTTATGAAGTTGAGCTAATACATTAATAAATTGATGAACTTTAGTTCCATACTATAAAACGCACGGGAAAATGTTCAGCGTTACTGTGAATATCCCGTACTCATAAATCATCTTTCAATTATATTGCTTTTAAACGTTATTTACTCAGAAATTTAACAGTTTTGTGCTTAAAATCACGAGTCATAACACTCGAATTAACGTACATTATGAACAAATAAATTCTTTCTATTACAAATTTCCTAGCGTTCTTAAATATTTCAAATGCCGAAAAATATGTGCTTCTCACGAAACGACGTTTCGGGGTCCACGGTGCAATAAATATGTGTTTTTTAGCATTCCTTGTAATCTACGGAAGCATAGTTGGCAAACTGGTAACATTAGGCGTTGTCCGCGTAGGAAAGCGATTTTCTTTAACAAATCTTCAAAAAAGAAGAAATTTGTCTACGCTGCGAAACGTAAGGATTCTAAAAAGGCACCGACTGAGTAACTTTTCTGGGATCCGGCAGTTCTAACGTGAAAATACAGTGTGTTAGAGACCAAACACAGCGCGTTTACAATTTTTGAAAGAGTGAGAAAGTGAAAATATACGAATGATGTGTAAAACGGTTTATTATATTATATATTTTATGCTTTCTTCAATTTGGAAAAAATCCTACACATGGTTTAGGTGCCAGTTTTGTTCACAGACGGGAAGGACATTTTGTCGTCAATCGATTTTTCCGTATCAAGGACCCACATGGATTCTGACATCAACTGTTAGAGGTTTATTTTCTAAATTTAGCAATTGGATAAATCTAATATTTTGCTATCAGGGCCCAACAATAAGAGTTTCTCTGCCGACATTTCGTCGTTTTTTTCGCGTAGTATTACATAACGTTCTCTGTTGCGTAAGCGGTAGCAGGAAAGTAAATATCTGAAAAAAAATCACGATTTGTGTTTTGAGAGGAAGTTTTGAAGTTTTTTTCGAGCTTCTTCCAGGGTTTTCGTACAGTGAATTATTTTTTTTCAAAAAAGTTTTTGAGTTTGAATTTGGCGCTAAGAAAATATTAAACTAGTGTTGCTTCAGAATGGCACAGACTTTCCCGAAGTAAAGTTTTCTAATTTCCTGTGGACTAACTTTAAGGCCTTGCCCCATTCTCTTGCCAGCTGCTATCTATCGCCGCCGTACAATTTCTTTTTACCTGTTCTCTATTTCTCGGTTTCCTACTAGTATTATTTTAAGAATATTACAGGAAAGTAAACCTCGTCATCAATGGCAATTTTAATCAAAAAATTGGGAGCCGTTTTTAAGAAAATGACTTGTAAGCGTTACTGTAAATGCAAAACTTGAATTTTTCACAGAGAATTTTTGAGTTTTCGAAAAACTTCATTTTAAATCATTTGAGGCAAACTCACAAATGAATAGTGTTTACAAATCACTGGAGATGTGCATATTAACGGCGTGAGAGATATTTCAACAACAAAAAATGCATTTGTGTAAGTTGTGAAAAAACAAAATAATACCCCAAAATGACCTTTATGTCATTTTAAACAGTGCAATTACCAGTGCCCGTTAGAAAAATTTGAAAAAAACATTTGGAGCCATTATTGAGAAAAAAAGCGTTCGTGCGTTTCTAAAAATGCGGAATTTTGAGCTTATTTTAACACATAACTGTTGAGTTGTCTAGAAACTTTATATGACATTATTTAAAGCACATGTACTCATAAATACAACAATATGAACAAATTGCTGCTAATGTAAATATAAACGACGTGAGAGACAAGCCAAAAAATTAGTTTTGTAATTTTTGAAAAGACAAAAAGAATAGAGCATTATGGCGTTTATGTCATCTTATAGAGTGCATTTAGCACTATCCCTACCAAAATTTTAAAGAAAAAAATTTGGAGCCGTTTTTGAGAAAATTATGTTTTAGTACTTTTAAAAATTGCACATATTGCACCCAATATTGCGCGAAAACGAATAAAATTTTCAAAAAAATGTGCATGGCCTTAGTGAAAGAACTAATTATGGACAACAAATTTCATTTGAAGTAAAAATCTCTATCTTCAATTTTGTAGTTGTAGGATGACGCAGAAAAAAATTCAAGCGTTTGAAATTTTCGAAATTTCAGAGTTAAAGTGAAATTCACAGTCCGTGAATATCGGACCTATATTACCTTTATAAGGTATTTTACTCTATTTTTAGAAGAAATTTAAAGAAAAAATTTGGGGCCGTTTTTGCGAAAATTTAGAAAATATCCGGGAGCTTCATGTAAAGTACTCCAAACTTTTTAAGAAAGTTTTACAAAATCTCAGAGCCTCAAGTCGAGCCAGATCGACAGGGGGAATATCCATTTTGGAAAAAATCCTACTATGGTTTAGGTGCTAGTGGTGGTCGCAGACGGACGGACGTTTAAAAGAGACACCTTTTTTGTATCAGGGCACCCCGAAACTTGTATTTCCGTTGAAAACTCGAAATAGATTTTGCACAGCATTACGTAAATTTCTCAATACTACGTATATTTTCCGTATATACGTACGTATACGAAAAAGTAAAAATATTTTTCTGATAGTATAAATTATTTTCTTATTTTTCAATGAGATAAAATAGTGTTAACGAAAAAAGTTTTAAAAAAGACACGTTTCTGGCTGTAGAGGGGTGTGGATGGTGTGACGGGGTCCAAGAAACCTTTGAAAAATCTGATTTTTATTTCAGAGTTGTAGTGTAACTAATGTCATTTTGTTTAGGGAAACTTTATACTATCTTATGCGGATGGACACTTCGCCCCCGCCCCATTAAAAGATCCGAAATCCCGCCTCTGCTGGGCACGTTAAAAACAAAATTTTTATTATATGAACAATTTCAGAATTTAAATCAGTTGACATGAATCAAGAATTTCAGTGAAAGTTCCAATTTTTGAGGGCGGGAATCGGATATTCATTTAATCATCTGGCAACGCTGAATATGTCATCAAATGTACACCTCAAATGGTTAAGATGTGCTTGAAATATCTCAAAGTTAAATTATTATTAAATGGAAACATAATAACAAATACATGAATAACAAATAATGAATGTAACATGTATACAAAGGGGTATAATTGTACTCGTGGTATATAATAAAACTCTTTATCCTCGTTTTGTTAATTACTATACTTCTAATTGTAATCTATTTAATTAACTAGTAAAACGACGTATGTAAATATTTTAAAAACTTCAAAGAAAAAGAGGCTTATAAACGCGCGCGTGCACCCACACACGCATAGGCGCACGCGCACCTACACACGCGTACACACACGCACACCCACGCACGCGCGCACACACGGTTGCGTCGCCCCATTATTTTACTACGGGGGTAATCTCCTATCCGTCATGGTAATTCATTATCAGGGTTTCGTGTCCATGGTTTTTTATAAGACAGAATTAATCTGTCAATTTCTTTAATGAAGAAGCATATAGAGAGGGGATAAGTATACGAAGAAACAAAAGAGTTGCAGAATATTAAAAAAACATCATTATTGTATGAGCTGCAGACTTGTCTCAGAGGTTGCCTCACTTTGGTGGGGCTGGTTCCATACATCTACAACTCTACTTAATAAAATATTCTTTTCTCGAGAGTTTTGTGTGTCCCGTTTCGGCAACTTTTACGAAAGTACCGAAAAAGACTCAATGATATCAATCCAACACATACAACTAATAAATCCTTAAAAAGGTAAATTTATAAGACCACGAACAAAAAATGAGCAGTTTTTACGAGAAAACTGGTGGAATCAATTTGTAGGAAGCCATAAACAACCAGACAGAATCTTATTTGGATTGAGACAGATAATCATAACAAAAATTTGGGATGTTCAGATTTCTTACATTCACATTTGGGTTCTTTTTCATTTCTAGCAAGTTCAAAGGAAACCTGACAGTGACTGTCGTCGAGGAAGATGAGGAAGATGAGGAGAATTCAACATGATATCTTACACTTACGTTTCATGTTTTTTATAAAAAATTCAATTTTAAAAGTATTTTTCAACTGTAGATTAATTCTTTAATTGATTCAAACATAGTGGATTTGTGTACTTAAAACTTAAAGAAACAAATTTTAAGATATGTAAAAACAAATAAATAAATTAAGAAACATTGCACGTTTATACTAGCCCAAGACCTGAATGAAAGTCCATTTGAATGTTAACCATGACAGTGAAAAGCTCCATCAAATATTCATTGCAGAGGAAACTATGGACATTTGAGCCAATTTTCAAATTTTCAGAATTGCAATTTTTCCTGTGTTATTTAGACATTTTATTATTGTATTTCTGTATACAATACTATATTTCAGAAAATATGTAGTTATGAAATTGACCTATTACAATTAAATGGCCTAATGATTAATTTACCCCAATCCAACATATACATCCCTACTTAATAAAATACTTGATCCTTGTATTGCAGAGACATGGCCCCAAAATAGAAATTAATTACATTTGTCAATATGGAATGAAAACTATATTATAATTAACAGTACTTATTACTTAATTATTTTATTATATTTTTGGAACAAAATCATAGTTCTCAAATCTGTCATCATTCCAAGAAATCATTAACTTTTGTCACAAGTTCTTACTTAACCTGATTTCCTGAAAAGTCTTATTTATGTAGGCATTTTTAATACATTATTTAAATTTATATTCCTCCCATTTGAAACGTCACTGCATCTCACTGTGGAATTCACAAGTTTTGGTTCAATAACATACTTGTTTAATAATATTTTATTATAATAATCAACTATCAGATCTTATTTGTTTGAAATGTTAACATTGTTCTAAGATACAAATTTTATGCCAAATTATTTTTTTTATTACCTTATTAATATTTTTCCAACATCATTTTTATTATCTCTCTTTGTTTTCATTATTTTTCTATTAATTTCAAAAAATAATTTTCCCTTGTTTTACTCAGGGATGACTTGGAATATTTTCAGATCAAACAGTGAATTTAGATTTTTCTTCTTATGAGGACAGATCTGAATCAGAAGTGTAAGGTTTTCATCATAATTAATGGGTAAATTTGGAACATCTTCATTAGAATATGCTATCTTCATTGCTGCTCAATAAAGGAAAAAATTTTCATTAAAAACTTTATCTTTGACAGGCAGGATTCCTGTTGCCAATGATTACGTTAGATAGTGTGAACGCTTGTTGGAGAATTTTCCATGTATAAGCAACATCAAATGTATCAAATGTAGACATTCATCACAGTTATGTCAGTAATCCTTAATGTTCTTTGATTACTTAATCTAAACTTTCTAATTTATATTAATTTTAAAAGAATGATATAATGAACAAGATTACACAGTTGGAAAAGTCATGTTGGTAATAACAACCTCACATAAAATGTTAGGTGATTTGCCAAAAATGTACTTTCTGGGTCTGCAATTGACTTGCATGCACTGTGCCAACACAAAGCAAATGCTCGAGATGGCTGTGCCAATGAAGTTAGAAACTCCATTGAAAGAGAAGAGAGGCTTCTCTCCGCATTGAATGTTTCCCACTCAAAGAAAATGACCTTGGATCAAGTTTGCTTGGTTTCTCCTATATTTGATTTTCACACACCCAGACTCAAAAACTTTCGGCTTATATTTGTACTCATTAAAAAAATAAAGCATTACATGTATAACTGGATCATTTGTCATGACACTTTCAAATTACATGACTGCAAAACAAAGTACTTTATTTCTAAAACTAATTATGAAGGCCCCATAATTAAGATTTCCAACATCAGACATTTGAAAATCACACATCAGTATTAGCATAAAAATATCTTCAAAAACAAAGTGAATGAAACATAAAATTTTCAAAATATCTTGAAGAGGCAACTGCCAAGAATTTCAAGTTCACATTCTTTTGATAATGGCAGTGGCATTCTTTTGATAATGGTACCTTATTTGAAACTCTTAACGACTATTATCAATGCAGCTTATTATTCATTTTTGTAACACATCTAAGTTACAGTTGCCATTCATGATATTCTAACTTTTGTATGGATTTTTAAAAAAAATGTATTTATTTATTTTAAACAAGAACAATATTTCGAGTAACTGCCTTAGTAGAAGGTCAGAGAACACAGAATGTTAACCTACCTTCACAGTTATTTGACAACAGCAGACAAGAGAATTTGCCTTCCCAAGCTATTCACTGATATGGGTACACCAAACATAATCGTTCAGATGAACAAATAGACGACACATGATTAATGATAAATTATAAAGTTTATATTTTTCATTTTTCTTTTGTTGAAAGTTGTAACGCCCACTAAAGCATTTCATTATTCTTTATTCATCACATATCACCCACATTTGCCGCCATTCTCTGCAGATCCTTTGCATTGGTTTGCACCACGGTGTAAGATACAGAGCACCAACCCATGTATTATTTGTCTATACCAGCGACCTGTCATAAGTTGAAACTGAGAGAAGTTGTTGGGTGTTGTTGAGATGTACTCTTTGGTAGTAACCAGAGAGTATATACGGTTGTATATTTGAGTTTTTCTAACGTGGCATCTGAGGGTATTAATCTTCAAGATGCGTATTTCTCGGTCCTACCGCAAGAGTCGCTTGATCTGCAGCACTGCATAATACGGTCGCGATCATGCGACATCTTGCGGCAGGACCAAGAAACGCAAAAAGCTGTGTTTTAAGGCGCGTCCACACGTGCGCGACGAACGTTCAACAGAACGCACGTACGCTACCCTGTCCACACGGTGCAACACTGTGCGGTGCTTCAGATATGTTCTTACAACGGATCCAGCTATTTGCGCGGCAATTTTGACAGCTTATTTTATAATCGGTCGAAAGAAGAGAAAAAGAGAGACGCATGTAGATAAGAGAATACTTTTAGCAAGGAAAACACACTATTAAACGTGATTGCCTTTAAGGCTATTATACTTTGATGAAAACTATTGCATTTAATTGTTTCAGCTATGTAACTTATTAAATAAATTTCGAAAATTAGCATTATCGTAAAAATAAAAAAAAAATTAGGGAGAATAAATATTCTTCTCCTGTCATTGCAACACACCGCACTAGAAATGGAAATAATCAAGTGTTTATTACTAGTTTCAACTATGTAGCAAAAGACATATGTATTGAAAATTGATATTACCTTAAATATACAGGACTGGGCAAAATACTTTAAATTTAGTATGTATTAATAGTAAAGTTAGCCAAAATACTTTGCAAATAAGTATTTAAATTCATACTCAAAATACATTAGGTTTTAATTTGCTATTAATAATACTACTTTATTGAGTCACATATACAATTACAATCATGTATGATGAGTCAAATGTGATGTATATGGAGGGAGTACAATTGCACACATCTTCTTGAGTGCAGAGAAGTTACATTTATTGTCCAGAAGAAAAACAAGGGGCCATCTCTGCATTTGCTCAAAGGACCAGGGAAACGGCAAAAAAAACTGGTTGAAATGGTCATTAGCCTAGGGATTATACTACAATACTTATTACAGATAGATTCAAATATTATATACGGTAGTAAGATATTATTTGGTAGCAAAATAGTTCAACACAATTTATTTTAAAATAATTTAATATTTCAGGATTTGTACTGTTTCGTTTTTAAAATAACATTTACTTGGTTTAGTGACTTAACTGCTACTAATATTATTAATAATAACAATAACAATAATAACAGTACCATCAATTAAGGTAACAACTACTTATAATTTAACAATATTAGTATATTTCATGTTTAAATCTTGAAATGGTGGGGAAAAGGAGACAGGTTTTGGCCAGGTTTTTTCTATTTCTACGCCTAGTCCTACTGCAGCACCTGAAATCACATTGCACGTATTAGCTGTTGAGGTTTTTCTGAACACTATAAAAAAGGTTTTTGCCCAAGGAAGTGTTTGAGTTTATTCTTGAAGTTGTGTAATCCTGTTACATTTCTTAGGTGTATTGGTAATTTGTTGTAGAATTGTATACCTGAAGAGAATGTACCCTTTTGGAATAATGTGCATGTGCACTTTGGTTGATGGAGGTTACATGCTTGCCTTGTGTTGTGCGAGTGTAAGCTTGAGTAAGTTTGTAATGTGTGTCATTGTTTATTACATTTTCTTTACAAACATGAGAACTTCGTAAATGAATATACAAGGCAGTGGAAAGTTGTTTGAATTGAGGTCTACAGGACTCTCTTCTTTTTGTATTTTTTTATTGTTCAAATGATTCTCTTTTGAATTTTAAATGTTTGCTTAGCCTCTGGTGCTTGACCCCAGATTAGTATTGCATATTTGAGAATAGAGTTCACATTTGCGAAGTAAGTTCGAACTGTTTCAAGGGTGCTGTTTCTTGATATTATTCTATTGCTAAATACAAACATATTTAAATAGAAAATAGAAAATATGTAAAATAAAAATTCATTATTGGGTTTAAAATTGTTCTCTGCAAGCATTTTCCGACCATAGAACGTCGCCGATCAGTTCTTAAGGATTTGGAGTGGCTGAAAGTATGTTCTATCTCTACTGAAGTAATTGTACACTATAGTGTACTTCACTTCACCACATATAACAATTTTATTCCAAATATAAAATACGTTCATAGCATATATTACAATGTTTACGAGGAGCCGATGTACAGGTGAAGAGTAGTACCTTTTAGCGAGTGATGGATCCCAGGGGAGATGGTTAAAGGGTATATATCCCACCCTCTAAATTAAACAATGCGGCAAGACAATTTTCTGTAAAAAGAAAATGTTAGCTTTCGATCGAGTAACGAATTAGCTGTTTGAAACATGAGCAAGCACGTGGTGAAATTACTTTTTGTTCATAAAAATCCGCTCATCCTTGACTCGCAAGTACGCAGTAAGCGGAGAGGGAGAGGGGTAAGTTGGACAATTCATAGCGTAGATATGGTGGTAATAGAAGCGCAACAGCATCACATTTGATTTGTGAGAAAGATGATTCCGTAACAAATATTGTAAACGCGCATCTGAAATGTTGCGCATCTTGACGTATAAATATATTAAAATGTAGCGAATTATGTAAGAAATGTGTCGTAATAGGTAAAATATGTAAAAATATGTGATTATACCCATATGTGATTATACCCATATATGTAAAATAAAAATTGATCTACTTCATTCAGAATATCTTGTAAACTCCAGCGAACGTAATTGAATGCGGGTATCTAGTTCCTGTAAAAACATGTAATTACATGAAAATCCGTTCCCTAATTATTAGCATAGATTTACACCAAGATGTGCAGCTTCTACGTTCTTGCGAATACCTCCAGAGCGCTTCACTGTCGTGCGATGGTAGCGCTTCCAGAGGCTCGCTACGTGCGAAAACCTATCGAATTCGAATTTCAGAGAAACCCACCAAATACGAATTACTGAAAGGAGCTGGGGATTTTTGAAAGAAAATATAATGGTTATGCAGATTGTTTATTAAAAATTAAATTTAACTAATTTAACTAACAATCTTTAAAAATGTTTTGTATTAGAAAGTAAAGTTAATGGGGAAAAAATCTAAGTCAAAAATTAAATAAAACAATCCATTAATTTTTTTATGTAGATAACCAAAGAAACTTATGTCAGCATTTGTTTATTCCACATTTAATTATCCAGGGCCTGGATTACGACAAAAGAAAAGAAACAGTGATATATAAAATTTGTTATATATTTAAAACTGCAATCATACACTTCAATACACGTTCTCTATAAAATACCCAATTACAATCACACTGTTTACTATCATTAAAAAACAAACTCAAATTTTCAGATAAAACACAGCCACTGCAAGGCGACTCACTGGTCAGGAGTAATATTTGGGAGTTCACTCTCAAGAATATGCTCTCACTCCTACTTCAATGAGAAAAAATAAATTACTTAAAAGGGTTTTTTTTTTTTTTTTTTCGAGGGAACTGTGGAAATCATAATAGACACCCAGAAGGGACCGCACTCTTGGGTAGTGTGGGACTCGCACCCAACTAAAACCACTAAACCCTTTTCCAGTTGTGACACTACTCAAATACAGAAACTCATAACAGACACACATACAGAAACTTACGTTGCACATAAATACTGAAACGCTGTCCGTTTCTGTCAAATTATTTCTGCAACCGGTTTCCGAATTTATATCATTTTTGGGCGCCAGGAAAGGGTTGCGATTTTAAATTTCCCGCAAACACATCTAAAGGGAAATAATTATCCTACTAGCTCTGCCGGTTGGGTTCTTACGAAAATAATCGTCGCCGGTACTTACTTTCTTCCTAGCAAGCGATCATTCGATCCGCTCTCCATACGGAAGAAGCGAGGAATCTGAAATTTGTTTCTGGAAAGAAATTATTAAACTGTGGATTGCACAAGATGCTAAAGAAATGATAATCAGCTTTTCTTTTTCAGAATGAGAACGTGATAAGTTTATTTATCAATTAATTATTTTTGACATGAAATGTCACCTTGGTCATGACCGATTGTAAAAATTGTCTATAGCGCTACTATTCTTACTATTTAGATATCCATGCGCTCTTGGACGATAAGGCCAGGAAGAATCCACCGCCCCGACCAATCTTCTCTCTTGTACCTTGTTCTCGGTCCGCTGCCGGGTCAATGTCCTCCTCAACTTGTTAATTGTTTCACTTACTTCCTTATTCTTTGCCACGGATGGACACTAACTCCAAGACTGTCACGTTTTACCTCATCCACGATACACGAAAGTCTATTTCTTCTAATTAATTCCTCCAACTTTTAACGCGATAAAATATAAAGTTCATCCCCTAAACTACAAGATATGTCTCGAGCCTCTCTTCCCTGCTCTCACGTCCGTATTTTCTTCAAGTCCGATTTGCGCACTCCCGGTGCCAGAATTATTCAAAGTTCCAAATAGTATTACGCCCACAAAATATTTATAAGTGCTGCTCAATTATTTCCCGCAAAATTCCACCAAGTCCCGCATCTATCATTTACAATAACCTCTGCAATGCGATGTGTACGGTACACGTTCTAAAGCTCCTCTCCCCAAATATTACGAAGTTCAACCCTTCATAACTTCCATACATTCTTGTCTCTTGTTTTACAAAACAATCTCGAGTTTTCTTCTACGTCATACCTCATTACCAGTTTACTGCCAATCCTATATACCCTTATATCACAATCTTCTGTCCGTTACTTGCCACGCTATGTTTATTTTCTTCCGCTTTCCTGGTTACTAAGGAACGCCCTGCCTGCATGTCTATGCCCTCAACATTTACACTTTTTACGATGAATTTAATAAATGTTTGTCCTCAATTCCCATCAAAATATTGTGTGACAGTCTGGTATGTCACAATACAAACAAAAATTTTACTTCCTTACATATTGAATGGACCGTAACATTACACCTCCGTTCCAAGTGATCACTAGTTAATGCTTACATTCTTATCACAAATGTTTTCAGTCAAGCATCAATACACTGGGCATATAATAGGCTGCAGATTTACCCTTAACAAAATTTTCACCTCTCTTGCACATTAAATGGACCGCAACATTACACCTTCGTTCCAAGTGACCACAGTTTTTAATTAAGCCTAGCATACACCGTATCTAAATACCCTCTGTACGATCATGAATTGTGGCTATCTCACAGCAAAAGTTTTTAAGCACCACATTCACCGTATCGTAACCTTTGTCCCTTCTCATAATGATTTCCGGCTATCTTACAGCAAAATATTTTAATGAAGCACCACATACATCGTATATTAATACCCTGAAATAAAGAAAGACAATGGTTTGTCGACACGACAAGCGTAAAAACGCTTCACCACAGTGCAGCACAGAACGGATCATGTTTAGCGGCCTTGATAGAACATGCGCTTGATAGCTCTTGATAGCTCCAGAACGCGATGTGCACACGAGGGTAGCAATCAGCGAACTAAAAGCTGTCTCGTGGCGCAAGAGCGAAGTCGCTCACCTTTCACCAAGGAAATGCGGGTTCGATTCCCGGACAATCTCATGTGAAATTTGTTTCAACAGAACGAGTTCACCTGCTTCACAAGGGCTAGTCCAACCCCTGTGTCCTAAACCCTACCCCTATCCTAGTTCCTTCCAAATTCTGGCAGATGGGTAATGATGCAGGAGCGCGCAAGAGAGAGGCGCGTACGCGGAGATGCTACTTGGCGGTCCTCTTTACGTCTTACGGGCTAAAAACTTACTGACTATAAAAAGTAACGAAGGATTACTCCCAGTAATAAGCGCTCAACGCCCAATGGGGGTTATGAGACACGTTGCATCATGACGAAGGCGCAAAAAAATTTCAAAAAGGGAGATACAAGCCGGTGAACACGAACAGGAACACAGAGCACAGCACCATCGGGGCAAGAAACGTATTCTTAAGGAAAGATAGGGAGCTGGGTATCCTATATTCATCCATGGTTCGAGGGTGCACACTCTCTTGAATCCTCAGATACCACGTTAAAAACAAACTGGATACTTGAGTTTTTCTAACGTGGCATCTGTGGGTAGTATCTCCAAGATTGAATGTGGCACGACCTTTTGAGACTTTCTCAGTTCTGCCGCAAAGTGTCGCATGATCGTGACCGTATTAATCAGTGCTGCAGATCAAGCGACTATAGCGGCACGACTGAAAAATATGCGAAAAGCCCTACCATATACCATCTTGGAAATACTACCCTCATATGCCTCGTAAGAAAAAAACATAAAAAACCATACACACTGGCTTTCTGTGTACTATACTCTAATATCAATAAAGTGACTTCTGACATATCATTAGCTGTGACGCCATTATCGAATCTGTGGCCATTATCGAACCAGTGGCGAATCCTGAACATTATTTTAAGTATACTGCACTTTATGGAAGTTTCCATAAAGTGCGTTGTCTTTTATTTTGAGCTTTTCTGAAATACCAATACTATGAAATTCCGTCCTTTAGTTATTTATTTAGTCAAGAACTGTTAAAAACTGTATGTGACGTATGGGGGAGAAAATCATTTGCGCACGCTTTCTTGAGTTTCAGAATCCCTTCCCAACAATTTAACTATTAATAGTTGAAAGATGAAATTTAAAAAAGGCGAGAGATTAACATTTCAAAAACTAGATATTTTCGTAGCCGAATTATAGAAAACTTACTTGTAACGGTAAACGAACGAACAGATTTGATTTTTCTGTATTGCTAACAAAACAGAAACTCGCCCTAAGCTGTACTACAACTACAAGCAAAAGAAAAGCTCAACAAAACGTGCGTATAGTGAAGCTACATTTACGTCCAGAAGCAAATCAAGGGGCCACTCAGCATTTGCTCAATGGATCAGGGAAACTGGACAAAAACCTGCTCGAGATGGGGGTCATTGACCCGGAAGTACATTATTTGTTACAGGCATATTGAGTCTTTTTTAAAAATTATACAATGCAAATGTAAACTAATTCATTATACTATATCTTTGTTTTGTTAAAGTAAACATTCTTTTTCTTTTTGACGATCAGTATAGTCTCTAATTGTATAGAAACAGTTTTGCAGCAGAAAAGATTTTCCTTTTAACTTAAATTTGTGTACCATTTTTAATTGTTTAATTTCATCTGGTAATGCGTTGTAAAGTAACGTACATGTATTGTATGTGGATTTCTTGTAGTGAGCTGTTGATACTGACACTTGATGAACATGATTTTTACGTCGAGTGTTGTAACTATAAATGTCAGTATTACATGAAAATATGTTCCCACCGTTAAGTAAGTCATTTTTGACAAATACTACAGTTTCATAAATAAATAGGCAAGGCAATGATAGATACCAAGATCAATGAAAAGAGGCTTGCAGGGATCACGTGGATGGTATTTTTTCATTATTCGGATAATTTTCTTTTGGAATCTAAATGTCTGGGCACTAAAGGATGAGCTTCCCCAGAATATTATGCCATATCTCAGGCGGGAATGTACATTTGCAAAATACACGCAACGAGCTGCATGAAGGCTGAAAGAATTAGAAAGAATTCTGAATGTATAACGAGCTTAATTTAGTGTTTAATTCTGTTATATGTATATTCCATTTGAGGTTTGATTGAATTGAGAAACCTAGAAATTTTGTTACCTTAACATCAGCCAATTGCATATTGTTCATTTTAAATGGAACATACGATTGCCGATTTGAAACGCAAAATTGCATTGAGACAGTTTTTACTTCGTTAACTATTAATTTGTTATTTCAAAACCAATTTGAAACTTCTGAAATTGTACTATTTATTGTTTCTTTTTTACAAAGAACATTCGTGTCATCGGCAAACAGAACTGTTCTTGCATTTTTAGTAGATCCTTAATAATTGTTCTTTAAGACAATTATACAATCCACTAACTTCTGGATAATTAACGCACTCCATTTTCACAAAAACTTGAAAGAAGCGTAACTTACGAACGACCAGAGGGCTGTTCACCGCAATATTTTGCGGTGCCTACTGACCGTCGAGACGCGCATCCTCCCCTCTCCCCGCTCTTGAAACATGAGGAGCCATAGGTTATCGCGGGTGGAATGCGGTGCCTTCCCCTGCGCTAGCGAATTCTTTGGAGCATTAACAACTATTTGAAACTTTTCAGACTAACACACTTCATCGCTTACGGATACGAAACTGACTGGTTCTCGGTAGAAAAACAGTTATTTTTTCTATCTGTTTCAAAGCTTTTAAAATCTCAATAACTTTTCAGAGGATTACCAAACTTATGAAGTATTTCTTATACACTTCGAATTACCAGGTATACCGGCAGTATACGCGGTGTATCGAATTCCCCACTGCCCGCAGCATTTCATCCATTGTCCAACGCTGTATTCTGCAAACGCTTCTCGGCAAAACTTTTCTTTCAAGGAGGCGCGGATTGTGTCCGCTACCACGCGCCCTTTTATTAACCTCCTAACAAGTTCTATTGGATTTAGATCTGAATGGTACGGTGGAAGACGGAGAGGAATATAGTCATGTTCAATGATTATTTGATCAACGACGCATCGTTTTTCAGTGCGTGTACTTGCATTATTTGTAACAATACTTTGCATTATTTGTCGGCGTCGTTAGCCGAATTCGTTTACTACGCTCCGTAAAGTCTCAGAGGTTAGGCGAATTCGAGACTCGCGAATTCCTGGTTGGGTGACCGTCTAGGAACCCCGGAATCTAACGGCGACGGGCCCCTGGCCTAAGGGATTAAAAAAGGAACTGACTGAATGCGACGAGACGAGACTTGACATAGATAGTAAAGAAGCATTACTCCACGACAAGCGTTCAACGCCCAACAAGATGCATTGCGTCAATGACGCAACAAGTTTTTTTTTTTAATTGGGCTTTCGTGAGTGATGGATAAAAAGTAAATCCATGGTTATTTAGCCACTCTGCTATATCATTCTTCAAAAAAGCAGGGTTTTGCTTTCTATTAGGTACAAAGGTAGTTTACGGTGAAAAAGAGCTTTAAGTCTCAAATTTACAGTAACGCTAAAACGCCATTTTCTTAGAAATGGCTCCAAATTTTTCACTGAATATTGACGTTAATGCCGAAGTTTCACTCTTCTTTAATATTTTCATTGTAATATTTCGGTTCTACCATTAGGACACCGAAAAACTGAGAAATTTAAAAAAATGTATTTAGGGCGGTGATAGATGGCAGCCGCCAAGAGGATGGGGACAAGACCGTAAAGCTAGTCCACACGAAGGAAATTAGATAATTTTATTACGGGAAAATCTGTGCCATTCTGTAACACCACACCGGAAACGGTGGCTCAGTGGATCAACTGACTTGACAAAGATGCATTGAGTGACTGATGTCACTGCAATGCCTCTGACCGGGAGGTCCTAGGTTCGAGACCCGACAGTGGCAGGATTTTCGACTCTAGCTCTTCAGTTAGATCGAATTCAGCCGCTATCTGGAGGAGAATTATAGCGGCCGACTGGTCTGATCGGTAGTTTTCTGTGGTTTCTCCGACCAACACCAGGCGAATGCCGGAGCAGTAGCCAAACAAATGGGCTTACGGACCGCGCACGATCTTCCCTACCTCTTCCTTGCCTTATCCTCATCCCTTACACACATACTTACACTAACATACACTACATTACCGCACATACCGAGAGACCGGTCGGGAACTTAGAACTTGTCCCGGCTGGGGTGGTGCCCCACTGGTGGGAGATACCTGGTTGGGGAAAACCCCGCTAGTCGACGATAGGTTGGCACTGGTTCTCGCCATATATCGGGAGATCACCACCACCTCCCGATAAAAAAACACGCACTACACTTACGGGACTAATCACTATAGTAGTTGATGCGCCCGGAATCACTAACAACCAATCAATCAATGAATCTGTAGCACCATATTGCACGCAATATTGCGCGAAAACTACTAAAATTTTCAAAAAATGTACATGACGTTAATCAAAGAACTAACTATGCCGAACAAATTTTACTTGAAAAATGTTGGCACATTGGCGGCCAAAATTAATTCAAATTTGGCACTGTACATTGAAATATATCATTTATAACAATTCATTGACGCTGACAGCAAAGAGCAAATTTTAAACGTCCCGAGTCGGACTTATATTTTTCTCCAAAAACGGCGCGTTTGCTTCCAGAGAGAAAGATAAAGATATCATTTGTTTGAAACTCTGGAAGGACAAACAGTTGAAGAGTTGAACTGCTTTCATAAACGCTCGCGAGATCGCACTAGATATTGGAAACACTGTGGAGTGTCAACATTCCGAGAATTAAGCGTCTTTCCAAATGAAGGCGCGATAGAATCGCATTATTTAAAAAGAAGGTGGTCGAACACAGTTTCGCGGTAACTCAACTCGCCTCGCTCGAGTAAAAAACCGTCAAGATGCACGTATATATGCTACAGACTATCGATTTAATTATGTAGAGTTGGTATTGCGACCTCAGCTGAGAGTTATTGGCGCGCATGCTCGCACCCATTGTTGGGACTTCCAGGAGATACAACGACTATATATTCATACTAGCTGAAGTACTCGGCGTTGCTCGGGCATTTACTACAGTAAATTATTATACAGGAAGAGGAATTCAATCTTTTCATGCCCTGCGGCGGGACCTACCTCTATCTCTTCCATTGGACCTACCTCTATCCTCTTGTCCGCCCTACTCCCTGCCATGCTCTGCCCGGCCACGCCACGATAGTTGTCTTCTTTTGATCCCCATTTGGAAATTTCCGGATTATCTCGCTCACTTTTCCACAAATAATAACATTTTTCTTATTTGAAGTTCCAGCCTCTAAACATTCACTTTATAACTAAAAGCAATAAACAAATGGGAACTACAAAATAAAATACTTGTAGACTCGCATGCATAATTTTTGTGGAGTTTTATATAATATTCCAACACTATAAATAAATTGTCAATTGTCGCGCCTGTGCGCGAAATCTACGGGCCGCACCCGGATATTATTCACTTGCTTTATGCGTAAACGTTGCGGTGTCCTGTGATCGTTTTTGCGTTTGTGTGTTTCTGAGTTTCTGAGTCGAAGCTCTGTGCTGTAAACTCGAAATGCCCCAATTTAGGCGTTGTTTGGTACCCAATTGCCCAAACAACAAAAACATAAGGAGTGGACGGCAATTCTTCAGGTTTCCAACAGATCCTGAAAGGTAAGCGATATGAAATGCTTAGCATGGTTCCATAAAAATTATTTAATGTACTATTTAGTGATATAGTAAATTAACTATGTCACTAAATAGTACATGAAATTAATTTAAATAATGTAATTATGTCAGGTTATTGGAAAAACAATTATTATGAACATCCAATGTAGTAAAGTCATGAAAAGACTGGTTGCTTTAATAATCATGTAATTGATAAGTTCTAATATCTATAATAACATTAAGGTGATTTTGATGTAACTATAATAGCTCAATAATACATTACTAATTTTATTATAGGTGTATGAAATGGCTAAAGGCAATTGACCCAATTTTGGCATCTTGCCCTTGGGAATTTCTCACAAGGTTAAGGTATTTATGCATGGAGCACTTCACGCTGGAAATGTTCACTGCAGCAGGCAGACTAGCACATAATGCAGAACCAGTAATTTTTGCTGATGTGCGTCCTGAGTTGCCGGAGGGAGCACTCAGGTCATTTATAGAAGGCTTACCACATGAAAGGCGTACATTTCTATTTATTTATTTTGAGCAACTAGATGGTGTAATAAGAATTTTTTTTCTTTTTTAATTTAATTAAACATCCTTATTTCTTTTGCAGGATCTGCTCTACCTGCTCTGCATGTAGTGGACATTTCTCCTGAGTTCCCCGAATGTTCTGGTGAGTGCAAATGCGTTGTTGAATGAAGATAAATGATTGCGTGTTGTTTTGTGTGTCAATGATACCATGTCTCTTTGCATTGCAGGCCCTTCTCCACCTGGTGAAGAAGTTGTGGAAGGGAACATTGCCGGAAGGATTAACTCTGAATTTTCAGAAATTGTAAAAGTAGGCGTTTTTATCCTTACAATTACAATATTGAAGATAGACTTTTCATTCGAATTAAATTTGTTGTGCATAAATAGTTCATTTAACGTGTGAAGATTTTTTTGTGTAAATTTTAGTAGTTTTTGTGCAATTGTGGGTGAACTATTTGCAATTTTAAAAAATTACAAAAAGAAGGTTTTCTCGGAAACGGCTCCAATTTTTTTTTCATTTTAGATGTAGTTAGTGCTAAATGAACCCTATATGATGACAAATGCCATATTGCCATATTATTTTATTTTTTCAAAAATTACAGCAATGTAATTTCTGTGACTTGTCTTTCATGTCGGTAATACTTTAAATGCGATTTCTGCACGGTGTTATATTTATGAGTACATGCGCTTTAAATAATGTGAAGTAAAGTTTCTCGAAAACTCAACACTTTTTTGTTCAAATGAGCTCAAAATTACTCATTTTCAGAATAGCTCAAACGCCATTTTCTCAAAGGTGGCTTCAATTTCTTTCTTTAAACTATTTTAACGGATAGTGGTAATGACACTGCTTAATATGATGTAATGTTCATTTTTGAGTATTCTTTTGTTTTCCCAAAAATTGCACAAATGTTTTTTTGTTAAGTTTTTTTTTTTTTTCAATATCTCATGCCAGTAATATGCACATTTCAATGGATATATTATTGAATTTGTGAGTGGAAGTTCTTCAAATTACTTCAAATGAAGTTTTTCGAAAACTTCAAATTACTTCAAATGAAGTTTTTCGAAAACTCAAATAGAATCCGGAGAAAAAGAGCTTCAATTTCGCATCTACAGTAACGCTTAACTGGTGAGCCATTTTTTTAAAAACAGCTTCAAATTTTTCAATCAAACTACTACTATTACTACTTACTATTTAAGACAAGGTTAGGTTCTTTAATACTCTTAATTTTTCTAATATTTCGGTTCTACTATTTGGTAATCAAAGAGTTGAGAAAATGGCAAAAAAAATGTATTTTGGGCAGCGATAGATGCCAGCTGGCAAGAGGATGAGGGAAGACCATAGAGCCGGTCCGCACCAAAGGAAATTAGAAAACTTAACTTCGCGAAAGTCTGTGCTATTCTGTAGCACTTCCAGTTACTGTATGTAATTTAGTAAATCCAAACTACAGGACCACTTACTTGTAGACATGTACCAAATTGAAGTTTTTTGGGATTCAATTTAATAAATAAAAAATTGTATTTTTGAGGGATAATCATTTGGTGTTTCTGTAGCAGTAAATTTTTATCTCAGGTTCTTTTGGCCCACTTTCTGTCTTGTGAACTATGTATAAGTCTTTGTGTAACAGTTTGGCATTTTTACCACGAAGCATTAGCTATTTTCTAAACATATTTCTGATGGTTCTTGAGATGTCTGTTGGGTATAATCTCCTGTGTATGATAAGTGCTTTTATTTAGTTATATTGTTTTGCAGAAATTGTGTGCGTTATGTCACATAACATGATTGGGAAAGACATGAAAATATTTTTTTAGTAATTGAAAACTGTTCAATACCTGTATCAAATGTTGAGTAATTCTGGATGTATTATTGGCCTTTGGATTTTCATCCACGGTCCATTGAGCAACTAGCCATGCTTTTGGACAAATATGTAGCCTGTGATATCGGAATATTAGTGAAACCTACTAAGTCCAAAAACTCTTTGAGATAAATGAAGTTGGAGTAGAATCACGTAATGTTTTTTACTTAGTTCATCACTTGTACGAGGTAGGAGGTAAAACATGTTTCTTGTAATGCAGTTTAATGTGTAATATTGCTTTTTTGAAGAAAGAAAGCAATAAAGATAGATTTTGTGGACTGTTTGTGCAGATGCAAGTTTCTGGTTTATTTATAAAACTTATCAATAATATTCATTTGTATTGTACCTTCGTAGCATTTTTGATAATAGGCTGAAATTTGACAGGTGTTGATAGCTGGAATGTCATTTTTAATAATGGTGCAAAATTAAAGTAGTCGCTAATTATATTTGGACAATTGTCTAAATTCATGGTTTCAATATTTAGTCAATGGCAAAGTAAAATAATCTGTATGTCTGATTACTTGCTTACATTTGTTTTGTAAAAAATTGTATTATGCGTATTATTGTTTATATTGTGTTATTTACATAATTTAGAAATAAATATTGTGTTTATCAAATAACATTTTATTTTGCACTCCCTGGACAATTCCATTCAGTGACTTAGGATTCCAAATCCTAATATTTTAGTCTTCTAAATTGCCTAGCGTATTTATTTTACATGAAAATAATGAATTAATTTGACGCCATTTTGAAACGAACTTCATTTTAAATTTCCCGGTCGTCATTACACGCCACCTCCATTGGTAGAACGCCCTTCGACGCTATTGGCTCAAACTGGGGCTAAGATGGCTGCTTCCCCCTCCATGAAAATTAAAAATTTGAATAAGAGCGTTGGGATTAACATTGAGTGCCGTCTCTATTAGTATACTCTCTGGTAGGTAGATCCGGGGTAATAGTATAGATGACATAACGTAATTGATAAATCATAATCATAAAAATAAATAAAAATGCTTGTATCTATTCTGAAATATAATTACCTGTTTTTATAATTCTCAAGACGAAAAAAATATTTACGTTTAATGTCCTATGTGCTAGTAACATATAGTATAAAACTTATTTGTTCAGGTAAATCAATTCATCATACGACTGATACAATAGAAAACTAATGATCCACCAACATTACATTATGTGTAAATAATAAATTGACAATGCACTGAGCCACATAACAAAACAATATTAGCAGCATTATTTTATCTCAAGTGATAGAGATTATGGATCCTGAAATATGAATAATAGAAACCAAAGACTCCCAGATATTATTTGCTTAGACAAAAATATTTTTAGACCAATTAATTTTTGCTTCTTTTTTTAGAAATATATGAATGAACTCATTCATTGGGAGCAATTGATATGCAAAACAACTTTACAGATTAGTCTTAATATGTAAATGATCATTCATAAATTACATACCACTGCACAGAAATTCATCCCATATTAAAGAAAAAATTTTACTGGGTTTACAAAATCATAAATTACTTTCCATTTTTTCAATTTGTGCAGGAGAGCTGAATAATAGAAACCAAACTTTTTGTTAGATAAATTAATTTCTGCCTATTTTTTATAGAAAAGTATGGATGAATTCAATTATTGGGAACAATCGATATGCAAAACTAAAGCACATATTAGTCTTAATAAATAAATGATCATTCTATTATTATCATCCATTGCACTAAACTTCTTCACATATAGAAGTACAACAGCAATTGATATGCAAACAACTCTGCAGATTAGTCTTAATATGTAAATGGTCATTCCGAACATACATACCACTGCACAAAACTCCTTCAAATGTTGAAGAAAAACTTTTACTGGGTGGACTGAAGACAAAGAAACATTTTCCATTGTACTATTTTTAACGTGAGATCTGATAATAGAAACCAAGAGCTCCCAGATTTATATATTTGCTCAGACAAACTTTTTTAGATAAATAAAGTTTTTCTTATATTTTATGGAACAATATGGATGAAATCATTCATTGGCAGTCATTGATATGCAAAACAATAGCACAGATTAGTCTTAATATGTAAATGAAGTTATTGAAGAAAACCGCTTACTGGGTGGGCTGAAAACATACAAACCTTTTCCATTTTACAAATATGAACATGAATAATGAAAAATAGAAACAAAGGACTCCCAGATTTGCTTAGACAAAATATTTTTAGATAAATTAATTTTTTCCAATTATTTATTGAAAAATATATATGAATTCATTCTTTCATTACGAGCCAGTGACACGCAAAACAACTGCACATATTCGTCTTAATATTGTAATGACCATTGCTTAATTACCAACCACTGCATTAAACTTCTTCGCATGTAGAATAAAAAAGTACAACTGCAATTAATATGACAAACAACTGTACATATTAGTCTTAATATGTAAATGATCATTCCTAAATTCCACACCACTGTTCAAACTGCCTTCGCATATTGAAGAAGAAATTTTACTGAATGGACTGAAAGCATATACACATTTTCCATTTTACCATTTTGAACCAAAGAACTGTGTAAATAGTCAAATTGAGAGTCCTAATGAACAGCTGCCCTACTACTTAGAGAATTATTCACATTTCTCCCCTTCTTGCAGTATTATTTTCAATGGGGCGAATGAGTACTTCAGCAAGTCGATCTTCCCTCTGAGTAACCGATTCAAAATTTTAGTAGACTGCCCATCTCTTGGCATTTGTAATCTGTTTTGACAATTGTGACACTCGTTTAGTCAAACAATTAAGTTGTCACTAATTTCTGTAAAATAAGACGTTGTTTAGATTGTATACGATATGTGTATATTGTACATTGTACATTACTGTATATTCTGTACTGTATATTATTGTACTTTTTATTCTCTCAACCTACCTCAATTATTAAACACTTTCAAACTCACAATGATTTCTTGCCACTTTGTATATAACACGGACAAAGAGCAATGCATGAACATTGACATTTTTACCACTTCAGTTACGGCTTTCTTTCAAATGTTCGTACAGGGACATTACATAACCTTATTCAAACTCCAATGAATTTCGTAACAATTCTGGACATTGATGAAATCAGTAGTAGATCTCAGACGTCATCCTCTGGTGGCGCGCAGCTGAACTATCGGCATTGATGAACTCTTGAATCTGTGATAAAAAGCTATGCGAAAAATGTCCAGAAAAGTAATTATTTTGAAAATATATTACTGTTTATGTTTGTAAATCATAGTCTATAGTACTCCAGGCCTTTAAAGGATGCTAGCACAAAAGTTTCATCGGCATTAGTTCAGTAGATTCAGAGATTTAACGCTATGACAACGCACTTCTGTCTTTATATATTAGTAGAGATGACGTCATGAGAGGCAATTGTTGGAGAATATTTCAGCCGAGCGTTTGCCCAACAGATGGCCTCGTCAGTAAAAAACCGTGGTAATTCACATTTTGGCGGCATTGAAGAAATTAGATTTTTGACAGATTGTAACAGCGTGTGTTTGGGCGCGTAAGAGCTGAGAGTGAGCTGAAATTGTATGTCGCACGAATTATAACAGAATACCATCCCCTGTTCGTCTAAGGAAACATTGAGAACTCCATTTATCAACAATTTTCACGCTGAGATAAACTAATAGTTCTCGAATAATTGCCTTTCAGAACTTTCCCTTGGGGCAAGCTAGAAATTGGTGGCCACGCTTTGTAGTCAACCCCTATCAAGCATTCTGTGGCTCTCCCAAACAATTCACTGAAGCTATTTTGCAGCGCCAACAAAGGAGAATCTACATCTTCAATTTTGTAATCGTAGGATTAAGCGGAAAAAATTAAACTTTCGAAATTATCGAAAATTTAGAAGTAATAGTGAAATACGGACTTAGACCATCTTTATAAGTGAATTTTACTCTATTCCTTCAAAACTTTTAAAGAAAAAATTGGAAGCCGTTTTTAAGAAAAGATTGAAAATGTACCATGGACTTCATGTAAAGTACCCCCAAATTTTAAAGAATGTTTTTCAAAATCGCAGCTCTTCGAGTTGAACCAGATCGACCGGAGAATGTCCATTTTGGAGAAAATCCTACTTATGGTTTATGCACTAGTGGTGTACTCAGACGAACGGACATTTTGCCATCAATCGATTTTTCGGTATCAAGCGCCCACAAAACATGGATTCTGGCTACAGCACGTGTTATAGGATTTTTTTCTAAATTTAGCGACTGGATTTATCCATTCTGGTTTACCAGGGCCCCGCAATAAGTTTCTCTGCGAAAATTCGCCGTTTTTTCGCGCAGCATTACATAACTTTCTCTCGGGGGGGGGGGGGAACCAGGGAGAGCACGCTCCCCCCCCCCAGGCCTAGAGTTTTCATTTGTTACCTTCTTTTATTTGGAAAAATCAATTTAAATATTTATGTAAGAATTATGTTATTATTTTTAAAAATGATATTGTTTAGTATCATATATACAGTACAAAAATAATATACAATATAATAACAAATGTTTATTATTCAACGAAAATCTATGATGGTCCCCTCCAAAATGATCGGCTGTGAAGTGCTCTCGTCTCGTTTTAGTTTCAACAAAACTCAAGAACTTGTGCATTAGACTTTTAATCATGTAATATTAACAATAGTATTACAAACGTGTTGTAACCTTGTTACAAACTTAAGACTTTGACTTGTTCAGCTCCGGACAGTGCGTTAATTTTGATTTATGAAAATTGTGTAACTAATAAAAATTGTATATGTTCACGTGGCAATGAGTGTTAATTATTGATCTGAGGTAAATATTTATTAAACAGCTCCATTGTACTGAAGCATCAGTACATAAACATTTAGCAAACAGCTCCATTGTAATGAAGCATCAGTACATAATCCCCCCACGAAGTAAATAGATTTATGGTTCTTCCATAAAATAAGCGGGATTGCATCTGTCAATGGATACATTAACATTCTTCGAATCAACTTTAATTCGAAGTTTTTGATGTTCTTAAGATAACCGGATATGGTCCTGAGTAGGGAGGGTATCGACGATGGAACTTCATTTCGAAGATAAATATGTGAACAAGTGAGTAAGTCTTTGAATACAAAATATCCCTTTAAGTCAGTTTCTTTGCTCTTACGGGGTTTGACATCTTGTAAAATATGACGTAACGATACAATGGTATCATGAAGTTAAGTTGAATCTGAACTGTAAGTTTTTATATTATTTAAAAAATCATACGGCAAGCATAACTTTTGTCCGTAGACAATTTCTGCGCATGATGCATTTAATTCGGTTTTAAACATGCGTCGAAGTGCCAATAATATAATAGGTAGCTGCATATACAAAGAAGTATTATAGAAGTGATAACGAATCGAATCGCTGACTTCAATGTTCTTTTGAACCTTTCCACTAGACCATTGGATTGTGGGTGCCATGTAGTTGTGTGGTTGTGTTGTATCCCAAATAATCTGCATAACTGTTTGAAAAATTGGGATTCAAATTGTCGACCTTGATCTGTAGTGACCAAAGAGTATATCTCTGTAGTGACGATCTGCGGGATACCGAACCCTGCAATCCAATGTTGAATAAACGTGTATGCTATTTTCTCTGCGGAGATGGTTTTTTAATGCAATAACTTCTGGCAAACGGGAAAATCTGTCGATGATAATTAAACAATACTTATAACCGTGAGAGACAGGAAGTGGTCCTATAATATCCATATGTACATGGGAAAAACTATGTTTTCCGGTTAGAAATGGTGTAGGTGGGGGCATGAACATGTACAATCTTATTACGTTGTCATTGACATGCTCTGGTCCAAGCAGTACAATCCCGTTTCACGTAAGGCCATACTACAAACCTCTCTGTGACCAGTTTCACGGTATTTCGTATTCCAGGATGAACCATGTTGTGTATCATATTAAATATAGTACGTCTATATGAAGCTGGTATATATGGTCGAGATTGTGTTAAACTGTTATCACACCATACAAAAATATTCGAACCTAGAATCCGCATACGGATTGAAGTGACGTTGTTGTAGAGGTGCATAATGATTGTAATTCTTCATCGTCCGCTTGTAATGTGACTAGATGCTGATAATTAAAAAATGATCAGGTAATTGCATCAACATCACAGAATTTTGAAAAAGTGCACACAATTCATTTTTCCCCATAGCACGTCATACGCAGTTTGAACTGTTTTTTGACGTAAAATAAAAAAAATAAACATCAATATTATGTCGTGAAAGAGAGTCAGCTACAATGTTGTTTCCTCCTTTGACAAACTGTATGTCGGTGGTAAATTGAGGTTTAAAAATAATTTGGTTTACCTGCACAGGAGGAAGTTTATCTTTCTTTTGCTGGAATAAAAATGTCAATGGTTTATGATCAGTAAAAATTGTGAAATGTTGTCCTTTCAATGCATAACGAAAGTACTGTATAGCAGTGTATATTGCCAGTAGTTCTCGATAGTATGTTGGCCTCTGTGTTTGAGCACTAGATAATTTTTTTGAGAAATATTCAAGGGGTTGCTATTTTGAATTAACTTGTTGAAGAACTGCGCCTATGGCTGTGGAAGAAGCATATGTAAAAGGAGCTAAAGGCAAATTACATTGAGGATGTGCTTAAGTAGCAGCGTTGGCGAGTGAATCCTAACATTTCTGAAAGGATTTTTTCAATGTAGAAGTCCATTGAATCTGAGCATTGTTTTTAGAAGACTGGAGATATTGAAATAATGGCATCTGCGTACTCTTGCAGCTTGCGGTATAAATCTTCTATAGAAATTAAGCATTCCTAAAAATCTTCTGAAGGTTTTAGTGTCTGGAGGTAAAGGTAGGTCGTTAATTGCTGCAGCTTTCGAAGACAACGGTCTGATGCCGTATGATGTGATATTATAACCCCAAAAAGTAACACTTGTTTGAGCAAAAACGCATCTATCCAGATTTAACAAAATACCGTATTCTTGAAGTCTTTGAAAAACTGTTCTTAAATTATCGTAGAGTTCGAGGTTGCGGGAGTATATAATAACATCATCGATGTAAGCAAAACAAAATGAATGTAAATCTTGAAGAATACTATCTATAAATCGTTGAAATGTTTGTCCTGCATTTTTAAAACCAAATCCCATGTATGGAAACTCAAATAACCAAAATAGTGTTGTTAATGCAGTTTCCTTGACGTCTTCTGGATTTACGGGGATTTGTGTATAAGCCTTCACCAAATCTAAAGTTGAAAAAATAGTACTACCTGCAATTTGTGAATTTCAATCGTAGATATGTCTAACAGGGTATCTATCAGTTATTGTTCTGGCATTAAGTAAGCGATAGTCCCCACAAGGTCTCCATTATTTTTCTTTTTAACCATATGCAAAGGTGAAGCCCATGGGCTATCGGGCCTGCGTACTATACCTTGTTGACGCATGGCTTCAAACTCTAATTGTGCTTCGCGTAATTTATTTGGTGGCAATTGTCGTGGTCTACAGTGCACTGGTGGGCCAGGAGTTGTCTTAATAAAATGAACTGTATCATGTGTTGTGACAGGCATCGTGCCAGATGGCTGGAATAACGTCGGAAAATCGTTTAGTAATTGCTGAATTTTGTTACCAGTTCGTAGAACTTTAATGCTGATTTGATGCGTGGGTATACGTGTGCATTTAATATATGAATCATTACGTTGATCGATTAATGTACAGGAAGTACAATTTGGCAATAACCTATAATAGGCTAAGAAGTCAGATCCGATGATAGGAATATCGACGTCACAAATAATAAATTGCCATGGAAAAGAAAGACGAAACCCAATTTGTAATGATAATGATTTTTGTCCAAAAGTTGAGAGTGATGATCCGTTTGCTGCTTATAATTTAAAGTTTGTTGACAGCAATTTTCGTGAGATGTCTTTTCTGGGGAAACATGAAACATCAGAACCAGTGTTGATTAAGAAATACATTTTGTATTATCAAAAATAGAGTCGACGGCATTTGTCAATGCATTTGTGGGCGTTCTTTCCGTAAGTCAAATGGTAATAACAAATTTGTTGATCACCATTGTCAACATTAGGTGTGATATTTCTTAGTAACGAATAATTTGTTCTCCTGTTATTATTATAATATTTGGTCAATTTGTTGACTTGCTTAGATAATTCACAAATTTTGGTATCTAATTTCTTTACAGAAACAACTCGGGTTAAGTCAATAATGTGCTTCTAAATGCGCTCTAATACCGCATTTACATTCATATCCGCAGAATGTGAGAAGTGTACGGAAGGGGTTGGATTTAAAACATCTATAATTCTATCAGCTATTCCTACTGACTGATTCAGAGTCACGTTAGTTTGGCATTGCAAAATGGCTTGTAAAGTCGTTGGCAAACGCTGAAGCCAAATTGATCGTAAGAAATCGTCCTTTATATTCAGATCCCCTGTTAAAGATCGAGGGTGTCCTAGAAATTGCGAGGCTTTCTGTCTCCCAACTCTTCGTCTGAAATAAGTAAGCGAATCCTTTCTTCCTGAGAAGCAGATAGACGGTTTATTAACTCTCGCTTTAGTGTCTCGTATTTTTCAGTGCGGGGAAGATCCATTATAATATCCTAGACTTCTTGTGCAATGCGAATGTTTAGACAAGTAATTACGTAATGAAATTTTTCAGTATCATTTTTAATTTTAGACAAGCTAAATTGCGCTTTGGCTTGCGCAAAACATAAACTGGGTCTGGTTTCCCAAAATGCTGGAAGAGAGATGCGCGCATTTGTTGAGGTAGCGGCTACATACCTTGAAGAATCATCTGTTGCTTCTTTGTCCGTAGTGAATATATGAAGTTAATCTTCAACGTCGGGGTCACCAATTGAAGTGCTTTCGTCTGGTTTTAGTTTCAACAAAACTCAAGAACTTCTATATTAGATTCATTTAATCATGCAATATTAACAATAGTATTACAAACCTGTTGTAACCTTGTTACAAACTTAAGACTTCGACTTGTTCAGCTCCGGACAGTGCGTCAATCTTGATTTATGAAAATTGTGTGACTAATAAAAATGTTATATGTTCACATGGCAATGAGTGTTAATTATTGATGTGAGGTAAATATTTATTAAACAGTCCCATTGTACTGAAGCATCAGTACTTAAACATTTATCAAACAGCTCCATTGTACCGAAGCATCAGTACAGGCTGGATCTGCTCCTGCTTTCTCTCTACTGCGTACGCGGTAGGGAGAATGTAAAAACAAATGAAAATCACAAGTACAATTGTAGAAAACAAACAAATATAGTGTTCCCATCAACGAGTTAAGAAATGGCAACTAGCTTGTTGTGTTTCCATGAACCTATTCCACTGTGGTGTTTCATATTTTAGTTTAAAATAATATTTTGAATCAATGTACAGATTAAATATATTAAATATTTTGTTGTATCGAAAGATGCCAGTAGATCTTATACTGGAAGGAGTAAAGACCTCGCAGATTCCAATCTTTTATTACTAAACTAGTGGTGCTACTGAATGGCACAGACTTTATCGCAAAGTTTTCTATTTTTCTAGATGTGGACTAGTACTGTACAGTCTTGCCCCTCCTTCTTGCCAACTGCCATCTATCGCCGCCCAAAGTACATTTATTTGACATTCTGTCAACTTTTCGGTTTCCACATAGCAGAACTGACGAATTATTTTAAGAATATTAAAGAAGGCTAAAACTTCGCCATAAATAGCAATTTTGATTAAAATAGTTTGAGTCGTTTTTAAGAAAATGGCGTCAAGCGTTACGGTAAATGCGAAATTTAAAGCTCCTTATCACAAAAATCTACCGAGTTTTCGAAAAACTTCATTTAAAGTTATTTGAAGCTCATCCTCTCACAGATGTAATAATATATATCCATCGATGAAAATGTGCATATTAACGGTGTGAGAGATATTTCAAAGAAATTTGTGTAATTTTTGAGAGAGAGAGAGAGAGAGAGAAAGAATACTCCAAAATGAACTTAACGTCATATTAAACTGCGTAAATAGCACTGTCCGTTGGAAAAAATTGAAGAAAAAATGTGGAACTATTTTTGAGAAAATGGCATTTGAGGGTTTCTGAAAATGCTAAATTTTGAGCTCGTTTCCACAGAAAACTGCTGAGTTTTCAAGAAACTTTTTATGACATTATTTAAAGCACATGCACTCATAAATACAATAATGTGAAGAAATCGCCTCTAATGTAAGTATTACCGACGTGAGCGACAAGGGATTTTTTTTTTGTATTTTTTGTAAACACAAAATAATATAGCATTGTGGCGTTTATGCCATCGTATAGGGCTCGTTTGGCACTACTCATACCAAAAATTTAAAGAAAAAATTTGAGAAAATGTTTTATTTTTTTAAATTGCACATATTTCATACAATATTTCGCAGAAACTACTATTTCAAAAAAAGTGTATCATCTTAATGAAATAAGTAATTGTGGATAAAAAATTTCAATTGAAGGAAAAATCTCGTCTTTCATCGTGGTTATATGAAGTTGCCGAAACAAATGCATACCTTTACAATTTCCGAAAATTCAGAGTTATCCGTGAAAATCGGACCTATGCCACTGTTAGAAATGTATTTTACTCTATTATTACAAGAATTGTTTTTAAATGAAGCCATTTTTGAGAAAATTTTGATAACGTCCCTTGAGCTTCATATTAAGTCCCAAAAAAATAATGAATGTTTTTCAAAATCGCAGAACTTGGACTCACGCAACAACAGGAGTTTCTACAATTTGGAAAAAAATCCTACGCATGGTTTACGAGCTAGGTTTGTTCACATACACCAGACAAACGAACGGACGGACGTTTTGACGTCAATTGACTTTGCGGTATCAAAGACCCACAAAATAGGGATTCTGGCCAAACCGTGTTAGAAGATTTTTTTCTTCTTAATTTAGCAACTGAATTTATCCACTTTTTCGTGCACTTTCTATATACTACGTATATTACTCCGCATATACGAACGTAAGCGAGAAAGTAAAAACGAAAAACTCTGCTATATTTTATTATAACTGTCAACGTTTCATCGAGATAAATCCATTACTTGCATGTATTTCAAAATTTGTATTAGGCCTACTTTAGAATTGTTAATATAACATCAATTTATTAATTTTTTTGACAAATAAAATGTATTCAGTTTTCTCTACAAGTCGTTGTCTATGCACCCAGCATTAGCTGAATACGTTGAACACAATTCATAAAACGCACGACGAGCAGTGTTGCCACTGACCATGTAATTCCCATAGTGGAAATAACCACCATGGTAATTCCAGGAAACGTTTCGAACGGAGCATCGGTGCCAATCACTAACACAATACCATAATACGCATGATTCAAGGATCTTTGCATCATGTTTATACATCATCTTAATGAAGTCTAAAAGAAGAGATCACTTCATGTCATTGTTCTGATAACGGTGCTAGAAATACTCTTTGGTGCGACTCATTTATGGCAAAGATGGTATGGTATAATCATGGAATGGTCTCTGGAATTGTGTTGCTACAATACTCTATAGCTTGTAGCCCTTGTAGTATACTCGCAGTTGTAGCTCGTGTATTTTCATAATATTATAACGAGAACAGTGACTTGCCGCTGTCCCGTTGCGCTCAATGTTTGCGACAGCAACGGTCGCACGCTACCTGCGAAGCTTACTTACGGGCGTGGTCAGAGAGTATACACGTGGTGTGGTGGCGGCTGGCATGACTGCGAATGCGAAATTACTGAAACCGCGCGCGTCTTTGTGGTTCCACAGAGCGTTCACACGTTGATTTATGGTGGGGTTCATACATTTTCTAGTGGAGAGCAATTCGTTAAGGATATATTAATAGTAGAGCTGTTTTGAAGTGTATATTAATTGGAGTGCAGTAATAATTAGTACTGAAATAGGATTGACAAACGAATAATTTTGAGATTGACCGGGAACAATTTGGTCAAGGCTTCTTAACCTATCTTGCATTAATATGGTTGAAGCGGAATCGTGCAAAGAAATGTCCAGTGTAACACTTTCAAGGTACACAAACATTAAAAAGTTTACTTTCCTTTTAGGCAAGTCGTCAGATAGTAACTACTGAAATGTTTACAGAGATATAGAGAAGAAAAGAGAAGACTATTTGGAATGGACTGATTACTTTATGGCAACGGCATTTCTTGCTGCCAAACGAAGTAAAGACCCGTGTTCTCAAGTGGGGGCTTGCATAGTAAATAAGGAGAAAAGAATAGTCGGTGTAGGATATAATGGAATGCCATTTGGATGTAGTGATGATGAATATCCTTGGAAGAAAGCTTCTACTTCTCGATTAGAGACCAAATACTTGTATGGTATGTAAATTTCATAGTTTTGGCTATAACTTATTTTATAGATACTTAAAAATGTCATTTCTTTGCAGTTTGTCATGCTGAAATGAATGCGATTCTGAATAAGAATTGTTCTGATGTGAAAAACTGTACTATTTATGTTGCTTTATTTCCATGCAATGAATGTGCTAAACTAATTATTCAGTCTGGTATTAGTGAAGTAGTATACATGTCTGATAAGCATTCAGCTAAGGAAGAAACAATTGCAGCCAAACGCATGTTTGATTCTGCTGGGATTCAATATTGGTAAGATTAGAAATGTTTAGTTGTGAAGTTTATATGAAAATAAATTTGCCTTGATAGTTCAATATTTTAATATAACTTGAAATTAATCTGATTTCTAGGCAATATATTCCTAAACATAAGCAAATAACAATAGATTTCACTGAAATAGATTGGAACAAAATGACACAGCTGCCTCCAACACCTTTGAAGTGCATGAAGTAGGGATCTGGCAGAAGACATTTAAAATTTGTCTGGTTGCGAATGTCAGTACTTAAAGTCAACATTGAATATGAAAGTTATTTTTAATGTTATGTAGGATAAATCTGTGATACTTTTATATTTGGAGTTTGTTATAAATGTGAATATTTTCTAAGTTTTGAATTAAAGGGTTCATAATGTGGATAATCTACAAAATTATTTTAATGTTGTAGATCATTAGTCTGGAAAGATTATTTTTACATGAGTTACCATTTTCATTACAAGGATCTGTAAACAGGTGCAAAATATCAAAGTGAGAGTAGAAGAGGGATTTAATCAGACAATTTTTTAAAATAAAAGAATTAATTCCATCATTGTTGATTTCTTACCTTCTTTTCCTGCAACACACGTTTATTTAGTAGTAGGAAATAAAATACAATGTACAGTCATTTAAAAAACATGGAACAAGAGAGACCATATAAAGCTCAGTCCCCTGCAAGGATTCCATTTTGCTGTCTAGTTAAGATGTTCGGGGGGTTCACACATGGGTCTCAAATAAATAATCTATTAACAAAAAAATATCTAAGGAGTACATCTTCCAGTACCAGGTAGACTCCTCACTAGATAAATACATTATCTACACGAATTAAAAACATATGCTTATGTTCCATTAACCAATGGGAAGTTCTTACTTTCATGATTTACTCTAAAATACTCAGTACCATACATGTATTTACAGTCATTTTCAATTTAATGTGAGAAAAGCACTGTAAAATGTGAGCAACTGCAATGTAGAATGTCGCATTCAGCAATTTTTTTTTCCTTTCCATTATTTTAAACATTAGTGATGCCTGTCCTGCTGGAACTGAGTATTTTATTTGCTACTACAAACTGAATCGTTCAAATTAATATCAGTACATCTCTGCCAAGCCATTAGGTATCGAAAACCCTTCATACAAAAGATACTGGCAGGAAAAAACATAACAATCTGAACCATCAAGGACATAACTAGTGTACATGGCACAGAAGGGAGCCCAGTTCTCAGTTCATTTGGGAATTGCTCAAAAGTAAATCTTGCAGTTTTCGTTCCTTGCAACAGATTAATAAGCACAATTAATATTTTTGGCTTAAAAAATTACCAATACACAACTTAAACTATACTCAAAAGTCTATTTCCTTTTATGTTATTTTGCTTGGGTACAATATTTATGACTACAGGAAGTTAAATGGAAGATGATAATTATGTCCTGAATGTTCCAGATGCTCCAAGCAATTTCAGTACAAGATTTATTGGGTCGTCTACAATGCTATTCCTTCAAAAAAGCCTTGGGACACAAGTTCTTTGATTACGTACATATTTGAGAATCTAATGATTGATATCAATGAATGGGCCACAGGGTTGTGACTAAGACGACAAAATTGTTCATTAAAAAAATGGACGCACTCACGCCAATTTCACTGTCTCTTTAGAAACAAATTAATGTAAATTAAAAAGGAAAGTGACTGGCAAGACCGATGTCCGAGACGTTCTTCCTTGTGCAGGCACTGTTCCAGTCTTGAAGGGATGAGCCTCGATATTCCAGCGTTCTGTACGTAACCTGAGTTTCTTCTGAGTGTCACAATGCACTTCTTTGTGGAGGCATATGTATTCTGTTTGTCAACTCAAACCAATAGGTTTATGATGTAGCCTCAATGACTGACAGCCAGAATACATCACACACAAAAGGTAAACGCTGGCCAGCCTCTTCACACTCGATCTCAAGTGCAAAAAAGGCTCTTTAAAAAATTGATTCAAGTTTCAGTTAATCAATATGATCTCTAATGCACTGTTATGTTTCAAATTTCACAACATTCAAGTCTGTCCTGTACAACACAATAAATCATTTCATGTTTTCACTATAGACTTCTTTCCTATAAACTACAGAGAACATAAGTATTCTGCAACAAATGTTTTAAGATTATCTACAGCAGGTTTAAAAAAAAAAAGTATTATCTATTTTTAATGCCTATTCAAAGATTCATTAAATAATAGGAATTTAAATTTCTTTCTAAATATTGTGTCATTTATCTAGAATGCTCAGGAGCTTTCCTCTAACCTATAGCACAAGATTAACAGGGCATGTACTTTCTTACCAATTTTCAAAAGAGAAACCTCAACAAAGACTGCATTTGCCAGAAAACATTGCAGAATTCTTACATCCCAATTAAATGAATTAGGTAAACAAAGAAACTGTCTCTCCACAACACACTAGCACACCCATTTCCACTTTAGCACAGATTGTATTGTACAGCCTCGGCATTCAATTATATACGGTGTTAAGGACCAAATGACTGAAACCATTATTCATCACGTTGCACCATCCAGGAGCTCCACCTCAGATGAGCAGGGCGCAGGTCATTTGGGCAAGGCATAGCCTGCATGGCCTGTGCTCCACTCCGATTGCCACCTACAGATGGAAGCCCAACATCAGTTGCCAATGCAGTTTTCCTTGGTTATGTCAGCCAGATGGTTACTGTCACATGGCGGAGCTTGGGTTGAGCTGTTTGCTGGTCGGAAAGTCCCTGCGTATGGGAAGAGGGCATGGCAGCGAGCTTCATATTCCACTACAGCAGCAGGGCATGGGCCAAAGTCATTGCTCTTGAGAGATTGCAAAATCACTGTGCAGTTCTGAAAACAAATCAAACAGTAAAAATTTAGGAAAAACTACTCAACAAAGAGGCATATCAGTGTAAACTCATGGCAGGAACTGAATTTGTATCCCCTTTTGTGGAAAAATGTTACTTCAATATCTGACAATTACTTCAAACCAGTGGCCAGTTGCAGCATGGCTATAGAGCAACATTTTAAAAGTTATAATACCAAAATTAAATTAACTATTTCTATCTTTTTGAATGAATGATTCTAGGAACAGACCTTGCTTACTAGTGTAACACTTGTCTGAAATTTTCTCTGAAAACTATTTCTCTTCCACCAGCTGGAACATTATTTAAAACTAGTTCTTGAAGTGTCATTCATAATATCTCAGTAAATGATGTAGCTGGGATCACTAACTTGGAGAACAAATAGCTTCCTTTCTGAATCAAGGCTATTTCAATATACATTCAATTGATATCGACCATATTATTCTGTAGACCTTATATAAAAATACAAAATTATTTACACATGTACAGTTAAGTGTTGACACAAATTTTCTCAAAGTAGTTGTCAATGTTTCTGCCTGCAGTTATGACACTCATCAGGGAAATTATGTTGTACAAACCTGATAAATCATTACAATAATTAATAAACTTTGGCAATATATGCTAAAAACTTTCAATGAAGTGTAAAACATGATACAAGCTTGCCTAAAGTGAAGAGGTACAAAAGTCATTTGTGTAAAGAACATTTTTAGTTTGTTATTATTGATTGATTGATTGAGTTTAAGGGCACTTCAACGGCTAAGGTCATTTGCGCCCGTGTCATATTATTTTAAGACCAGTGCACAATATTGCAGTGCCAAGCGAACAAAAAAATTAAAATCTTTAAATAGAAAGCAAAGTAAAACTGAAAAGGAACGTATCCTAATAAAAGGGTTTGGCAGAAAAATGCGCTTTTTTAAAATCTTGGGTTAAAAGACAATAACTCGCATTATCATCTTCTCTCAGATAAGGCTGTACAAGCCAGTCTCTCGCAAAAAGCCAAAAAGCTTGCAGAGAGAAGATTCGTCATTTCTAAGAATCTCCGCTAGGGAGCTAGCAAGGTCATGCCTTTGACGGCTCTCTCTTATCTTAACACAGTGTAAGTGAACATGCTCCACGGTAAGATCTTTTTTGCAGTATTCGCAAATAGGGGGTGGGTCCCCGTGGAGGAGATAACCGTGGGAGAAATGACAGTGACCAATCCGGAGGCGTGTTAAAATGATGTCCTCTCGCCGAGCATCACGAGATGAGGAAGACCAAGGATTTATGGAATCCTTGATTCTCGTGAGCTTAAAATCTGAGTGATGCCACTCACTGCGGATAGGGTGTTCTATAAAGAGCTTAGTGTCTTCTGTGGGGACTGTGAAGATGTCTAATTCTGTTTTCTTCGAGGTAGACTTTGCCACCTGGTCAGCTATTTCATATGCTCTTATTCCCGTGTCCAGGGACCCAACAAAAGACTAAAATATAGTGGCGGACCAATAGATGATGGATTTGGTGTTGGATGGTCATTGTCAGTGGGTCACAAGACGAGGAGACGGATTCAACAGAGCTTTTGGAATCACTGCAGATCACTACTTTCTTTAATGACGACGATTCGGCAAATTTAAGTGCCTCCAAGAGCGCATACTTCTCTGCGGTATAGACGCTGCACGAAGAGTCTAAATCAAAAACCTTGCGTGGCTCTACTGCAGTAGAAGGCAATCCGACTTTGCCGTTTTGAGAGGAGCCATCGGCGTAAATGAAGTAATGGCCAGGATACGTAGATTTTATCGCCTCAAATTCCGATAAGAATGTACTGGGGGGAGTTAAGGATTTAGGAAGGTTAGACAGTCTATGATCTATTATCGGCCAGTGTAGTTTCCAAGGGGAAACAAGGTTTCGGGGGGGTTTCACAGGGTTGGGTAGTTTTATATGAAGCTTCTGTAAAAGCATACGGAGACGGACTCCCAGGGGATGGGGTAACGATGGTCTAAGTGCATATGAGGTCAAGTGGGTTGGATGGAGAACTGCTTGGCGCGAGGGAGTATCAACATTGGATAATTCCGCGCCATAGGAGGCACTCAGAATATCCCGCCTTTGGCTCAGAGATGGTTCTCCAGCCTCGGCCAAGAGGCATTCGATGCGACTCGTTAGATCGGCGCCTGTACTAATCCTTATGCCGGCATTGTGTATGGTATTTAATGGCCGGAGGGTTGATGGAGACGCTGATCCAAACACTATGCATCCGTAATCCAAGATAGGACGGATGAGAGTTCTATACAAACGCAAAAGACAAACACGGTCTGCGCCCCAAGAGCTACCAGTAAGAGTGCGAAGGAGATTCATAGGTGATACACATCGGCCCTGTAGTTTACGGATATGTTTTCGCCAGGTTAGGCTCTTGTCGAATGTGAGCCCAAGGAAGGTTGCGGATTAAACGAATAGAAGCTGCTGTCCTCCAAGAAAAAGGTCGGGGTGATTATGGAGGTGATGGATTCTGCAAAAGTGCATGCAAGTGGTTTTTGAGGTAGAGAACTTGAATCCTGTTTCATCGCTCCATTCCTGCAGTTTGTTGAGCACAAGTTGTAGCTGCCACTCAATAACTTGCACGCTCTTGGAAGAGCAAAAAATTGCAAAGTCGTCAACGAACAGTGATGTCTTCACAGGTTCCCGGATAACTGATGCAATACTATTGATAGCGATGGCAAACAGAGTGACGCTCAAAATCGATCCCTGGGGAACACCGTTTTCTAGCTGATGACTAGAGGCTAACACGTCGCCAAGGCGGACGTGGAAAGATCTTGATGAAAGAAAACATACTAGAAACAAAGGGAGCCATCCCCTAAGGCCCCAAGTATGCAAGGTGCGAAGAATACCGTACCTCCAGGTGGTGTCATACGCTTTCTCTATATCGAAGAAAATTGCTACCAAGCGCTGACGTAGCACGAAAGAAGTGAAAATCTGCGTAGCAAGGGTGACTAGGTGGTCCATGGTTGACCTGTGCTTCCTGAAGCCACATTGGAGAGGTGTAAATAGGTTATTTTGTTCCAGGAGCCAGACCAGTCGTGTATTTACCATTCGCTCGAAAAGCTTGCACACACAGCTTGTGAGCGACATTGGGCGGCAACTTGAGGGGGTTGTTCTGTCCTTTCCTTCTTTAGGGATTGGGAGAACAATGGCATCACGCCAAATTCTTGGTATTGCGTGTTCAGCCCAAATCTTGTTGAAAATGCCGAGGAGAAAGGAACGAGCGTTTTCCGGTAGGTGTTTCAACATTTGGTTATGTATCTGGTCTGGTTCTGGAGCAGAATCTTTCGCACAAGCGAGGGCACAGGAGAGTTCGTCCATGGAGAAAAAGACATTGTAATCTTCCTCCACGCGACTCGAGAAGTCTAATTTACAGTTTTCCATTTTCTTTTCGTTTTTTAAAAGCCAGAAGGATAGTCTACGGAGCTGGAGATGTGTTCGTAATGAGAGGCCATTTCTTCAGCAATGTCTTGTGGAGAGGTTAGAAGATTGCTATTTACCACAAGCCCTGAGATAGACAGCGAAGGGTCTTCCACCGATCTGTCGGACCTTTCTCCAGACAAGTTTAGGGGATGAACGGCAAGAGTGCCGAGACGTAGGCTCTCCAGGACGCAGCCTTACTTTCCCGTATCGTTAATCTAGCTCTGGCTCAGGATCTTTTATAATTTATTAGGTTTTCCCTGGTTGTGAACCTACTAAGTTTTGCCAATGCCCTCTTCCGATCACGGACCGCGGTGGCACAATCAGCGTTCCACCATGGCACAGGGGGGTGTCGTGCATGGCCCGACGACTTCGGGATGGCAAATGAGGCCGCATGAAGGACGGCGTTATTAAAATGGGCAACCATAGCATCGATGTCGTTTGAGCAGTTTTCCGATATTCGTAATTCTTTCTTAAATGTTTCCCAATCAGCTCGGTGGATTAGCCAGCGAGGAGGGCGGGCAACGTTCAGATCGGGAATATCGAGGTTGACCCGAATGGGAGAATGGTCACTGCCATGCAGGTCGCCAAGGACAGTCCACTCGAAGATTGTAGAAACAGAGGGACTACAGAGAGCTAGGTCCACGGACGAGAGTGTTAGAAGCTACGGAAAAGTGTGCTTTCGCCAGAATTTAGGAGAATTAAGTTTTGGTTATCTATGATATTTTCAAGTAACCTGCCTCTCGTGCACGACCTTGTGCCACCCCAGGCAGGGTTGTGGGCGTTGAAGTCCCCCACAATAAGAAAAGGTGCAGGCACTTGAGAGAGCACATCTTCCAGTTCTTTCTGTGACACAACTTGTCCAGGCGGGATATAAACGTTGCAAATGGTAACAGAAATAGTTCGGAAATTCACACGAACGCAAGATATCTGGAGAGTGGTTCGTATGTCTATTTCTTTAGATACCAGAGAGTTTTTGATAAAAGTGGCGACTCCGCCATGGGCGCGGAGGCCATCGTCTATGTCTTGCCGGTAGCAACAAAAGCCGCGTAGAGAGACGGAGTGCTCAGAACGGAGATGTTTCCTGCAGGCAGATAACCACGAGTCTATGCACAGACATTATTAGCTTTAATTCGTCCAAACGGGTACGAAAGCCATTCAAATTCCATGAGAGGAGAGCCATAGTTTCTAGTTCTTAGGTTTTTTGGTTCTAGGGTGGGTTATGTATCGGGTTTCTTTTTCTTCTTTTTCCTTCTCTGTTGGAGAGTAATGGGTTGGTTCAAGCGGAGTTCCTCATTCCCAGCAGAGTCATCTTGACTACTGCTAGAGAGGGTCGCATGCATAGGGACACCACGGTCCCTTGAGACAGGCGACCTAGATCTAGCAATAGGGCCTGTCGGCCTCAGCTTCTCTGGATGCGTTTGAGTGTTTGTTGAAATATTTGTTTTTGGTTTCCGTTTTTGTTTCAGACTGGACAACAGATTTGGGATAGGCATCTCCGCCGATGTCATCAAAGGACACCTGGCAGGCAGCATCGCGCAAAGTGGAGGCTTTAGGCGTTTGGGTTTCAGAATTGACTTTCTATGTTGACCCACGGTGTCAGCGAAACTTCGGGCCATGTCCACGGGGTTTTGCGTCTGGTAACGGCGTCGTGCCTCCGGAAAGGAAACTTTCTCAGAGACCCTGATCTTCTGGATCTCTCTTTCTCTTAAGATGGGGCACTGGTTGGAATTTGATGGATTTTTTCACAACAGTTCACGCACTTTGCCTCTGCGGAGCAGGTAGAGTCATTACAAGCCTCCCTTCCACAGTGCACGCAGACTGTGGTGCTCATACAGCGAGGTTGCGTATGGCCAAACCTCTGGCATTTAAAGCAGCGCAGAGGGTTTGGAACATACTGCCTGACACGGAGATTATGGAAGCTACAAGATATCTTCTCTGGTATAGATGGACGGTCGAAGGTCAGTATCAAAGTTGAGGTAGGAGTGAGTATCCCATTTACTCTCCGCTGAATCCTATAAATCTCTGACACACCATATGGTTCGAAGAAAGCTTTCAAATTTTCTTCCGATTCGGTAGAGAAGTCTTCGTGATTTACCACACACTTGCAGAGGTTTAAGGTCGGATGGGCGGACACATGCACCTGGAGGCCGGCTATTTCTTTGAGGTCAGTGATTTTCCTGATCTGTTCGTCAGAGCGACATTCAAAAAGAATTGTGCCGTTTCTTTGACGGACCACAGACTGAAATTTGCCAAACTTTTCGATTTCCCTGGCAAGTTTGATTGGGCTGACACTCTTCATAGTTTCATTATCTCTTTTACATGACATGACGAGAAAGCGGGGCTTAGTAGTTTGTTATTATGAATAATGATATTAAAAACATTAAAATTCATGTGAAACGTCCCAGTGAATGTAATCAACAACTATTATAAAATTAATTTCAATGTGGACTGTTGGGTGAGCAAATTATAATTAAAATAAGAATACAGTGCCGTAGTGTCAAACTGTTTGGTGTAAAGAGCAATTAGTAAAGTGTGTACGCTCAAAGAATGAACAACTGTGATCATGACAGTGTTGCAAATAACTAAAAACATATGCATTGAACAGAATAGATGTGGAGCAGTTATATTATTATACCATAAATGTTCCAGAGTTTTTTGGTTTCAGTGTGTAAATTTATATTGCACCCCTAAAGCAAGAGGGACACATCAGAAAAATTGAAAATCAAGATACAGCCATTGCTACATTCCTTGTAGTTGCGTGAAATGCAACAATGCCATTTCTTTTTACGTTTCATAAAAAGCTCTGAGTATGTTTTTATATGCCCTCGAGAAAACTACTGACGGCTCTCCTGAGAAATGAACGATTTTGGAGTTGTGGCCCTGTTGCATTAGGATTGCGATACATAGTTCTGTCATTACTTTTATTGTGTAACATCTTAGAAATGAACTTTTTGTAATGACTGTACTCAACACCTACCAGCGATATGGCTTTTCGGAATTCAAGGTGTTCCCCTGTTTTCCAGGTTCTTTTTTGCATATTAGTACACATTTTTTCTGCACATTACTTAAGCATACAATGCAACTTGTGCACTTTTCTCTCACAACCCAGTACTAGGAGTATAGAATTTGTTCAAAAACGAGCTTTAACGAAATCTCCGATTTTTTCTAAGAAACATGTTACTAATTAATATTTAGCATCCTAAAGCGTTTAAGAATGTATTTTTCCAGCCAGAATGAATATTCATGAAATATACGCAATGAACAGTATGAAGGCTGACTGAATTTGAAAGAACTTGAATGCGTTTCATAATCAACTTAATTTTGTTTCCATTCTTTTAAACTAAGAGGTGGTTCAATTGATATTCAGATGTAGTTCATGAAAACATTATGAATTTGAAGTACATGAAGTTAATTTTATATAATTCGTAATTACCCTAATTCTAGATTAGTCATTGGATTTTCTATTATTATTGTGGTGTAGTATCTGGTGACTAAGTAAACTAGTAAATCTTCCCTTAATGCAATAATGTGATGTTTAATTACAATGTTGTTTGGCCCTAACAATGTCTTTAAAAGATAATAACTGATAATAAACAAATGCAACTCAAATGGAGTACAAATAGTTTCTTTTTGCGGCTGTTGCCTATGACTTTCACATATAAACACTTGTTTCTAGTTAATTTAAACATAGCAGTAACTGTTTCCACCTGCAGAAATCCCAAATAATTATATAATTTCCACATTCAGGTGTATGTAAAACAATGAAACAAAAAGGAATTCCTTCTGACACACCAAGTGTGAAATCTCGCCGAGGCGACCTTGGGAGAAATTCTACATAATATTAAATGTCTTTCCCACATTGTTATATATAAGCTTTTATGAATAAATGTAAATGATACAAATTAAACATTGTACATATTAAGTTTTCGATGTAATGTAATGTATTTACGACATTAAATTCTTGTTCTAGCAATAACACAAGGGTGCTGCCAGCTTGCTCACTTAATTGGGCTGTTAGTGATACTGTATATGTCTGCAGGGCCCATTTTCAGCATTGGGAAAATAAACAGAGCTGCAGAACTGTTAACTATGTAGCTGTGTTACTAGACTGGCTAATGTGTAAACTGTTGACAATTTTCTCCAAAATTAAGAGTAGTATGTAGTATTTTGGGGTTCCTAACTCAGGATTTCCTGCGTCACTTACAGGTGATGCATTTTGAACAATTTCTATAAATAATCCATTTACGAATATGAGTGAGTTGGTGTCACCAAACTCATGTTTCCGTTCTTGAAAATATTGAAGTGGAATTTTTACATCACTGCTACTATGAAATTGGTGGGTTTATTTATTCAAGGTCTTGCAGTAATTTTGGTGCATCATGCACTTCTCTACTCTTTCTTCCTACAGATACTAGAAGATAAGAAAATACAAATAGATTATAACCTACTATAACACTCGACGTAGAAATCATATTCATCAGGTGACAGTATCAACAGCTCATTACAAAAAATTCACATACAATACATGTACATTATTTTACAACACTTTGCCAGATGACATTAAACGATGAAATTCAATAGAAAAGTTTAAATCACAAGTGAAATCGTTTCTGCTGCATAACTGTTTCTATACAATTAGCGACTATACTGAGCATCACAAGAAAAGTAACATTAATTTTAACAATGATACATAATGCATTATTTACCATTTGGACTGTATAAATGAGTATAAACAACCTGTAACAACTATTGTACTACAGCTTCCGGGTCAATGACCCCCATCTCGATCAGGTTTTTCATCCAGTTTTCCTGATCCATTGAGCAAATGCTGAGATGGCCCTTGTTTTGCTTCTGGACATAAATGTAACTTCATTTTCTGTGCACGTCTTCTAGAATTCAGTGGGAAATACAATTATTCAAATTATCGTTTCCATGTTGTCGCGGCAGGAAGTAATAAGCGCCAAAATTTATTGCTTATTTATCCTTGAAAATAGATTCTATTACATGGGAGTTTTTTTTTTTTTCTCCCTTTCAAAATTCAAAATTTAAGTAGTATATGACTTAGTGTAGGGATCACAGAATTTTGAAAATGTGCACACAATTCACTTTTCCCCATAGCACGTCATACGCAGTTTTTAACCATTTTTTTGACGTAAAATAAATAAATAAATAAATAAATAAATAAACTTGTGTATTTGTTGGTTGTAACTGTTATCGTTTCTTTTTCATTGATATCACAAAATTTAAATCAATAGGAGCATAGTATCAATAAAAAATAACTTGTTTACTGCAAGTAATTCATTAGTAATTGTCATTTGATAATTAACTGTTGATGACATGGGAGTTTACTGGCCACAAATCCAGGGTGTCACCTCCAGGCAACTGAGAGTTGAGCCAATGTTTGATATAGAGTCAATGCTATGGCGTAATCTTAAGTGGCATGCATTCTTATGATTTATTTTTATCGTTTGTGACATAGAAGCGCATAAGATTGAAAAATGATAGATGAGCACAACCAAGACTGTTTTCTTTTGTTACCTCCTGATGTTGCTCTGTTCATCAATGAAGAAAGAGGTGATGAAACTGAAATGAATCGTCTGCTCGACTGATTTCTGAACCTGGTTGAAGTTCATGGAACGAAGAATGACGATTTCGGCACAGGAAACATTTCTTATCAACCAGATGTAGCATATGAAGAAATAGTTTAGAAAACAGCAATCAAATGTGACTCTTCAAGCAGGAAATTTAAGCTAAAAGTTGAAGACTAAAAGCTACTTTCATCTCAAATCTGGTAAAGATGATAATTATGACACTGAAAATGAAGGAGCCAAGCCTGTCCAAAAAGAGAAGTCCACGATCTGATTCCTGGAAGCGAGTTCAATCTGTTGGCCTAAGTAGTACAAGTTTAAATATACTGTAACGTACATTAGGTTGTTTTGTTCTAATGGCTTAAGTAAAAATGTTTATGTTTATCTAGGGAAAAAGAGTCCAAGTCAATCTGAGCCATTAGTGCCAAAGTGAAACAGTATAACTGATGAGGTAGAGTTGTAGGGTTGTCTCATACAGACTACTTCTATTTTGCTGGAATTCTTAAAGTCACCTTACAACTTAAGATTGACAAAGAGGGAAGTTAAATGGTTTAAATTTACAGATGAGTATGGTACAATGTTTTTCCAGAAGAGTCTCAATGAGGATGAGCCTTTTCAATCTTTAAGTTGCATTCGTTGAGGAAAGGCATGAGCTTGGCTGCTGTCTGAAAAATGTTATTTTAACACTACAAACTTCAAAAGAAAGAAAAAAAGAAAAAAGAAAAAAAAAGGGGAGGGGGGAGGGGGGGGGCTTTTTCAGCTCCTCCCACTTATTCCACACACATCAGCATTGTTGTGAATTTGGACATTGAAAAATAGTAATTTCATCATTTACAATGATGCTCATGTCATTATATTCAAGTCAGGATAGTATAAATCTAACTCTCAATATGTGCCAAATTGAATAAGTAGAATTTAAAAAAAAACAAAAAACTTTACTTTCAATATAAAGCACTTTTGGACAATTATAAGAGTTCAAGCATAACCTCAATCAGTTCTTCCTTTTATTTGTTTCAAGCAAATCAATAAAAGGCCTCTCCTGAAAAATGTCATTTTTATACTTGTATCCCCTAGTAGCCTAGATATATGGAAAGAAACAAAATTTGGAGCCATTTTTGAGAACATGGTGTTTGAGCATTTGTGAAAATGCTGAATTTAGATCTCATTTTGACAGAAAACTGCTGAGTTTTCGAGAAACTTTATTTGACATTATTTAAAGCACATGTACTCATAAATGTAACAATGTGAAGACATCACCTCTAATGAAAATATTACCGATGTGAGAGACAAGTCAAAAAGATTACATTTTTTTAAATTTTTGAAAAAACAAAAGAATGGATCAATATGGCGTTTTTGTCATTTTACATAGTCCATTTACACTATCCCTAAAAATTATTTTTTTAAATCGAGCGGTTTTTGAGAAAATCTTGTTTTGGTAATTTTTTAAAATTGTAAATATTTTGCACTCTATTGCACGAAAACTACTAACATTTTCAAAAAACTCTGCATGACCTTAATGAAAGAACTATTTATGACTAACGAATTTCATTTGAAGGTAAAAATCTGTGTCTTCAATTTATAGTTGTAGGAAGATGCTGAAAAAATTCAAACTTCGAAAATTTAGAGTTAATCGTGAAAATCAGATTTATGCCACTTTTATAAGTGTGTTTTACTCTATTTTTACAAGAAATTTAAAGAAAAAATTTGGAATTGTCTGGGGGCCTTCAAGTACAGAACCCCCAAATTTTAAAAAATGTTTTTCAAAATTTTAAAGCTTAAATGGGCGGGTTTCTTCAATTTGGAAAAAATTGTACATGTGTTTAGGTGCTAGTAGTGTTCACAGACAGACGGACGGTTTGAAGAAAAGAAAAGAAGGGGAAAAAACAAAACAAAACAAGTAAAACCCAACAACAACACTTTTTCGGTATCAGGGTACCCCAAAATGTGTATTTCCATTGAAATCTCGAAATCGATTTTCCGCAGCATTACATAACTTTCTCTATATGATGTATATTATTGCTGTACATACGTACATATATAAATCAGTAAAAATGTTCTAAATGAGTGTAGAATGCTACGGCAGTCAAATTTCCAACAATAATGTAACCGAAAAAATTCAAGTGTTTATACCACTGATGCAGAATTTTTCTTTATTGTGGATTTTGATTGTTTCATGAAAACTTCTTTCCATAACTCATCCATTTTAATGATCTGAAAACCAAACAGTGTACCACTCTCACTCAAAAAGTGGCTGCATAAAGTTAATTAAAAGCAATGTGATCTTTGATGGTGATCGTTTTCTTCTGTCTGCAAAATGTCATCTTTATCATCATTTATCTATTTTATCGGTTACATGTGTCTTTAACCCCTGTTAACATGCAACCCTGCAGATTTGTTAAGTGCACTTGTACCTACCTGTATGATAAGAAATTTAACATCCTTAGCAACGTAAACATCCATCGAATCATCGCAAGTCAAATGGTTGTTAAGGAAAAAACATGGCGATGTATTGATGATAGATTCAAACAATTCAGAAGTAATTGACATTGGTTTGAGGAATAATTATTCTTAATTGCAATATTATTAATATTACAAGTAAAAAAATGTATACTAGGTAAATTAATTTCATTTTCCTCGCATTCCCTCAAATGAAACTACTCTGGTAATCGTATTTACTGACGAGGTGGTGTCGCTACTGGGAGTCAACGCGCCAATTTCCTAACTGAACGTCATTACTTTAGGTATCTTTAGGTTCAGTAGTATTATTTGCAACCAATTTCCTTGAACCATGGTATACGAATATTGTTTATATAGATGCATTGCAACACCCCACAATATTGTACAAACATGCCAAAGCAACAGAATTCGTGTGTTTACTATCGCAATAATGTCGTAAATTTTTGCATAATTCACGAGATGTTATGTTGACTGATAAAATGCAGAATATACCATGAAATGTTAGTGCTATTACTGCCTCGTCCAAATTAAATATCTCGGCTCCACTACGTTCCACTTTGATTTTTATATTTGGCCTCGGCAGTAATAACTCATAACATTCCTAGGTATCTAAAAACTGAGGAAATTGGAATGTAGAATACTGAAATTATCCTTAGGTTACAACGAGTGATCTAGGCTGTGTCATCCCAGTGACTCCTCATCTGATGTAGTGGATATTCTTATTATTATTCTTTAAAACCATTACCTACTGAACTCTCTGGTAAAGAAAGTGTTTTTTGACGCAAAAAATGCATTGATTTTGACTAAGATAAAGTGTTATACAATTCCACTGATATATTGAGAATATACAGAATTCTATAAAAGTAATCTTGCACGCATGCCCATGCACCAATATACTAGTATTATCCAGAATTCTTTGTGTGTTAAAAGTATTATTAAATGTTTTACATACTTTAATGCAAATGCCTTCAATATTTTTATCCAATTTTGTACACAATTTAATAGCAGCTTCTTGTTGTGTTGGATCCAGATAGTACCACATCCGAGACCCTGTGGACAAATTAATTGAAATTTTTAATGCAATCTATTTGTTCCTAAATTTGATTGAAATTCCATGTAAGTCTTGTACCTTCAAAGAGAGCTTCAAGGGAATTGGGATGGGCAGCCAGGAACTCTGCATTTAACTGCTTTGCATCCTTCCCCTTGAATATAGGAGCTAATTCTCGTTGAATTACTGTAGCAACAGGAGCCTCCAGAGACCCAGCACACTTCTCCATATAGCCATGACATAGAATCAAACATCTGTGCAACCGAGGATTGTCAGGCTCAAGGCGATAAGCTCGCTTCACAGACTGGAGCATAAGTAATGGCTTTTCTGAAAAATTAAGAATTTGTTAGTATTCAAATATCAAAAACTCCCGCAAGCTGAAAGTGCTGTTGGGTACAGAGCCATTCAAAAGTCACTGGATTGAGAGTAGGTTGCTGAAATAAGTAGAAAAAATATAAATTCAAAATTATTAAGATTCAAATGGACCAGAATGGTAGAATAAAGAGACTTCTTTTACTGTGCTGATGTTCCCCCAAAGTACCCCTAGGGTAATTTTTCAAAACTGGTGTTGAGAATTTCCTCCAGCCTATTGATGACTTGGGAGAAAATTATTAAAACTTAAGTATATGTTAAGTCGGTTTGTGTACGCTTCAAAGATTGTTTTTAACTATTTTTCGCATCAGTATCAAACCAGCGACCGCGAGGAAACAGCTTCTTTAACGGTCAGCTGTGTATCAATAACCGTGCCATCCGCCGGAAGCAAGGGGAACACTGGTCATACCAGGAGAAAAGGGTGAAAGAAAGAAAAAAGAGAAAGAGGTAAAGACGGTAAAAGTGAGAGGAGACAAAAGAGATGGGGAAGTGAGAAAAGGAAAAAGAAATATGAGGAGACAAGGAAAGGAAGAGAGAGACGGGGAAGTCAGGAGGAAAAAAAGAGAGAAAAAAGGCAGGAGGGGAAAAGAGAGTGGTAAATAGAGGCAAAAAGAGTGAAAGTAAATGTGAGATAAAGAGATAGGAAAGGAGTAAGAGAGAAAGAGGGGGAAAAAGAGAGAGAGAGCAGGAAAATAAGGGTTTTTTCAAAATGAGGAAAGTAAAAGAAGAGAGAAACAATCTGCAGCCTAGCAAAGGAACAGAAACAAAGGACTGAAAAACGCAAAAAATATTGCTGGGGATATAAGACACCAAACCTTTTAAGCGATTGAAAAAGAGCAAGAAGGTGGAAGAATTATATTCATCAGAAGAATGTGAAACATCCTCAGGGCAGTTGTATGACTCTACATCAGATGATTTGAATCTAAGTGACCTGCTAGGTGAAGAAGAATCAATGGAAGAAGCAGATACTTTTGACCAAAATATTGTTGATGACTACTTTATAGTGAGGTTTGCAAATAAGAGATCAGTTGTTCACTTTGTAGGCGAAGTTAAAGGAAAAATTGAAGATGATAACAATCTCTTCCAGTTTTTGAACAGAAAACCTGGTAATGTTTTCCTTTTTCATGACAAATAAGATAATGGTGGGTTTGAGGTTCTCCAGCAGATACAGCAAAGTTGCCACAGCCAACAATCGGACAAAGAACAGCAAGTACGTCAGGCTGTTATATATTTTATCCGTCACATGCGTCTTTAACCCCTGTTAACATGCAACCCTGCATGTTTGTTAAGTGCACTTGTACCTACCTGTATTAAGAAATTTAACATCCTTAGCGACGGGTTTTAACATTCTTAGCAACATAAACAACCATCGATTCATCGCAAGTCAAATGTTTGTTAAGGAAAAAACATAGCGGTGTACAAAACATCAAATTCAAACAATACAGAAGTAATTCACATTGGTTTGGGGAATAAATATTCTTAATTGTAATATTATTAATAGTACAATCAGAAAAATGTACACTAGGCAAATTAACCTTGATTTCCTCATATTCTTTTAAATGAAACTACTTTGGTAATCGTATTTACTAACGATGTGAAAGCGTTATCACTTGAAGTCAACACGCCAATTTCCTAATCAAACGTAATTTCTTTAGGTATCTTTAGGTTCAGGAGAAATATTTGCCTTTTAATATTACACTGAATATTATATTGAAAGATTGTGCCTGTTAATAACACACTACATTAGTTTTGCTGTCATCACATGGAAAAATAACTTCAAATTACTGTTTTGTGGGCACCTAAAAATTCTTAGAAAAAAGGATCAGTGTGTCCCCAGTTCCCCCTAACGCACTGCCGATAAACGAAATCACTTTATTAAACGAGTTCACATGCACACTATTTGTAGAAAAGAAAAAGAACCTTTAGAGAATGAAATAACTGCGTCTTTTAATCCTCCTTTTAAAAACTATTACAGCACATACTTTCTATCATCATTAAAAATAGTTATGTAATATTGCAATTTGCAATTTCTAACCTACTAAGATCTGTTATAACTTGAAAAAGTCCAATTGCAATGAAGCACTTATGGTGCACACAGCAGACTCCAGTTATAGTAAACTTGGATATAATGAACCCTTGGTTATCCTGAACTTGCTACTGGTCCCGTTTCATTATTTACATTACAAATAAGCGTAAGAAGATTCGGTTATAATGAAAGTGGGAAATCATCCTGGGAATTAATTGGATCTCCTATTTTATTAGGCGATTAAAAGGGCTTTCAGAGAGTGGAATGGCGTTTGAACAGTGCAAAAGACAATGAAAGATATAATAACATCAAGACTGCATTACAATACTTAGAAACAGAGGTCAGTGCAGAATCAAGTATGGAGAGAGCACCAAATCTGAAGAAGGGTCTAGAGATATAACTATTGAAAAAAAACATACAAAGCAATCAATTGAATATTGATCAATTGATTATTTTAGGTGCAAATAAAAATATGAAATTTTCAATTCATGCTGTTAATAAATTTTGCTGCACCTTTGTATTAATAAAATAAATAAATGTGATGGAATTCCATTTAATTTTGAAATCGGAAATAGTGAACCGAACATGTTAGTCCCAAGAAGTTCACAATAACAGCAATAGACTGCATCTGTGTTTATTTCGATAGCCATGAATAGCAGTCATTTCTTACTTTTATAAATTAAACAAGCATGAATAAATTTAACTGTTACATATTTGCAGCACATTAACAGAAAATAAAGAATGATATTTCACATAAACTTGCCTTGATTACATTGAAAGGACCTAACAATTTCTTAATATCATAATCAGCAATCAAAACTTATTAAAGTAAAAGAAATGTATTTTTAGTTCTATGGTAAATATATCACCTTCCTTGAATCTACTTCCTTTCATAACAATATTATCTATGTAATACGATTAACAAGACAGGCTACAATGCAAAAAAAATCCTTAAGAATTTGGAACCAGCACTACTTTCTTTAATGTTCTTTGGTACGTACGTGGAAAAATTTAAAGGCTATTTGAAACAGTTTCTGAAAAGACAATTTGTTTAAAATTTAAAAATTGACGTTTGACGCAACAAATACTATTTTTGAAAAATTGAAATCGACATTATTTGAAGATGTCTGAGATTAACACATTTCATTAAGGCAAAATCACAATTCACAATGCTTTCACAATTGTAGTTGTAGGGTCACGTTGAAAAAAAGTGAACCTAATGTGCAATTAAAAAAATATCAGGGATTTCAACAATAAGGACACCTGCACCTCTTAAGCTTCCGTTACGCTATCCCAGGACAAAATTTGACCAAAAAATTTCATGCATTTTTCAAAAATATTGAAAATGTCCCAAGGGCTTCATGTCAACAACAAAACGCTGAATTTATTTATTTGTTATATTTTACAAACTATTTTTATATTATTCGGTTCACCTTTTAACATCAAAATGAACGTATTTTCAATTACTTAGATGTCAAGATGTAAGTTTGTTTTAAAGTAAAGTAATATTCAAAATATAAAAGGCAATTTTCATGTTTATTACTGATAAAGTAAAATTAATTATTTTAATCTAAGATTTTAATATTATTTTAATCTAAGATTTTCGTTTAAAATAGCTACAAAAGAATATGATTACTACTTGTCACAACGTACTCTCAATGTGAAAATGAAGCCTGTTTTTGCGAAAGTTTGCAAATTAAAAAAAAAAAAAAAAATTTGAGTGAAATGTAAAAGTTGAAATTTTTACAGACGTTTGGTATCGTTGAGATCTAGCATGTGTGCAATTTTCATATTTTTATCTGGTTCCCCAACAGAGATATTACAGTTCAAAATTTTGGGGAAATCCAAAATTCCAATTTTTATGAGGATGTAATTTTAAAGGGATAAGTTACTCACCAATGATATTTTACAGAAAATAACTACACTGCTATGTGTAAAAGAACAGAAAAAAAATTAAGGCTGAGATTCTATTCCTTCTTTGAGAAATTACTCTCTGAAAATCGAACTTGATTCATTCGCGTTCCATAGATTTGGTTGCCAATATTTCGCAAATGAAAACACAGAAGGTTGGTAAATAATATATTGATTTGTAGGCCAGAGTGTACTGAATCCAATGTATTTTATTCCAGAATGCTAGAACTACCCAGAGCTGAATAATTTAGTAAAGAGTAAATGTCTACAAATGCGAAAAATGGCGCACGGCGTAAAACAAAAATAGACGAAATTTGTAAACCAGATACAATAAAAATAAATCAAAGATGTTTTTGAAGAGCCTAAACATAAGGAAATACATGTACAAAATATGATTTTTTTTCGAGATGGTCGAGCGACCAATTTATTAAATTCTGGACCACTTAAAATGGATTGACTACAAATTATCTCTCGCAACACGTACAAAACTTGGGTCGCGACAAGGATTACTGTAATACGGTCTTTAATAATAATCGGATAACACGAATTTTTATTACAATAACTCTGATTATTTCTGGGAATTCGTGTTAATGAGGGTTTACTGTATACATAGGGAAAAGATTTATCCACTTTTTCGTTACCAGGATCACCCAATATGAGTGTTTCGGTCGAAAATTCGCCGTTTTCCCCGCAACAATACAATTCTTCCTTTATGCAGCGTAATCAGTAGCGAGGAAGTAAACAGAACATTTATTTCATTATTTCCTCAAGTTTATCTTCGATCATTACTAATGGATCAACGTGTGGATTTAATAAAATAATTCATTGATTTTTTTTTATCAAAAACCTCAAATTCATCAATCTTATTGTTCCGTCGCCCTCCCTCGCCGCCCTTCGCGCATGCGCATGCGCAATACGTACTTTTCCTGGAATAGATTTCGAAGGCCATGAGGTGCGTGTCTATTCGCTTGGCGGCGAGCGTCTGCAGCGGCTGGAGGAACTTGATGGCCTGCTCCAGAGGGTCCTCCGCCCGGGCCAGCTTCTCGGGCACGAGCTCGTCCTGCGGCGGCGCGTCGGGCTCCGCGTCGCCCTGCTGCCGCGACTTGTTGTGCTGCTCGCGCTTCTCCTGCGCCTGCGCCGCCTGCTGGCGCTCCAGCTCCGCCTTCCGGCGCGCCTTGCGCTGCTTGTTGCGCAGCTTCTTCAGCTCCGCCGGCGGCAGGTTCTCTGCGCACACACACACACTCTTATTTCACTGAAGGGAAACTCGTCTGTTACAATTAATTCGCTTCAAGTATGGCACCGTACAAAGCATTACCGATACGAAGCATAAACATTAATAAATTCACATTATACGTATTTCAAATTAGATGCATAATATATTGATTTACTTTCCCTTACTTACTACGTGGGGATATTAGAATAACAGCATGTGATCTACACTTTATTAAATTACAATCGCAAACTTCAGATTTGTATTCCACGAGAGGCATCTATGAAAGTCAGTTTCTCTAGGTCGTCAACAAAAAGAAAACAAATTTCATGAAAAATCTCCATTGTAGGAGATACAACACATGTAGCACTACTTTTCCATATAATCACCACCACACCAGAATTGAGATATGTCATACGGTGAGATCAACATTTGTATCCCTGTGATATACTCGAACATCGTATAGTTTGCTACCTGAGATAGGTACTATGACGGCCATCTACCACTTTGCATCTCTGTGATAACGCTGACCGGAATTTCTTGAGGTGTAAGAGAAGATGGAAATCGCTGGGGAGGGGGGGGGTGAGATCCAGACTACAGGGTGAATGTTCCTACATTCGGCTACATACGGCTCGGCCCATAACAGATCTTATCTAGCCTTTCCGCCGAGATGGGTTTGACCAGGAGTACAACGTGCTGTAGTATATCATATTCAATAAAGGTTTTGCATTATACGTATTTTTGTTGACGCCCTAAGGAAATTTACTTTCTGAATGCGCCTCATATGTAGTTAACAATTAGTGAAATAGATGAAACTTTTGACAAAAAGGCTAACAAGCCTAACAAACATCAAGATAAATGAAGCTTCAGAACATTGGCTTCAATCTGATTGGTGTTGTCGGACATCAGAAAAAATGAATCAGCCGAAGCAAATATGCCAGTAATGGCATTAATTCTTTCTTAAACTGTTAGCGGCATTACTTTTATATTTACTTACTCACGTAGCTAAGCCAGAAAAATAACTTGAACAAATAATCCGATATGACACACGGGCACTACCATTTAATGGCATTTTTGCGCGTTGGGCGCATAAAAAATACTCGAATGTTTTGAAACGTCAATGTTACGCAAGAGATCGCCACATTTCACTGAGAAGCCGACAGGTGCGGAGAGCAGAGAAAACAAATTCTTAAAAAGTGAATGCATTAATGGCCTTCCGTGCGGTTGCGTCACGCGGCGCCACGCGCCGGCGCCGCCCACGCGGACGCCTCCTTGCGCACCGCGGTTGGCAACTGCGCCAACACTAACCCGCTTCGACGAGCGACCCAAACAGACGCCTCTAATGGGTTGTTAATAAAATGTTACTAATAAATGTTATTAATATAATATCATTACAAGACCACTGTGAGTGCATTCTTTTAAAACTCTTCTGTGAGAGCTCTGGGCGGTGAACTACTTTCGCACGCGCTCCTTGCGTCAGCGCCGGAAACTCTTCAATCTCAAGTAACATCAGATTCTACATCATTATACTTAAAAAAGAATTTTACTAACCAGTACTTACTAGTACTTACTAGTTGTTTATACAATTAACTAATTCCAATGATGTAGGGAGAACTATATTGCGGTTTTTACAGAGTTGCCTCTCAATTCCGCTCAAGGCCCGTCACCACGGTGGCATTTAAGAACGATTTCGCATCTTTCTCGGCCGTGCAGCTAGAGTCGCTTCATCTGCAGCACTGCTAGATAGAGTCGCGAGCACGCAACACCTAGCTGCACGACTGAGAAAAACGCGAGAAACCATGCCTAAATGCCACCGTGGTGACCGCACTTGAGTGGAATTGTGAGACAGCTCTGTAAAAACCGCAGTATACGAGTAAATGATTCCATTTTAAGCATCCTTAAAAGGGTGTTTAAAACAGAAAAAATGTCCAGGGTTAAACCTCCGATAATGAGAAGGGGCAAAACAGAATCAGCACATGAAATAGTAACGTTTTCTGATATAGGTTTAGGCTATTTGGTTTCACATTGTCCAAAATCTGGTGACAACGCGAAACAACTGTTTGCAGTTTACTTTTATTTTTATTGCTTTTAGTTGCAGGTGGTAGCAGTGACCGCAGGGATGTTGTGAAGGTGCAAAGGAGGAATAGGTGAGGAGGAACGAGGGAGAGAAGCGGGGTCTCGGTCCACTTGCTGCGAGTATCGCAATCTCCGCCGCCCATAGCATCGCCGGGCTGGGGCGGGACGGGGCACGTCCGGCTGCCAGCCCTCGCGTGGGTCGCGCCGGGCTCGCGATAGCAATTCCCCGACGCGGGAAATGCCGAAAGAAAAAAGGAGGGAGTGCAGCGACACGATGACGCAAGGATCACATTCGAGTGTGGACATGTCACAGAAAGCCCGGCCTCGAGGACAACACCGATTTCTGAGTGAACTCGAAAGATAAAAAAGTCATTTAAGTGTCTACTTTAAAATGGTCTTTTGGACGTTGCCAAAATTACTATTGTTCCTCCCGAATTTATATTGGCAAAAACCATTGGGTGCCTACATTTACATTTGTGTTGTTTGTAAGCCTTGATTCCGAGACAAAGACAGAATGTGTTAAGAAAATAATTAAGACAGTTCGACGGGCTGTTTGGCAATCATTTAAATGAGTAAACTGAATTTAATCATTTTCGTTAACATCTTTCAATTAAGTCAGCTTTTTTCTCCATTTTAACCTTCACGCCTTCGAATTGCGTTGGGCGAGAAACAGTGATGCATGTTACGGTTGCGATTTTTGAAGGGTAGACTGTCCCATTTGTCGAGAATCTGTCTGCAAAACGAGAGAGAGAGAAGAGAGGGAGAGCGAGCGAGGAGAGGGAGGTAGGGAGGGAGAGTGAGCGAGCGAGGGAGGAGAGGGAGGGAGGGAGAGCGAGCGAGGGAGGAGAGGGAGGGAGAGCGAGCGAGGAGAGGGAGGGAGAGAGCGAGCGAGCGAGAGAGAGAGGAGCGGAGGAGAGGAGCGAGAGAGCGAGGAGAGGAGAGGCCGAGGGCAGGCGAGGAGAGGGGAGGGAGAGCGAGGCGAGGCGAGGAGAGGGGAGGGAGAGCGAGCGAGCGAGGAGAGGGAGGGAGAGCGAGGGAGGCGAGCGAGGAGGAGAGGGAGGGAGGGAGAGCGAGCGAGGAGGGAGAGGGAGGGAGAGCGAGCGAGGAGAGGGAGGGAGAGCGAGGAGAGAGCGAGAGAGAGAGAGAGAGAGAGAGAGAGAGAGAGAGAGAGGAGATAATAAGAGAGGGAGAAGCAAACACCATTCACATCCTCAACCTTCCTACTGTGCGTCACAACATCCGCTCATCAGCATGCGCGATGGCACGCCCAACAGCTGCTTCCCTTCCGCAAACAATGGGCGCTGCTTATGCCTCTACCCGCCCTCGACTACTTCAGTATCACTCCAATTAGCTCCCGGGAATTATGACGTTCCCCTTCCAGCATATAACTCAATAGAATGTAATTTAAACTATTCGCACGTCAGCCGGAGTTTTTCATCGTTTGTCCTCTACCGCAGAGTACTGTAGATAGTACGCGTCAGAAAAAGGCATTGAAGTTGTATGAATATTTCTGGAATAACTGTACCTTCGATATGTAAGTACTACACTAGGAGATTTAAATAGAAAGCAAGTGCATCAAAAGCTAACCGTGATCTAATGATACGCAGTCAAGTAAGTGGTCACAACAGGGTAACAATACTACTAATGCGTAACATTTATAAATTTCAGAAGCCTGTAACGACATTAAAATTTACCTTGAATTCTAATATCGCCCGTAATTCAGTTTTTGAACTTGCAAACGCTACATATTTCAGAACTATTCGTTTCTTTGCGGCTGGTTTCTACCCTAGCACAAGTTCCCTTTTTATAATTCGATCTGGGGCTGACGGAGGCGGATAGGTAGTTCCGGCAGTCGCCTGGCTGTCCGGTTGCTTGGCACTCCGCCGCGGGCACCGACTGCGGTCCTATCCGGTTAGCCCGCCCAATGAGGCACGCTGCTACACGCCCGCCATACAATCGTACCGCCATCTGCTTGCTATACGGCGGCAGCCTGTCCTGGACAGCGGCCTTGGCAAGACGACGTAGACAGAGGTTTCGCGGCAGTTTGGAACGTTTTTTGCATATGCTTTTTAATTTTTGTTTTATCTCTTACACGTACCACCGTTTATTTCTAAAGAATAGGCAAGGACGGGCCTACAGTAATTTTATTACATTACTTCGTTTTGTAATTAAAGAGGCGTTCTGACTTGTGCATTGCTATACTATTTAAAATTACTCTTTTTGATGATTCGTTTTTAATGAAGCTCCCCGTATTTGAAATTTCATTTCTTAATTTAATTACACCACACGTTTCGTTTTCTGCATCACTGTGAGAGGTCGAATTTTAAATTCGTCGATACGCCAACTCGCGTTAGGCTGAGTCTACAAGTTATGACAAGTTTCGATTTAAGTCGACACGAGGTGACGTGGTCCTAGGTAAAAGAATTTTCATTTACAAGTTATTGTTTTGACATCAAACAAAAACTAGGTCATACAACAGCACATACATTCTTGCGATTTTTAATGGCTATGTAATACAGGTAATATAACAATTTCTGTCTTACACTTCAACTACTATTTGAAAAATTCTTAAACAAAGAAGAATGAAAAATACATACATTTTTTTAATTCAAAGGTTCAAACGAAATCTGCCATTGAATTCAGAGTATTCACGTTCTACATAAATGCATCATGATATGCGATGCGTAATTTCGCCGTAAATAAAATTATTATTTTATATTAAAACGGTCGCCTTCTTTTATCAGTGCGACGTTACAACTGTATTGCAACAAGCAACAATGACCGCTAATTCATGTGGGATACACATTTTGCAAATTAGCATTGTTGATTCAGCTGGCAAAGAAATGAAAATGTATAGAAAAATACAATAATTAAATATAATAGTTATATTCATCAAAACTACTATGTTTTTACACGCATTACTCTTCAATCCCTCATATTATTCAAAGCGAAATCATCTATTCGTTTTCACATTTAACTCAATAAAGACCGCATTTTAAAAGAAGTTTTACAGAAGTTTAAAAGAAGATTAATTTGTAAACATATAATAAAAGATCGAATGTAAGAAACGAACAAAGAAATATGAAATAATATATAAATTCTAACTTACGAAGCATCCAACTACTTGGAATTACGTTAACGAAGCGCGTAAATTCGGAGCAGGCAACTATGTTTGTCGCCAAATTACACAAAAAACACTCAATTTTCAAAAAGTTCAATGTAACCTTATCTGAAGATCTGATTTTATTAATAAGTTTCATTAAGAAAAAAGTATCTCACCATTGTGGTTGTAGGAAGAAGCATTTTCTTTCTTTCTTTCTTTCGAAAAATCGGGCTTTTTGACATGAGACCTGCCCCATTCCCCTAAGCGTCGTTTACGCTATCTAAGGTCAAAATTTAATCAAAAAATGTTGTGCCGTTTTTTTAAAGAAAAAAAAATGGTTTAAAGAAAATGAAAATTGGCTGTTTGACTCTGAATTTCGCAAAATATACTCATGTTTTTGAAAAATTGAACATAACATTATTTTTAGATCTGTTTTTCATGAAGACATTTCATCAGGGGAAAATGTTTATCTTCACTGTTGTAGGAAGACGCCGAACAAATTTTGAATTTTTTTTTCAATTTTCGGAAAATCACGTTTTCTAATCAACATGAGACTTGCACTCATCTCTTAAACGTTCTTCAGTCTACCCAACAACAAAATTTCATCAAAGCGATGGAGCAGTTTTTGAGAGAAAAAATGTTTAAAGAAAATTAAAAATTGCCTACATTTCATGTCAAATTATGTGAAAAATACTAAAAAATTTGAAAACAAATTGTACATGAGCTAATTTCAAAATCTTTAAGAAACATATTTTATTAGGGAAAAAAGTATCTTTAATATTTTGGTTGTAGGATAACACCGAAAATATTTTGAATTTTTGCAATTTTCGAAAAATCGGGGTTTTCATCGAACATGAGACCTGCACCTTTCTCTTAAAGGTACATCACACTACCCAACAAAAAACAACGATTGAGGCATTTTTTGAAAACTTTGAAAATGTCCCAAGTGTTTCATGTAAAGTACACCCACAATTAAAAATGTCAGTTACAAATTCAAGGGCCTCGACATCAGCCACATCGATTGAGAAATATCAATTTTGGAGGAAATCGGCTGAACTGTTTAGCGCGATAGCATTGTTGATGATCGTCAATCGATTTTCCGTATCAAGGACCTACAAAACTTGATTCTGGCTAGACCACGTATTAGAGGATTTCCACCCTAAATTTAGCGACTGAAATTATCCATTTTTTCGTTACCAGGGCCCTGGAATAAGAGTTTTTTGTGCTGAAATTTCGCCATTTTTTAACGCAGCATTACATAACTTTCTCTCAACAGCATAAGCGGTAGCGAGAAAGTAAAAATAAGAGGTATGAGTAAAAAAACACTGATTTTTTTGCGACACCCACAGTACTGCAAAAAAGTAAACATCTTTCTGTTTGTCTCTTTGGAATACAGTATTTAGTCACTGGATTTAGTTTCCGTTGCAAGTTATTGTGTGGAAGAACACAGTTTTTTGGCTTTCGTTTTTATTAAACAATGATTTTCATACGTCCATGAACTGTACTGAAGAGAACAAGATTCGTGTTGGAAACACAAATCACCGCGGAAAATGCTTAACGAAAACAAAATGTAGAACAGTCTTCTCGATTACGGTCAGTGGTCAACGGATGGATCACGTCGGTGTGGATGTATATTCCAATAACTGATAATATTCTGAAGGAAATACTTTGTTAACGTTGGACGAGCATAATAAACGTTTATAAATAAATTAAATTTATTTACAGTAAAAAATATTCACCAGTGATAAAGTGTATACTACCGGTGATAGGATGTATCTAATGGGTATATGATATAGACGTGCTATTTCGACACATTTTAAAACTTCTACAAAACTTAGGCATTGACGGCAAGTCTATTAATAAAATTCCATAACATATGAACGTTGTAGAGATTTATCATGTACTAAAATATTTGAAAAATGCGTGTAAAATTATTACATTTTAAAATGTCACCCAGACCATTGAGACCCGTGAGGTTTATCTAAGGGTTAAGGGACATAATCAAGGGTTTACAATGAAAATGAAATTCAACCCAAAACCTGGCTCTGCGACAAACCGGCAAAATATCGACAGGAACCATGTAATAACTAACCGCAGTGAGAAACGAACGAAAAGGAGATGAAAGGTGACGCCCCTGCGGGGAGGCACAGCTGCAACCCACTTAGCAGCGGCGGAGAGCAGGCCCGTCGAAGCGGGGAAAGCCACTTTATTCGTATTGGAAATTACTACTTTCATTATCACTAAATATTACACAATATTTTCCCTTTTATTCATTAACATACATTTAGTAACGCAAAACCACCGATAAAAGATGAAATTCAAATTATAAGCCGGTACATACATTTTCATCATTTTAGTAGATTCCTGAGCGAATATAGATTGACAAGCGTTTTGTTTGTGGCCGCTGTGTCTCACTTATACAAAACTAATAAGAAGCAATTTTCTCGTTAGTTTCCACCGATAGCGTGTTGAAAGAAGAGGTATTAAACCAAGCCCAAAGCCCGAACCTTTGTCCTCCCTAAGCCACGCGCCATGAGGCAGCAGAGAGCGAGTGTGGGAGCAAATGCGGGCCGGAGAGCGCGCCGAGGGGTGGCAGCCTTCGCGGCGCGCGGCCCTACGACTGCAGCGGTGAGCGACAAGGCCGACGACATTCTGCAGCGCTCTGCCCGCGGCTGCGGCGGTACAGCGCGCCTCAGGAAAGAGCGCAAACTGGCGCTTAGCTCGGAAACCAGATTCCCATCCACTAGCTCTCCAGTGACGCAATAATGTCCGTTTTCCCGTATCTCAGAGGATACACGACACCATGATATAGGCTTAACTGATTTTGCCTAAAAAAGCCACAAATTCCTCCTTAGGCACAACAGGGCCGTGGAATTCTCCATGGCGGAAAGATAGGCGAAGGCTCCTCCGGTGCACCGATTTTTGCTCGTTCTGCGCAACACCAGTTTGCGTCATGAACCACATGACCACAACACGGCACTTCGTTTGAAAGCCACACCAGATGCTGGTCGCCATTTTGCACGGAGAGCGAGAAGTGTTGAGAAACATTTTGAAAGTGGCAGAGAGTGAAAATTCTTAACGGAGACCAAAAATACCACGACGAAGGAGTAATTGAAATAAGAGATTCAATATTAAAAAAGTGCTTCTTATACCTGTTTCAGTGACTTGTAATAAAGTGATAATTTTGGTAACTGGCTGCATTTTAAATTCCTGCTAATATGACGCAAAATGGCGCCTGAAGCTCACTGGCTGAAGTCGGATACGATGCGCAAGATCCCACCCATCTCTTTCCACCATGGAACTCTTCATCAAAATCGGGGACAAAGCTGGAGAGTGCTCGTACTACACGGGGGCGCTAGTGTCGCCGGGTACAGCTGCAAGTTAGGCTCGCCAACTTCCGCTCATGAAAAATGGCTAATTTGTGAGAAGTTCGAAAAGTGTCTTGTAAATGTCCAATTATTCTTAATATATCCATATAAGAATCCGCTGAAGAAAGCGCGAATATCAGCCCTATCTTTTGTGACATTCGCGCCTGGTTGTGTCCCGCGAACCCACGCAGCAGCCACGCACGTTTCGAGTATCGTTGGCAGCGTGTGCAACAGGAGAGTGTAATGGTCTCCACCACGTTCTGGGAGTTGAAAGGCCCTGAGGCACCGTTCCTAAACCCTCTGGAGGGGACAACACGAAAACCTTTGAATCTTCCATTGTTTGTCATCTTAAGAAATTCTTGAGCTCTATACACATAGGATGTTAATGACAAAGCTTGGAATACTCGACAAACTGGCCATGTGAACCTGTAAATACAGGTATAGTAAAAACAAGCACATTTACACGGGCCTTCATACTTGGAACTCGGGGGTAGATGCTTCGCAAGAGCTCTTCAATAACATCCAGTCCACGAATGCGTTTAATGGCACATCTCTAGTCAATTCAGGGAGAAATAAAGAAAAAAATTTTAGATTAGAATGAAAGCGCACTTGATAAGTCAAAATGACGAAGGGGCTGTGGACCGCCGTGCGGGAGTCACAGTTTCTGCACAGGCATCTCGTCCGGCAGCCGGCGCGGCGCGCACCGCGGAACCGCGTTTCCGGGCCCTCCCTCCGCGCCGCGCCGCTGCGCGCACGTGGGCGAGCGGGCTGCTGGGTGGGCGGGGCAAGCGGTGCGTTATCGCCAGTCATCTTCAACAAGATCACTTCTTACACAGGTCCTATGCAATCGCTCTCTCCATCCTCAAGGCTCTTCCGCCTGCGAGGCTTCAACCGGAGCGTTCCGCTTCTCCCACACGACGCCAGCGAAATCTCAAAACCAGGAATGACTCTCTGCAAAAAAGGCGGCTGGATAGATAGAACGACGGCAGGGGTATTGCAAGCGCGCACGCATGCATTTTAAACCTTACGAAGTAAATACGTAGACCAATTCACACTCAAGGTTTGTAAACTAGCATAAAAGACGCAAATCTATAGTGTTAATTTTATTTTCTGCTTTACTACTCACAGAGGTTCGAGCATTTTGTACTGCACAAGAAATTCGAGTGTTTACATACATGATGGTATGTGAGTTTCTGAAGTTCCCAGAATTATTACGGCTTTGAACGAATGTATTCATGAACACAAATCTTATCTCTCCCAGACAAATTGGATTTTTGTTTTTGAAATCGAAATGTATTATCTCACAAAGTTCTTTAACGCAATTCTGCAGAGATTTTTTATTGCCTCTAAAGGTTTCCTAGATTCGTCTGGAAAGAGGGATATAATAGTGGATTCTGATTATTCAGGTAAATTTTACTAGAAAAGCGCCAGTAGGATCAATTTAAAGTTATCTATGGAGGACTTCGCTCTATTGAATTGCCCATTCCACTTGACAGTTTCTGCAATAAACTAAAATTTACTAGTTGGTGCCAGGCAGTATTTACAATTAATTATTATACTTTTTAACATTATCAAAGTGTATCACTACATACAACTTGCTGCAAAACATTTAAGTTTTTGCAAATTAAAAACTTTTCCAATAATCCAATTTGAATCTTATCAAATAAGCGAAAATACACAAATTTACCTTAACCTAATTGTTTGGTCGCACACCTCCATCCATAGTAAACACACAACGGGTAACGGACGCTTCCCCTGCAAGGAGATCCGCGATGACCAACCGGCGTGAGTAACCGCTTGCACCCACGCGAGCGCGAGCGCTCCACCAAAGGAGAGAAGTAGGCGCGCGCCCACACCCCTGGCGAACAGTGCCACGCCGTCCATCCACGCGGGTCCAAACACATCGATCAAGAATTCCACGAAGTAGGCACAATCCATAAACGCCAATTACCAAGCCCCGTCCTTATTTCTTCCATGGCGGAATGGCTTTCTTCTAAAGAGTTTCCAAGAAACGCAGGTTTTTCTCAAATGTGCCGTTATATTAGACAGCCGTTAGGATAATTAGTTTTCTTTGAAGAAAAAAAGGGCAATTTCCCGGATTCAAACAAATTTCGCTACTAATAGTTATTATCGTAAACAACTTCCCCGTTCTCGTTATTCATTTTTGTTAATGAAGTAACACGATTTTGACTATTTACCAAACAATTCAGAAAGTTCCAATCCCGATCGCTACAATGAATACTCACCACAATTACGTTAATACAAATGATTCATTTCGAGGGAACACGCTACAATGCGTTTCCTGCTTTGCAGTTCAACTATACGAAGACACATTGACGCACAATTACGACGGCATGTAGCTTTGATATACCACGGGAAAACTAATACAAATTGAATTCTTCAAAATTGTCGCCATGTAAAAACGGGTTTTCGTCCCTTTAGGCCGATGAATTCCTACCAGAGTGCGGGGCACGCGATCGGCCAAGGGTCAAGGCGGCGGCGGCGGCGAGCGCTAGCGCTGCCGGGGTGTTCACCGCGCCGCCGCGAAGGCCGCGCGCGGGGCGGGGCCGGGGCGGGGCTGGCGGAGGGCGGGGCAGTGGCGGGGCGGGGGCAGGGCGTGGCTCCCCAGGCGGGCGCGCCGCTACGCGGATGTGGAGCGGAGGCGAAGGCCACCGCGAGGCGCCCATTCATTGTCCTCGGTGGGAAGCGAAGGGAAGGGAAAGGAAAGGCAGGCGGCCACCGAGTGCACGCCCGCACCCCGAGTTAACTCGTATTCCAGACGGGCTGAAGTCAAAATGCACTCAACAGTCATTTACCGGTCGAAAAAAAAGCCGAGGAACGGTGGAAGTCCATTGTTTTTTCATTGCGAGCGCTAAGCAATATCCATTACCATTACACACACACACACTTGGACACGCGATAGAATTTTAAGAAGCGTTTTAATTACAAAGACCAAAGCACTTTTCCCATGGACACTGGATATCATTTCGTGGTTTTGCAATCACGAATTTCAGAGGAAAACAGAAGATTTTTGGCCAAGCAAAATCATGGAGCAATGGCTGCAAATTTGGCAACTACAATGTTTCGGGGTATCGTGCACCGCGGGCCGCCCGCACGCATGCAAGTGGCCCCAGAGGCCTCCGCTGTGGCCCTGCTCGGGGCTCGAGCGAGGCGGGCCCCGCCCAGAAACTGTCGAGTCACTCTGCTCCTGAACACAAGGTGTTCTCCGGAACAAAAGAGCTCTCGGCCCAAGACTTTGCGGCCTCTCCACAAAGTGGATGTTAGGGGAGTCGTGACGGAGACCGTTCAGATCCTTGTCTTGGTCGAACGAGGGAACACTGCAATTGCAGTATCTTGGTATAAGAGCTACGTTCCAGCCTGATTTTCTATCAATAAAAATAACCGCACAAGAACTTGTTGCACTTGTCAGTGTTGATGTATACGATTCCCTGTTTTGTTCTGTTTGTCGTTCCTCATTAATCAAATGATTATATACACTACAGTTTTCAAGAAGCAGTATTATTCAAATGTTTAAAAATGATAAAACCAAGAGGCAAACTCACTTCTTGAATAATAACACAATGCTAATAATAATAATAATAATAATAATAATAACAATAATAATACACAATTACCACATTAGTAAATTCTGAATAAATTGACGGACATGTCCACATTACTTTCGAAGGGATAATCATTTCCCGCGAGACTCACTGTAAATTAGTTTCGGAACGTCTATTGCGCTGCTGGATCTCGTCTGGAACGCGTAACTCAATGAAGTCGCCTGCGGGGAGCAGAGGGACTCAAGAACAATTACCGCAGGGAAACGATGCACAGAATACCAGTGCGGCGCGATAAATTTAGCGGTCCTTAAAGTTGTTTACAAAAGCAATAATTTATCTTTACTAACGTTTATCAATATTTGCCATGGAATTTTTGGGCACGACTTACAGCAGAATCGATTTTAGAATGCAAACCAATTTCCCTGAATAGAATCTTTAGCAAAACTGGTTTGTCAATTTTACACACAAAATAGGAACAAGAAGCCCAGTGTTGTAATAAATGAGTACAAGACTGTCAGAATGTAATTGGGGGAATTGATAACCGGGATGTCAAAGCACAAGAGTTCTGGCACTTTCAGCCTAGAAATGAAGAGATATCAAATAAACACATTAACACAAAACCGACAAAATTAAAATAAAACCCTCCTCTTTCCCAGATGCGTTATGAAAACGACATTTTAAGCCCTCTAAGTTTCAATAATTCCATTGGCTCATAAAATTATACCCTGAGAGTCCCAGGCTTAGACAAATATACTTTTAAATCGGCGAAATTAAAGCAAAGATGTCCCGGCGGCGCATTACGTTGCAATATTTACTACTGAAGGCAATCGAAGGATGACCGAGTTCCAAACCAAAGCAAATATTATATATTATTGTAATTGTCTAAATCAACAAGAAAACAGTGAAATAGACAACAGCAGATAAAAGTTCTTTTATACATCTACTTCATTCTACCTCACAGGCTTCATACGCCATGAAAACTGTAATGTCTGCATTACTAATTTCCAATGCGCGCAGAAATTGAAAGAAAACCATGCACTCTTCCGCCATCAGAGAGGTGTCCATGGTATCGATACATATTCCGGAACTTGGAAAAAATACAAAACAATGAAACAGTTACAACTTTGACTGAAAAAAGCAAATATTTGATAGTGTTATTCCGCTTATACTCAAACTGCATGTACCAATTCAACTGCACACTGCTTGGTGCAGTGGGCGAGTGATTAGCTTACTCTGGTATCTGCACTACGAGGTATCTGCACCAGCAGTGCGCGGGTTCGATTCCTGCAGGGGTGCATGGATTTTTCGAAGGGGGAAAAAGCACCCCATGCCATTTCATGCATCGCTTGCCCCAAAATTACAATTTTTTTTTCTGTGAGGACGATAATATTTACATTAGAGACAATTTCTTCACATTATATTTATGATTGCATGTGCTTTAAATAATGTCCTATAAAGTTTCTCTAAAACTCGACAGTTTTCTCTGAAAATGAGCTCAAAATTTCGCATTTTCAGAAACTCTCAAACTCCATTTTCTCAAAAACGGTTCCAAATGTTTTCTCAGAACTTTTCGTACGGATAGTGCTTATTGCATTGTTTAAGATGACACAGAATTAATTTTGCTGTATCTTTTTCCCCCTTTTTCCCCAAATATTACACAAATGTATTTTTTTAAAATAGATCCCTTACGCCGTTTATACACTATTTCTATCGATTTGTATACATTATTGCATTCGTGAGTGAAAGTGCAATGAGGTTTTACTTTTCTTTAATATTCTAGAAGTAATACTTCGGTTCTACTATTAAGAAACAGAAACGTTGACGAAGTGTCAAAATAAATGTACTTTGGGCGACGATAGATGGCAGCTGGCAAGAGGATGGGACAAGACCGTAAAGCCAGTCCAAACGAAGGAAATTAGAAAACTTTACTACGAGAAAGTCTTTGCCATTCTGTTACACCTCTAGTTTATATTATTCGTACGTAAAGAACTCTAAATACTTCACTGCGTACATTATTGCAGTATTCGTGAAAACTTTTTTTGTTAAAATATTTAGTTTATTGCAGTGTCATACGAGAATATTTTATTTGTTGTTTGTGAGCAGTGTGTAGGTTACTTTCCGGGAAGCCCATTTCGCGTGGTTATTTTCAGTAAAATTGTTGTTTCAGCAGGCCACTACGTTTATAATCCAATCCGTTCTTTTCTACTTCTTCCCCTTTTTCGGCGGATACTGCTTCCTCTATGCGTTTGTATTAACTCCTGGCGCGGCTCCATGACCGAGGTCCGTCCAGTTTCTCGTGGCGAACGACAGAAGAAAGCGACGCACGCGTCCCAAGGGGCAGGGAGACCGTGGGAGCATGATGCGCTGTAACGAGGGATGGCGTGCGTGCGTGCGAGCGAGCGCCCTCGGGCTCTGCGCTTCCCGGCCGAGGCGGCGCCTCGCGCCCCGGCATCCTCCCACGGCCGCGGCGACGCCCCCTACCTCTTCGTCTCTGGTCCATCCCCCCAAACAAAGAAAAAAACGACCTAACGGTATTTAGTTACTACTCTCCAATAAAAATCAATTTCACAATCCACCTGGACATGTATAATCGTTTATAATCGAATTTACAGTTACACATATAATAAGCCACGGATATTTAAGATTTTAAATGGAATAAAGAATCAGCAACAGTTCAGCCATTTTACTTTCTCGCTCTTACGAAGGTACTTCGTAAGAAACTAGAGGTGCTACAGAATGGCATAGACTTTCTCGTAGCTATTTTTTCTAATTTCCTTAGTGTGAACTGGCTGCAAGGTCTTGCTCCATTCTCAGGCCAACTGCCATTTATCATTGCCCAAAGTACATTTTTTTTTCACATCTCAACTTTTCGGTTTCTCAATAGTAGAACCGAAATATTACTTCAAGAATATTAAAGAACAGTAAAACTTCGTCCAAAACAGAAATTTTCATTGAAAAATTTGAAGCCGTTTTTAAGAAAATGGCGATTACGCATTACTTCCATTTCCAAATTTGTAGCTCTTTTTTTTTTTCACGGGAATCTATTGAGTTTTCGAAAAATTTCATTTGAAGTCATTTGAAGCACTTCCATGTGCGTATGAACAGCGTGAGAAGTTTTAAACAAATTACATTTGTGTAATTTTAAAATGTAAAAACAAAGAATACACCAAAATGAACTTTACGTCATATTAAACAGTGGGATTACAACATTGGGTGGGATTACAACTATCCATTGGAAAAGTTTGAAAAAAGAAAGTGGATCAATTTTTCAGAAAATAGAGTTATAGCGTTTCTATAAATGTGGAATTTCGAGTTCATTTTAACAAAAAACTGTTGAGTTTTCAAGAAACTTTATCTGACATTATTTAAAGCACATGCACTCATTAATAAAATAACGTGAAGAAATCACCTCTAATGTAAATATTACCGACGTGGGAGACGTGTCAAAAAATTAAATTTTTGTGATTTTTGAAAAAACAAAAGAATAGAGCAATATGGCGTTTATGTCATTGTATACAGTTCGTTTGGCACTAACCCTACTAAAATTTAAAGAAAATATTTGGAGCTGTTTTTGAGAAAATCTTGTTCTTGTTATCTTTTAAAATTGCAAATATTGCACGCATGATTGTACGAAAACTACAAAAATTTTCAAAAAAATGTAGTTTACCTTAATGAAAAAACTATTTATGGACAACAAATTTCATCTGAAGGAAAATTCCCCTTCAATTTCATAGATGAAGGAAGACGTTGAAAAAAAAATCAAGCATTTGCAATTTTCGAATAATCAGAGTTAACCGCGAAAATTTGATCTATGCCACCTATGCGCAGTACCATATTCAATGGTATTCCAGATTTTTCTAAAATTGTAAAATAACTATTTTTTGGGTGTCTTACTACAATCATATTGAAGATAGAAATTTGTTTCTTAATGAAATCTGTTCTTAAAGAAAGTTCTTGAAGGTCGGGCTCAACTTTTTGAAAATATGATTGGTATCCGCGTAATTTTGCGCAAAATAAGGCAATTTTTTCAAATTATTTTTTCTCAAAATCCGCTCCATCTTTTTCCTTTAAATTTTCACATCATTTGTACGTTTCATAAGGACGACAAAACGTGTAGTGCTGGTCCCATTTCCAGTAAACTCAGTTTTTTGGAAAATTGCAAAAAGTTAATTTCAAAACTAGAAAATTGAAGATAGTATGTCAGTTGTAAAATAGTCAGGTCTTTAGAAAAGGTCATGTACAGTTTTAATAAAAAGTTTTCGCGTTATTGTGCTAGAAATTTACGAGTGTGTAATTTATAAAAAAAAAAAAAAAATAATTTCTCGAAAACCACTCCAAATTTTTTCTTCCATATTTTCCTACGGATAGAAGAAAGGGCGCTTAAAAGATTGGGGCAGATTTTGTTGAACACACTGAATTTTCGAAAATTTCAAATTTAGAAATAATGCGAGGAAGTATGTGCTGTTGTAACACTAGTTTATTTACCATCAATAAACACTAAAGAAGTATGTGACGTATGGAGGAAAAGCATAATATAAACTCCATAAATTCTTCCTCTATATTCTATATTTTGTGCTATTTATTCAGCCACCTCCAAAATTAACATTTCATAGCATTAGCAGATTCTCAATTTCTCAAGTATTTTATCTAGAAATTTTTTTGTACCCCATTTTTAGTAGGATACGTATTCCTTCAGCTTTTCCAATCGCTTCCAACAGCAGAAGTCTGCTCCTAAACCAAGGAATTTCTATATTTTTTACGGATATTTTCGGCAGAAAAACTAGTACAGTCGGACGCTAGTACTGAAAAAGTGGACAAAATCGGTTGCTAAAAACAGAAAAAACACTCCCCTGATACGTAGTTAAGCCAGAATCAGGTTTTCTGGGTCCTTCATTCCGAAAATTAGATTGACGGCTAAACGTGTCCGTTGAAACCCCTGATTTTTCGAAAACACTGTAATGTTTTCGACTCCTCCTACAATTAAAGTATTGGAGGTACAGTTTTTTTTGTTTGTTTGTTTTTTAAATTAAATGTGTTCTTTAGAAACATCTTCAAATAAGGTCAGGTTCAACTTTTCGAAAATATGAGTATTTATTGCATAATTTTGCACCAAACAGGCACTTTTAAAACAATATTAAACTTTTTTTTCCTCAAGAAGACTCCAATTTTTTTCTTGTACATGAAGTACGCTGAATAAAATTATGCTGGTCCCAATTTAATACAGTAATACAGGAAAAGTACAATAGTGAGATATTTTTTGTTACATGAAATCTGTTCTACAAAATCAGTTCTTTAAAAAAACATGTCATGTACAACTGTTTCACAATTCGAGTACTTAAGCGTAATTTTAAAATTTTTGAATAGCAATTCCGAATTTCCCGAGCTTCGTTTGATGACTACCAGTGTAAAATTCTTTTGAATTCTTCTCATTGTTGACATGGACATTACAAGGTTTGGTTTTATTTAACGTCAAAAACACTGGGTGATGTACTATGGAAAGAAATGCATTCTGTGAATGTTTTCTTGGATTCTACTATCCCTACTCTAACCCACATAAATGTCGAATTCTAAATAGAGATGGAAATGAGCGTTCGCTCCTCATCTAGTAATGAGATTTGGGGTAAGTTTTATTAGATATGAAAACGTCTGGAGCATTTAGCATGACATGATCAGACAAGGAGTAACGTGTAATTGGTGTTAAATAGAGCAGATTTCGAGAATATTACAATGCTACAGTATTTAATAAATACTATTATATAATTTTCGAACTATTTGCTTCGAACTTCGTCTATTTACAAGATAAAGTGATATTACAAGTATAAGAAAGTCAGAAATTGTGACCTATTACCTTTGATTTTGTAAGTTGAACACTGTCACACGTGTAGGCACTCCGAACAAACCAATTTCTCATTTAAACTACGGAACTTTCTAATGCTACTTCTGCTACTTGGCGTTGATTGGAGATTAAATCTATGAATTAAGATTAAATGTAAGCTGTTTTTGAGTCACAGAGACAATTCAGTCTCACCACTGTCAGAAACAAATAGCCCGGGGAGGTGCGAAAGTGCTTGGCGATCGCAGAGAATATTAAGTCTCATAATCTCCTGTAACAGGCGAAGAGCAAGCAATGAATAGGAGCCGCCAGTCTAGTGCATCGCGTCACAAGTCAGCAAAGCAAAACAGCTCTGCGCTCTGCTGGGCCGCGCAACGTGTACGGCTGATGGGTTGGCGAGTGTGGTGGAGGGGGGGGGGGGAGAAGAGAGTGGCGAGCGCCCGCGAGGCAGCACGCGGCGCGTGCCGTACGACTCAACGACTGACTGCAGGCGTCCCTGCATTTCCCGGTCCGTGCGAACTATAGCTCCTACGGCCCACAGACGTTTCGAGCATTGAGCCTGCCTATGCAATTTTCCTCATTTCCTTACACTTTATAGAGCTGTTTATTCGAGTTCTCCTCTACGTTACACCGAAATTGATTCTCATACTAAAGGGAGGTTAATGATTTATCAATATCCTCGTTCGTATTTCTGAGACACATACAGATATATAAATTTTGTTCCGCACATTGTCTCCAGATATTTCAGAAATAGAACGAACATGGCGTTTTGATATCGGTTTCATAACAAAAGAAACACAGTTTGCCTTCTGGATTTAAATTCGATATAAAATTTCAAGAATTAATCAGAATCAATGTTTTTGCTTCGATACCCGTGCAAAGTACCGTCACAAATATCCTCATAGAATGTAACTAGTGGTGCTACATAACGGCATAGACACTTGCGTACTAGTTAGTTTTCTAATTTCTTTGGTCTGAGCCAGCTTTCGGTCTTGTCCCAACCTCTTTCCAACTTTCATCTGTCACCCCACAATCTATATTTTTTTTTAAAGTTTCTCAATTTTTCGGTTCATAGAACCGAAATATTACTTCACGAATATTAAAGAAGAGTAAACCTCGACCCGTGTGGAAATTTTCGTTGAAAAATTTCGACCCCTTTTTAAGAAAATGTAATTTATGCATTACCGTAATGCGAAATTTGAAGCCCTTTTTCACAAAACTTTTGAGTTATCGAAAAACTTCATTCGAAGTCATTCGAAGCCCTTCCACTTCATTCGAAGTCATTCGAAGCCCTTCCACTCCATTCGAAGTCATCCGAAGCCCTTCCACTCCATTCGAAGTCATTCGAAGCCCTTCCACTCCATTCATAGTCATTCGAAGCCCTTCCACTCCATTCGAAGTCATCCGAAGCCCTTCCACTCCATTTGAAGTCATTCGAAGCCCTTCCACTCCATTTGAAGTCATTCGAAGCCCTTCCACTCCATTCGAAGCCCTTCACTTAATTCGAAGTCATCTGCAACCCTTCCACTACATTCGAAGCCCTTCCACTTCATTGGAAGTCTTTTGAAGCCCTTTCACTCACAAATACAATAATGTATAATGTAGCTGCACAGAACACCACGAGCTATTCTCGGCCATAAGCCTTTCGGCAACGGGAAGTCGAACAAAGAGACGGAAATTCCCAACTGCTTGTCGGACCCACGCCAAGGAAAAACCCCTGACATTATGGGAAGTGCGCGTCTCGTCTAGTGAAAGGGCGCGAAGGCGTACGTCACAGGGCGGTTGGTAGGTTGGCTGCAAGGGGGCGTCAGGTGACGGTTCGTGGGCCAGATGAGACAAGTCACGTGACGCACAACCCGATGCGTGATTGGCGGGGAGCCATCCCATCATCATGACGGGAGGGGGAATGGCGCGTGCCAAAAATAGGGCGATAGGAGCTTCCTCTTTTCGTATTTCTGAAATTCTTCGGTGAGCGAGCTGCTTCATAGTCGGAAATTCCTCGCTTCTGGTTCGGCTTCTCTAAGTGTCGCGTCGCCGTATGGCTGCCGAGTGCCGCGATCAGTGTCTCGCGCGGACGCGTTAGCCGCCGAAGACTGTTACAAGCGTGAACGTAAACGCGTTACGCACGCAAGCGTGTCCGCCCCACATGTGCGGGCGCCAGGAGAAGCAACGGAAGACGGAGGGCGCCTTCCCTGAGGCATCGCTCTCGCCACGCCGCCACTTCAGCGAGTTACGAGGGAGACCCGGCGTCGACTGGAACTGACTGCGCCTCGCTGCCACCGGAGCACCACCTACCAGCGCCGGTCACGGAGCATTTCGGGTGAGATCGCCAAATGGGGCAACCGCACACAAACATTTAAAAGGTGGAGAGAAAGACGGTCGAAAGAGAGTTATGAGAGAGGAGTAGATCGTAAGAGCGCAGTAGGCGTCAATTGTGATTTAGCAGTGATAATGATGTATGGGGCATAAGTGTGTGTTTTGGGTGGGTACTAGAATAATTAAAGCCATATTTCTTATATAGTCAGATCATTTAATGATAGAAAACCAAAACCCAGTACATGCATGTCTCCCGAATCCTCTGCCAGATACTATAAGTGGCTACGCAGGTGAGTTCTCACTACCACTGGCAGCCGGGCAAGCAGCCAGCCCACGTTGGACAGGGCAAAAGCTCACGATAATAATCGCTGGAAATTTGCATAGTAAAGGCGTGAGAGAGATTAAAAAAATACATTTGTGTAATTTTAGAAAAAAACAAAAGAAAACTCCAGAATGAATTTTATGTCATTAAATTAGGGCTATCCGTACGAAAATTGTGAAGAAAAAATTTGGAGCCGTTTTTAAGAAAATTGCGTTTGAGCAACTCTGAAAACGCAGAATTATAAAACTCGTTTTCACAGAAAACGTTTGGGTTTTCAAGGAAATTTATTAGACATTTAAAGCACATGTACTTGCAAATGCAATAATGTGAGCAAATCGCCGCAAATGGGAATATTAAAGACGGGAGACAGTCAAAAATATTTTTGTAATTTTTGGAAAAATAAAAAACTAGTGCAATATGGCGTTTATGTTATCTTATAGTGTACATTCAGCACTATCCCTACCAAAAGTTTAAAGAAGAATTTTGGAACCGTTTTTGAGAAAATTTTGAAAATATCCCTGGGGCTTCGGGTAAAGTACTCTTGAATTTACAAGGTTTTTCAAAATCGCAGTACTTCCAGTCGGCGAATATTCATTTTGGAAAAAATCCTAATTAGTCGTTATAGTGATCAGACGGATGGACACAGCCAGAACGGACAGTCACAGCCAGGACGGAGCCCCACACGGACAGGCAGGTAGAACACATCACTGCATCAGTCAACCACTAAAATTTTGAAAATGCCATTCTGTGAAGTCTTCTCACTCAAAGGCGTAGAGACCATCTCTGACGTAGTGTACAGGTTATGTAAACTCGTGCAGGCAATTCCCCGTCCCGCCCCCCGTCACTCCCGTTCGATTGCCTGCCTCTCTTATTAACCCTCGGTCTCAATAAGCCCTTCCTTGTTCTCCAGTTATTCCCTAAATTTAAAATTAAGACTGCAAATTTCATAGCAGTCGGGATCTGAACTCATTCTCTACAAATAGTTGAAGATCGCATCAAAGTGTGACCGAATATTGGATCAACTTCACTGTCATTGCACATTTGCGAAGCAGGTCCACGAAATCCCGTTGATTGTGTCAGAACAAGACCTGCCGAACTCAGAAGAGTGCTTGAGAATTTATCAACCAATCAGAGGCGAATGTTTCACCTGTAATTTCGTTACGCGAAAATGTATACGGCAATTTCGTTCACATTTTGTAAATGTTCTGTAATTTCTTTATTCGTACAAAATAACATTGGCATTGTAATTTCCTGATCATTAGCAAAAAGTTATTATTTTCGACTCTTTATCCCTTGAAGTTTGTAACATTTATTCTGAGTCATCTGTACATTTAGCTATTTCAAAATCCATTCACGCATACAGTAACACATATACAAATACCAAAACCACTGTTCTTCACAAAGAAGCAAGTGTTTTCTTCCTAGTGAATCCACACCAAACATTAATAAATATAATTTCGCTTAAACCAATATTATTCACGTAATCCATATGACTGCTGCTTTCAGACAAATACAAGAGTCCTCTTTGATCTTTGTAACGCATTCCACGATATCAGTTGCACAAAGAAGAACTCCACTAATCTCCCAACCACCTAATATATTACACTGTACGTTATCTATCAAGGGTTTAGAACTCGCCAATGAAAAGTTCCTGCATGTGATAAGTTTAATAAATTTTAATAGTTGAGAGGCAATAAAATATTATATAGGAGTACATCAAATAAATGCCAATGAAAGTAAGATATCCATGTGCCACCATTTTCAAAAAATATATTTTATGCAATATGATACACTACGCAACTGGAGAGATTTCCTAACTCAGAGCACAGAAATGGTGCTACATAAGCTAAATGTACTAATCCGTCCAAGCCTACGGTCAACATACGTACGAGAATATTGTAAAATCACCTTTTATGAACGTGATGCCGATCCGGGTGGCCGAGATCGCTAAGGCAGTAGTGACGTCGCGATCTTGGATCGAATGATAGTTCGAATCGATCGGATGTAAGTTCGAATCCTGTGTCGGGTATACTTGTGTGCGTTTCATGATTGTGCGTGTAGTCTATGTGGAATGTGCCTGTGGGTCCCTTGTGGTTGGCATCAGGAAGGACATTTGCCAAATCTCTATAAAAATGGAGTGTGCGAAAATCAATAAAAAATGAGCCCACACCTATTAGCGCCGACCCCATAGTAACGGGAAAATTATTATTAATAATATTAATAATGATAATCTTTTATGAACGTAATATTGAGTCTGGAGCTGCAAAGAAGCCTAGCCTCATTCCACCACGCGTTGCACGTCACCTGCCTCCGCTTCCAACCCAGCACGTAAAAAGGGGAGGAGTGATCTTGCCGCGTCCGCCAGCGTAGCGGCGTTTTATTCGATAAATCTCCAATCAGGTTATGGCCCCACCTTTGGAACGACAGTCCGCTCCCTTCGGTCTTTCTCTCAGCCGATCGCCTCGTTGGTCAACGCTCTCCCTTCACCCAGCCTTCTCACCCCGAGCGACATCCACGCCCAATTGCACTGCGTGCAGCCACAGTGACATGCTCAAATCCTGCGCCCCGCTTATTCACTGCTGTACCTAAGAAATTACACGCACTGGGCGCAAAGGTGGGAAACTTTGAGCATACGCCAGGGGAATCTTGTTGAAAAGTAAAAAGAATATTGAAACTTCTTCTGCCAAGAAGGCGGGTGGGTGGGTGGGAGAGGTAAGTACGCCCTAGCTCAGAGGGATACAATCATCAATGTTAATAATCCGTTTGTCCTGTGCAAATATACGGGTGACAGTATGTTAGAAACTTCTAAGGCGTGTACGGATCGAAGTTAATAGTTGTTTGTTTTGTTTTTTTTGCCAATGAACACGTGCAAAACCCTAAATAACGGAGTTATACATGAAACAGTTGCTCCTGATTGATAGGCAATTTATCTTGCGCTGATCACTACAGAGCACTGCGAGACACCAGTGGCAAATTAACTACCAGTCGGGACAAATTTGAGGTAACTTCCTTATTCGAGATTTCCCAAATTTTTACGGGCAAAACGTTGTCGATTCCCTACCATCCTCGTTACAAAGAAGTTTGTTACTTTTCTTCTGACGTCATTACGCATGGCTGTCAATTTGGGGATGACTGAAGGTCTTCCCATTGGATCCTTCGCCTTCTCCCAACACGGCGATGTCTAAATTTTTGTCCTTTATTTCAATAAGAATGAAATGCACATTGGATTTTGTAGGGAAATAATATTCAATTAAAATACGAATTATGCACAAAATATAGAGTTTAATATTCAATATTAATTTGGAGAACATCGAAAATAAAGAGTTGGGTATACGTTCCGTGAAACACAAACTCCTGGACTGCAATGGGTCACTCTTATAAAACGGGTCGGTCACATAATACTATGGGTCGCGGTGTCGTTTTTGATGGAGATGAACAAGGATTCTCAAGTTACCACATAACAAACGGAGCGGGAAAGTAGCGGAACCAAACAAAAACCCAAGAAAGGTCTTACCGCCTCTCTTTGCACTTTCAGTACTTACAGAATGTCCTTAGTATGTCATCGTATTGCTTAATTTATATAAAAAGTGAAAAATAATAAAATAATCTGAATTGTTATTTCCGTTCAAGCAATAACGCAATTTCTTTTCACAAAGGACGAAAGGTACGTACAAGGGCACAAAAAGGTGGTCATTTGCCGCATGTTCTTTCTCGTTCTCGTAAGCGAGGAAGGCTAATCGAGAGGGGCCCCACCAGAATCTCGTGCATCTAGATCGCATTCACAGGTCGAGGCGACTCAATCTCGCAGCTAGGGTCTCAGACGGAGGGGAATACCAACGGTCTTCGTAGTTAACATGGGCTTGTTCGAGTGGATTGACACTAGATCTTACGTCCATGCGAGTACTGTGTTGCAAATTAATCGAATTTCTCTGAAAGGTGACATTCTTGCCTTGATTTTAAGTTTATAACAAAATAAAATAATTTAATTAAAATTGACCGTCTCATTAACACTCGCGAAAATAATAACACAATGTCAACTATGGTAATCCGGTTTTTCTGTAATACTGCATAAAAGCTAATATATATTTTTTGTGGCGCTTATAGTTAATGCGTCAAAGAGTCCCACAACTGATGACTAAAACTGAGTCCAAAATTTACATTGAACACTGCTATATAGACTTATCGACTATTCTTACAGGAGAAAACAGAAACGTGATATTTAATTCAAAATTAACAATTGAAAAACGTTTAATTGATGCACGAATTATATTATTTTTACAAATTTTCTTAAAATTGATAACATAAGCAAATTAGATAATCAACGACTTCATAAACTTAATAAGAACTAAGAAAATAACATGTTGTGAAAGTATTAATTTATAATTAAGATTTAACCAAAAAAAAATAAATTTAAGCAATAAAATAAAAAAAATTAAAAAAAAACAATAAAAAATAAAAATAAAAAAAACACTGAGTGAGTCTCAAAGCTTGAATGCTCAGGGTCATCTCAAAGAGGTCAGTACTTCCGAGTTTGTCGCAAAGGGCACAGGAAGAACAGACCTAAGCTCGTTGGTTGACCATCTCTCGCCGAATGAAATGCGAGGTAGGGCGTAGGAAAATCAACAGGGCATCGCGGTCATCTCTCTTGAGAGATAGCCTGCTCGATGAAGACAAAACAACTATCCTTCTATCCTTTCGAACACGAACTGACAATTACAGCTATTATTTCGTACTTTAACTTTTACAAAATTGTGTTAGTAGTAGGTCTTTTTCATTCTCAAACAAAACATCGATTTTTCTTCAAAAACGCTGCATTGCCAGTAGTTTTTGCTCTGTGCAATTTCAGCCGTTTTTCACTTTCAACAATATATTGTTGGTGTTTACATATATGTAAAAATGTACGTTTTGAATGTGTGAAGAAACGTTTGATTATTGCGCTAATACTGCAATTATATAATTTAATAATAAATAAAAATGTAAATAAACATTTTAAAAAATACTTTAAAATAAAAAAGGTTTAAATACATTAACAAGGTAACGTACGAACAGCATCTAGTAAGTACACAGTGAAAGAGCGCAGAGAGCCCTTACGGCCTATCCTCGTTTTTTTTCTTTTGTCCGCTATATTCCTCCTCCGTGTATTATGTGGCAGCGAGCATAATCGTTTTGCGCATGTGTTTATAAGCATAAATAGACAATTTTACAATCTCCAGAGGAATCCCTCCTGTTCATCTCTATCAAAAAATTCCAATGATACACGCGACCAGTGTTGTACGGCCGACCCTTATGGTAGGGTACCCGAATGAATGCCGGAGAGTTTGGCCCGTTACGAATACACGAACATACCGGTCGCGGATACCCGCATGACCAAATATTCATAAAACTCCGAGAGAGCTTTAATATGCATCTTCTGCAAGCTTGAAAAAAATGAATTGTTCAGTATTATGAACTGGATCACCCCATATCGAAATATTGCAGGAAAAAGTTGCACTTTATGTACACTAACAACTAGGAAATACAATTTACAAAACTTGCAATGGGCTTCAATGCATCGCATTCTTCCAGAGGGAAATTTTTGCCGACGCAGGACCACATACATTCCAGCTTCCCTACGATGTGTACTGAAATGGAAGAGCGTCCAATGCGACGAATCCTCTCCTTGAAAGGCGTTCACGCTGGCCGGTCGCGGACGCTTGCGGCGTCCACTCCCAACGTCGTTTTATTTGCTCCCCGCAGCCGCCCACGCGGAAGCGAGGGCGAGGGCGAGAGCGAGAGCGCTCAGACGGGTTTCACCGGCGCCGCGTGCCGAGCGCAAGTCCGGCCATTGCGAACCGCATCCGGTGACCACCGCTGCATTCAGGCAAATCGACGCTCCATTTTAAGATATTTTTCCCACTGCTCCTTATCTTTACCCCCCCACACACACAATTTTCAGATTTCTTACAAAGCGGAGCTATGGTATATTTTTACAATAGTAAAAAAAGAGTTCAAACATACCATAAAGTAGACGCAATACGCTTGTTGTTCGCAGAAAAGGTGTTTCTTTTGCAGACAGGAAAATGCAATGACTGGAATTCACTTGCAATTGGCAGGATTTTTCAACTTCAATATTTCAAACATTTCCCCAAGTTTCATTACATTTCACTTGCTACATCAAAGCGTATGAAATAAATAACAATATGCAAAACTTGTCCCAAATCGTCACTAGCGTGAGCCTTTACAGCGTACAACTCATTTAAATAAAACTATCAGATTTATAGAGAAGTACGGTTGGTACGCCAGTTACTAATTGCAATTAAACTACCCGAATGTTCGGATTGCACAATAAATGAAGATTGGAAATAATTGCACACTGATTTGGATTCCGAGTGCCGATCCAGTGTCGAGGCTGAATGTGGCACGCATTCCTCGGGGTCCACAGCCGGCGCCATTCAGCCCTGAGTTACATAAGGAGGGGCGTTGGATTACGCGCCTTTCGGGAACGCGGTACCTGGGCCCGGGTCACACTGCGACGCAAGGCGGTACTACTACAAAGAGCACGCCACCAAGGCTAACAAACACCCAGCGAACAGGACACATCGAAAGAAAAGGAAACTGAGTTGACTCAGCTAAATATATCCGACTTTACAAAAATACGAGTAATTTCCCAATAGTCTAGCCTTAATAGCATAAGAACCCCTTCGCAGGAGTTAACTACCGATACATAATTTTAAGCAACTGAACGGAAGCCATGAAAACGAATACGGAAATATACTACAACATGTGTAATTTTAAAAATTAATATTTTTTTTTATTATTATGAACTGCTATAAATTTTGTTAAATTCTTGACCGGGGGGGGGGGTCCGGGGGGACAAAATATCAATACGCTCTTAGGACGTCTGAAAGTCAAAAGAGATTTGAAAATCTCTAGAGTTCATGAAAAACATTTAATACGAGTGCTAAACGAATAAAATGCCGCCATTTATGTGAACTACCTTTCACAAAGGCAATAGAACCTGCGATGACATCGTCCAAGGGAACACATAACAAACTGACGTCCATATACATTAATGTAAGCACTCGACAGGTGCTCTCATTCAGAAGGGCCGGAACCTCGCTCTTGCGTAAATCTTTCGCATGGACTGTTGGCGCGGAATAATTGCAAGAGCCAAGTCACGACAGGCCAAAAGAAGCAATGGGGGCTGCGAGACGGCGAGTTGCCCAGCGTCAACGACAAACCGTGTTAAGCCCCCCTGTAGGATCCAGGAAGAATGGAGAGAGAAATGAGTAGCGTTTAATCATCCAGTACCTCAGCATTGTCAGTCTTTGTCACTTCCAAGAATGAATATGCCAAATACATCTACTGGAATTCAGAGAAAATGGCGTCGACTCTACAGGCGTTAAATGATTCAAGTGGTAACACAATTTTTGTTTCGGATATTTGAATCAAAATAACGTTTCAAAGAGGCGAATGTATATACGAATTCTTTGTAAAAGCTAATGTCGGACCCTATGACTCCAGAGGCTGTGATAGCTCGGCGGTAGTTCAGCCGAGCTTCTGCCTCATTGACCAGGAGATTCTAGGGTTCAAGTCACGACTAGGGCAATCTTTCGATACTAGCTACTCAGCTGGGCCGAATTGAAGAAGCGTCTAGAGTAGTGTCGAGGTTGGTTCTCGATTTGGTTGTTTTACATGATTTCCCCATTCATTACCATATGAATATCGCTATAGTACGTTTACAAACGGGCCAGCACGTGCGATTTTTCCTTTCTCAACCACCTCCTCCTCCTCTCCCCTTACACACTTGCATGTAATACTCTAGCGCACATACAGGGATCTTAGAAGTTATCCCAGCTGAGGCGATTCCCGCTGGGACAGGGAGACGAAGGAAAAACCGTAAGCAGACGTCGTGGCGCAGTATTTCCGTTATTGACTCCTGAATATTGGTCTCAGTGCTATTTACTCTCCCCGAAGAGGCTTTTTTCCATGTAAGCTTCTCTCGCCTAGCATGGGGCCCTTGCCCACACGGGATGTTAACAATAATAACTAGTGGACCCAGACTAATGTTCACGAAGCAAATTCTTAAATAAGAAGAAATGGCAAACTTCTCTTATATAATGCTTATTTTTGCATCTATTTATTCACATTTATGTGAAGGATGATTAGATATTATGCGGCACAAAATCAATTATGCTTGATAAATTAACACACAATTGAACATGTGTACTATAGCCAAGTGGCAATGCGATATCAGCACCGAATGACACAGAAGGCCGAGTATAAATATATTGACGAAAATTGTTTCTGAAGTTTTTTGAGGTGTCGTCATTTCCTACAAACAACTGTTTCACTTCTGACATATTGCTAGAAGGCAAACTTATTTTTCCTTTTAAGTAACACAATGTAAACAGAATTTCTCTCACATGGGATGTACAAAGCAGAACAAAACTGATGTTTCATAGATTAGAGATGCGTATCCACTAGAGTAACAAGCGCGAGCTAATCTCGACAGAAGCTCCCAAAACCCTGTCCACCTGCGAGCAATTTGCAGAAATTTCTGCCTCTCGAGAGTGCACTCGCCGATCCCTCGCGAGATTACCTTTCACATGTCTGTCCACTGGAGAGCAGTAGGCTCGCGATGCGAGAGTGAAGATGGAGGCGAAGAAGAGAGCGGCGGTGACTTTCGTCACTTCTTTGTAAAAGAAGAAAAGTATATGGGTGACAATGTGGATTGATTGTCGACCACAGAGGAGTGCTTGCTTGACACTTGCCAAAGAATATGAAATGGAAGATGTGCAACATTTTACACAATTTGTAAGCAACACACATTGCTTAACTTAACCTCAAAATTTCAAGAACACACAATAGGTTATATTACTAGGTTACTTTTTAAACGTTTTACTTGAATATCAAATATAATCACACAACAGGGGCCTCAGTGTTGTTTTTTGTTTTTCATAGATGGTTCGTTCCGTAAATTATGAATTTTCTCTATACTTTCTCGTAGAGGTAAGTATAAATGTAGTATACAGAACATTATGTAATGCTGTGAAAAATCGATTTCGAGATTTCTAAGAAAATTCCCATTTTAGCGTCTCCTGATACCGAAAAGGAGTTTTTTTTTTTTTTTTTTTTTTTTTTTTTTAAATGTCAGTCCATCGGACTGTCCGTCCGTCTGTGAACAACACTGACGCCTAAACTATTCGTTTGTTTTTTCCCCAAATGAATATTCCCCGGTCGATCTGGACCGACTCAAAGTTCTGCCATTTTGAAACCCATTCTTTAAATTTTGGGGGTACTTTGTATGAAGCACCTGGGATATTTTCAACATTTTCTAAAGATAGCTCCATTTTTTTCTTTAAATGTTCTGCAAGAATAGAGTGAAATACGTTCTAGAGAGTATGTGCTATCATGTAGTAGCACTAGTTTACTTTTTCAATGGTACATTGAAACATATATTGTACAATTTTCTGCTTGGTAGCGCCCAGCCGAGGCAACAAACACCAACAGTCGCGGACGCTCGCAGTCACTTCCAGCAGATTTCGAACGCTGAGAGCAAGTCGGTGCGCGTCCTCGCACAGGCGTGTCCGCTAGCGAGTAGTTCAGATGGCGACCGCCCTCCTCGAGCATCACACCACTCTCTGTTGCATACTCTCAGAAATGTGTCCCTTGGCGAGAAACGCTCAACACAAACTCGCGAGCGTAGCTCTCAAGTGGACACGCACCATAAGACAACATTAAACGAAATTACTTCACTGTCACATCTGCGTGGACGCTTCGGAACGCGACATAACCTTTCGACTTCACTACTTCCGGAAAACCGAACAAACAAAACCCATTGTCCCAATGTTCTCTACAAAATACACCATGAAAACAAATACATGCAAACATAGTACCAAAATGCAATTATTACTCCTGAAACACAACCTTGACGAATTTTAAACAATATACGTGGCATCAAGCGGCGAGGACTTGCATCTACTGGCGTACGTTGCAATTATCTATTGATAATTAAAACAGCCTTTGAAAGAAAAGAATTGACTACTGATAAGCATACTATAAAATAATTATTTAATTTACACCGTAAATGCTAGTGAATCAACACAAACAATATCTGATAACACATCTAGCGATCACATTCTTTCATTTAAAAGAAAAATAAATACAATCGGTTTGAAAGAAGCTTGAAAAGGAGCCATGGCAGAATACCTTATTTTTTAAATATATAGGTAGTAACAACTTCCCAACGCGTTTTCAATTTCCACACTACCCTATATATTCAAGCACTCACTGGAATGTGCGTTTGCTATACTTGTTTCTTTTGCCGAACACTAAATTCAACGGCATCCGGGGCCGTCGGGGACGAGCAGGACAGGTTAGCCGCCGGAGAGACTCCAGTGCAAACATCGCAGCGTCGGTAGACACTGCGAATCGCCGAGAAAGTTCGCGATCCTCCGGAGAAAATGGTGATCCCATCGCCAGGGCGATCAAGGGGAAGTTGGATTAGTGAACGATTCCTCGTGAATTTCTACAATAGTAAGGATTATCTCCACGTACAAGAAGGCGTAAAGTATTTTATTGTCATTTCAGACCAGGAAGTATTAGGTTAAGCACATCTCAGTTCTAGAGAGATGTGTCTAACGCAGTTTTGTCGAAGATGGATTTCATTCCAAACGCAAAACTCATACGCAAATCCCGCTTCACTGCTGGATGGCCAATAGCTTAAATACGAAATGCTTAGTTCTAGATAGTCCTCTATACAGTGGAGTTCATTCTCAGAAATAACAATCAATCCTATGGCGCTTACATCACCAAGAGAAAAAATGCACAACCCAAGGCTTACACAAAATGCTGTAATTGATGCCGCGAGAATATTAATAGTATCTTATTTTGGCGAGAATACAGCATAGAGCTATCTATAGACATAACTTTTCATTCTTAAGCGGGCCACATTTCATGCACCAGTCAAAATGGCTCAGGTACTTTATTGTATACAACTATATACTACGTATATGTAGTGTAGAGAAAGTTATGTAATGTCACAGCGAAAAGTGATTACGAAGAACTGGTTCTTTAAGTCCTTCATACGGAAAAAATGAATTTTCCTTGCTCTTGCATGTAGAAAATTACCTTCTTTAATAAGTGGTGCAAGTCAGAACCCACGTTTTGTAGGTCCTTGATTCCGAAAGCATGGTGTTCGGGTAAGGATGTGTCATCAATCCGTGAACACCACTACGCCCAAATCGTTCACAGGATTTTCATCAAACTTAATTAGCCCCGATCGATGCGCCCACGGCTATTTGGATATGAAACTTATTTGGGGGGGGGCACTTTACAAGCAGCCCTATTTTCTAATTAATGGCTTCAATTTTTTCTGGAATATAGCTAAGTACGCTATTAAAAACGATGCAAGTATACTTTCCTTTGGGACCTCTCTTTCCTTCATGGTAAAAACAAATAATTTATTCAAATTTACAAATAAAACCAAAAAGAATGAGCTGATGTAGGACCACTAGTTTTTACTAACACGTGATGGGAGACGAAGCGTCCGAACTAGGCGTCCGCACTGAGCCGTTACGTCCGCGTCAGCTGTCTTTTCAAAGCCGCCTTGAGTGATGAGTCGCGAAGTCGGAAGGAGAAGGGAAGGGGAAGGGGAAGGGGAAGAGGAAGAGGCCGCGGCAGCTGCGCTGGCTCTGCGAGGAATCAGCGGGCGCGTCAGAGCACAGCAGCCGCGCGAGGAGGGGGGCCGCGCGGGGCGGTGAGATGAAACGCCGAGCTTCCTGCCTCGCAGCAGCGCACGGCTCGCGCAACTCCATTAACCATTTCGCCGTGTCCGCTCGCTGCGTCACGAGGCGGAAGGAAGTGCGAACACGGAGACGGTGGCGCGGCAAGGCGGGCACCGCGGCAAGCGAGACAACACTCGGGCGACAAGACAACGGGGAGAACGCACGGAACACTGGGGCTGGGCATCACTTGGGTGGCAATCCCGCAGGTGGCATACTTAGGAGCGAAAAACATGGGCGGTGTAGACTGAACGTGATACAACTGCAATAAGGGAAGGGAAGGGGCAGAATGGGATAACACGAAACCAGATCAGGTAATGGATAGGCAAAAGATGAAGTATGATAAACGTAGACGGAGAACGATAAACCTCGCTGTAAATATGGTAGCTCGAGCCGTATGTGAGAATGTTCTTAAGTCGGGGCTGCACCGCCTCTGAGGATTGCTCTCACTCGTACAAATAGCAAAACCTGCTTCTAGTAAGTAATCACATCGACTTTTCCGGAAGAGTGTGATATTTATAAATAATCGGATGAATCCTCGAAACCGGATAGCTTCATCGCAATCTAACATACAACAAAACTTGCAGAAGGCATCTCTCTTTGAACTGAGAAGCGTTTCTTAGCTTTCGAAGTTGTTCGACAAAAACGAAATCGACTTTCGCTATACCGGTGCGTCCCATCTCCTCTCAGTGAAGCTTCTCGGAAAAGACACTGTTCTGAGCGCTTCCCTTCCCAATCGTGTTCACGTCACTTGGCGATTGCTCGCATCTGCACTTGCATACATACGGCGTGCGAAAAGCGTATCGTTAACAAACTGCAATTTTCCAGGGGTCGCGAAAAACACGTGTCTTGCATAGTCTGTGAGTTGAAGAAAGAAGAGGGTAAAAAACCGGGTGACTTCAGAGTAGTGCTGCTACGAATATGCCGATAATACGGACAAGTAAATTTTAAAATGTATTGCAGGTAACAAACTAAGAAACGGAAACACTCACTTTTTCCACCTACGCTTACACATTTTTTCACTTGCCTTTTACGCATTTTTACACTGGTCGCATTTTGCTAATTTTTATGACTCATTCCGTTATTTTGTCAGTATGAACAGTCTATCAATACTTCTGCTAGTTCGACGAAATTACCGGAGCTTCCTTGACACAATACATTGCTAACCCCTAATAATTAGCCAATTTGTTTTCAAAGAAAATCTTTCAGTATCACGTATACAATACAGAAAGTAATGTATGATCGTCCAACATCTGCACCGTGGTCATTCAACTGTGAAATGGTGAAGCATACTTCACTCTTAATTGGATGACGATAAAAAAGTAACCTCAATAAATCTCTTGGCATTATGACGTGTTTGGGTTAATATAGTGCAAGAGCTTGGATTTTATTTTACTTCCTGTAAGAAAATGACCCATTATTATAGTATACCTCCATTAGGCTTTAGATATTTTCCTTTCTATTGATAAAATGTAATTTACATCTTTCTCCGAAGTAAGAAAGAAAGATTACACAATTATTTCCTTAAACTTTTCCTTCGAGTAGAGCTAAATGCATTCAACATGACAAACCCCACTTTTATGAGACCTTTTTACTTTACGAAGATTAGATACTAAATGTAATTTTTGAAACACTCCTCACATCTTTAATATTTATATTACAGGCATTTTCATATTTTATTACATTTGTAAAGGAACAGAGCCAGGCCTGATAGGGGCGAATGTACTCCTCGCTGAAGTCTCCAGTGAAGCGATAGGAACCGCGATTGCCACTGGTCAAAATACATAATAGTTGGTACGAGGGTAGGGTCAAAACCAAAAAGCTAGCCCAGACTCAAGAAAAGAGGAATCTATGTGTACGAGAAAGTCTGTGCCATCTCGAAATTCCACTAGTTATGCAACATTTACAACTCTTCTGGGGAAATGGTTTTCAATATCAATGCCTCTCCAATAAAGCGTATCAAAGCATCACAGAACAAAGTGATATTCCCCCGCGTGACATACTGTTCACAAAACACGTACGTTGTACTCTCTCCTTTTCAGAAGTAGACAACAAGAGAGTAAGCTGTTTCAATGGTATGCTGTATTAACAGCTGTTCCATAATACACACTTCAAAGCACTTTAGAAAGTTTATCCTATGTTTCTTGAGTGTACAAAACAGGTCTTTCAAATTCGCATGTAGGTCAGAAAGGTAAATTTCATCATGGCACTGAAAACATCTCAAACTCATCAATACGAAAGAAATGACGATTACAGGATATGCTACAGTTCACAGGATTCTACTTACGCCGAATTCAATGCTGAGATATCAGGCTCAAAACTATCGAATTATTAATGAAAAGAATAAGCCCCGACCTTACGTCACGAAGGGCGTAACCATTCCTATTGGTTGGAAATGCAGCAGCCGAGAAAATACGGAAACACAGTAATCTGACAATTTAAAATTTCTAGCGAACCCCAGTTGAAAAATGATCGAAACACTGAACCTTCATCTGCGATAGGCGAAAGTTGTCGCCAATTTAAACACGGTGAAAGCAAAATTAGTGGATTAACAAGAATCAAAAAACAATGTGATACATCGCAATATTATCAAGTACTGACAATCGTCGTTAACCTATAACATCTAACATTGGAGAATTGTAAGAAGCTCTTGTCTGGCACTGGCTGAGGAGCAGCGGCCGCGGAGGCATCAAGAGAGCCGTGATGCAGAGCACACACCTCCCGAGGAAAGTGTTGGCCGGCATCCATGGCCGCCCCTGCTCTCGCGCCCGCGCCCACCTGCCGCCCGGAAGGCTCTGCCGCCGCCAGTGTTTGGCGAGGCCCATTCGGAACGTCGCACGGTCGATTTCTCCGCCGTATCACACCGGCGAATACCTCCATCCCGCTCCGTCTTCAAAGGCTCTTCAAACGTACCTTTTCCGGCAATTTCTGCCCTTTTTTCCGTCCACTCGCGATTTCTGGAATGTTAGAAATGGCGAATCTGCGCGGTTTAAACAAAGCGAAATCAATTGAAGGACTCCATAAAGTGAATGAACTCCTGACTGCAACTAAATAATGAAAAAGAAACTTCGATACATAAATCGAAAAACTTATCTACAGAGGTAGTCAAATTATTGTAGTAAATATTGTTTCCTTGTGGGATTACATGTGTCTTGGGAAGTAATGAAAAACGTAATGGTTTGAAATGTAATGCCCGTTAATAGCATAATGAGGCACGACCAATACATACAGGTCGTAAAAGAATTAATGAACCCCTCAAAATGATGGCTTGGAAAAAATCCATGCATTTTTATGCATGTCCGCGCTCCCAGTTACAATAGGAAAGAAAGTTCGAAAATATAACAAATTGATCAGTCTGTACTTCAATGGGCTACAAGCAACTGTCATGAACACCGGCGAAAATGTTCGGTCTAATATTGTTAAAAATATTGAGGAAAAGAAGACCGTACAAACTAGCCCATAAAACAATCATTCGCATCTGGCCAACATACTCTTGAAATTAAAAGGATTAAAAATGCTTTTTCATTATGACTCACATACATATGAATTGTTTATAAAACATTAGACAATTAAACAAAACACATAAAACAATGTACACACATTGTCAAGATCTATGGTTACAAATACATTTTTGTCTTATTCAATAACTATCATAATTCGGCAGCCTCTGTAATTCATTTAAATTCCATGATTCAAAAATTCAATTAATACACAAGAAAATTACAAGTGTTGCATTAATTTAAAAAATAAATTTATTATTTTAATAACAAATGTATTGTTTTATTACACACCATCCCTAGTAACAAACGGAATACACATCTGTATTATTTCTGACAAAAATTCCACGAACACCCACTACAACTGGAGGACAAGAGACGCATCGCATACCGTACCCATACGTTTACCGCTCCGACGACGCCCCATGCAAAGCATTGTTTTACGAGCGTGATCATAGAAGTCGCACAACGCGCCCCGCGCCATTCATTGTCAGGTCGCATAGGTCAAGGAAACAGCTTTTGAAAGGTAAATGCTAGTGAAAGCCGGGTGGGGTGGGGGAGGGGGTATTCAGAGAGGCAACAATAATGAATTCGCGGCCAAAGTATCGCTCTCGCACCAGTAATATCCACCGCGCGCTCAACCAGCAAGTGAAAGGAAAAGGAAAAATAAGTCATATAACCAAGTGAGTACTCTTACAGTATATTACGTGATAAGCGACCGGCGCTTGCAGGGCCGCCGAGATAGCACTAAGTAGTGCGAGAAAGTTTACTTCAATTTCAGTTTGTAGATTTAATTTGCAACCTGATATTACGTAACGTCGCTAGTTCATAAGTCTTGGAAGAAATAAAAAGAAAAATTCGCGAAATGAAGGTGGTTTTGAAGGATATGCAACTGGCAACATGCTGCTGTATTAAAAAAGCCCCGACTTAAAAATCGTGTACCAGTACTCCGATTTCTTCCGTAATTCTCTAGTGTTCATTACAATGTGAATACGCACGTGACAGCCGCAATTTTGAAATCAAGCAAATTTCATTACGAGCCCAAACCGGCACAATGACGATGTACTGTCGGTTCAAGAGTTCACGAAATAAGATAACCTGTCCACTTAAATTTTGTAGTGGATGTTCAAACGAATACTAACAAAAATATCGCAGACGTATCAGTTTCTTAATATAATGAATCTGTTGAAGTTGCAAGTAATGCAAATGTTCACTAATACCTTTAGAGACAGTTCGCATAAATACTGAATAATACTGGTGAAAAAAAGAAGTTTTCATAAAGAAGGTATTTGGTTGAAGTATTTACCACGTAATTGTGCTAATTTCCAACTACAGAAACCCTACCATACTGTTACCATTTTGAAATCTGCCAGCTTTAAAGAGAAATTCCGAGAAATGAAACAAATTCGAGAGCCATTGAAATGCATCACGTCACGGTCAGGTGGCGAGCAACTTAGTGCAACCTCGTGACTAGTTTTCCGCAATATCAGGAAGCTGAACGGCTGAGAACAATGATGAGCTCTTGGAAGGTAAGTCGATTTTGAAGAGGCTGGCAGCGTTGGGAACACACACTTCGTGTTTACACACTGCAGAGCTTTCCTTGAGAAGTGGGGACGAAAACTGATTTTCGATTACTGTTCTGGCGTCGCCATCGATTGCTCACAAGACGTTGGAGAATAACTCAGTGAGAATCATCTTCTCGGGTTCTACAGCCCGTTCAGGCCACGACAGTCGGACGCTCGTTGGTTTCCAATACTTGTGGAACGACTGGGAGAGGTGAGGTGAGACGGTCAGGCGATGAAGAAGCAGTAAAGAAGAAATGAAATAATCCATGAAACGCACGAAACCTGTAATAAGAGTTTATAATTTGTTTATAATTTACGTTTAAGAGGGCTAGCGCTTACGCTGTAACTATTGAGAGAACTGTACACGTCACAGTTGTAGAATCCAGCGTGAAGAATACCATACGTGCACCGTTTCTTCCATTGCTAATTATGAGTTATTGATTCATGTTCAGTAATATTTACGGCAAAGGAAAGGAGTAAAGAAAACAACAAAAAACAAATGGAGAAGAAATCGTGAACATAATTTCTCATTTATGGGAGAAAGGTTTTGGCAAACATTGTGCGATTTTCGATCTTATGAAATCGTCAGAAATACGTCAGTTGTCAGAACGAAAAATAACAAGGAAATCTCAAATGAAATATCTTTTAATTTAGGGAGTCGGAAACGTCTTCTAAAATATTCATTGCAAAGTAGAAAGTACTAATTTAACGCAAAGTCTTTGAAATTTAATGGAAGACTGACACTTTAAGAAATGTAGTCTCAGCATTCTGCCGACTCCCACTTTCTAGCTTAGTCAATTCTTCCTTGTTCTAATGACACTACCTTCCTCCATTTCTTACAGTTAGGTATTGGATATCGAGATGCAAATTCTTTCCTGGAAAATAATGAAGACACTTTTTTAATAATTTATAACGAAGAAAAATGTATACGTACATTAATGTACGTAATAATTCCTGCCTTATGACGTTAAAGTCTAGGACACATGCTAACGCAAAGGTCCCACACTGAAAAATTTGCGTACTAAGGAGAGACATCTTTGCAAGAAAAATTACATTTTTCAGAATGCATACGCGACAAACACCATTACATACTGCAAACATTTCCAGCAAACTCAAACTAACGTTGCCACAGAAAGGCACCAACTTTCTCGCACTAGTTAAGTTTTCTAATTTCTTTAATCTAGGCTAGCTTTCTTCACCATCTTCCCAGCTGCTACGTATCGGTGCCAAAATATTTTTATTTATTTTTTTTAATTCTCCCTTTTTCTGTTCTTAAAGTAGAATTGATATAGGTCTAAGAAGATTACAAAAAAGTAAAAAAGTAAGAGTTCTGTATGAAAATTTTCTTCGAGAATTTTGAAGGGGTTCTTTAGAAAATGTCGATTGAGCGTATCTGAAAATGAGCAATTTTGAGATTATTTTCACAGAAAGGTTTTGAGTTTTCGAGAAACTTCAACAGCAATATTTTGAATCTTGTGTTTACAAAAGCAATAATGTATAGAAAAGGCCCATAATGTAAATATTAACGGCGCGTGATATATATTAAAAATAATTGTAGTTTTCGAAAAATCAAAACAATACATCAAAATGGCCTATATACCATGTTTTCTTCCCTTATGAGCATTTCAGCTCATTTGAACCCACTGTGCGCCGTTGACAAAGAGTAATTATGCTCTACGAAGGAGAAATGACGTGCACATGAGCGAATGGCATTTCAAAACAGGCAAACATTTTTTTCTCTGATGCGAGGTGTGATCAATAAGTATGCAGAAACTTAGTTTATCTCTACAATATTTATTGGTCAATACTGAGAGTGTCCCCTTCAGATATAATACAATTGAATGGGCGAAAACCAGAACAGTATAAGTGACATTTTATAATTCTGAGAAAGCTGTTTATTTAATTCAATATCACTGTAAAGTCGTGGTGCATTTTTTCATCATTAAAACCACGGCATTTCAATTGTTCATTAAAACAACGAAATTACAATGGCACTGAAATATAGCGTAATATAAGCGGGTTTTTCTCAGAATTTATGAAGTGCCACTTATATATTCTGGTTTTCACATTTCATTTGTGCATACGTGTTTTCCACTCTTCGAAGCACTTCTGGAACTTTTTTTCAGTAAGGCGTTTAGCTCTTTCAGCGATTATTTATTTCCTCAATGTTGGCAAAACGCTTTCATTTCAATGTTTTCTAAAGCTTTAGGAATAGGAAGAATCATAGTGTGCCTTCAAGATTTCCATTTCAGACCTGAATTTTATACCGTTCTTTAAAAAAAAAAAATGCAAAATGAAAATTCTTTGTTCCTTTTTTCCCCAATAAAAAAATTGCCGAACACAGCAGAAGACGGACAATCTTTTGGAGATGCAACAATGAAAACATCCATTATGGCTATAATTGTCCAGATAGGTGAGGATAAAGTGGAGCAAAATAACAAATGAAATAGTTGCAATTGATACGATACATTCCGCGAAATACAATATGTCGGCGTGTTATTTAATCACCGTCAGTATACTGGGTATATAAAAGTTGTTTTCTACTCCTGAGTTGCATTTTTTCCTGAAGCCAACGTATCGAAGTGTTCAGAATCTCTTCGTTAAGTATTTTGTCAACAAGAAAGGCATGTTCTCTTGAAAAACTACAATACACTCTTTGTGCATATGGTGTCAAGGATATTCAAAATAAAAGAACCGAGGACTCACACTTAACACAGTACTAAAAAACGTATGAACTCGAGGTGTTGATCTCTAATATCAACAGCACTACTTAGGATGAGCTACCTAACTCGAGTTAATTGCATGACTTACTTCCATAACTGAATGATCCCCAGAAGATGGAAGAAAGTTTTATCTTCAACAATCTACTGCTCTTGGGGGCAGAATAATGAAAAACTAATGGTGCTTCAACAATACGTATTTTCTCACATCAGTGACAGTTACGTAAAATTCTAATACTATTATTTCTGTACATATGAACACATCTTAATCATATGTAAAACTCATTACCAATCGTAGTGCAATAGGCGTGAATATTTCATTCATTTACTGCAACAAAAATTCTACAAGTTCACGTTATCCTAGAACAATACACTATTGTGTACCGCAGCAAGATAAAACATTGATGAATGTTTCCGGGCATATTATCGGACAATTGTCTTTAATCCCTTTAGAGAATATTTTATTCCAGGAAGTGACTGTGTTCCACCTCCGCTGAATGGAGAGATCCAGCACTGACTTCACGTGAGATTGCTGGGCATTTCTCCCTAAAGGTATCTCCCCCCAGCGAGACAAACGCAAAGCTCTCCACATGCGTGGTAGTGTGGTGCATGTAAGTGTGTGTGTGTAAGAGAGAGAAGGGGGGAGAGAAGATAGAATAAGGGAAAAAGCAAGCGCTATCGATCAAAGCATCCGGCAGCGAGAATTGTCCTCCATACATAGGCAGAATTCGTCCTAGTTAAACAGCTAGTACAGCAACAATGTTGACTGAGCTGAATCAGCGGGTTGAAACCAAGAAATTATGGCTTTTCCCTCAAGAAACTTCTTTAAGAGCATTAATTACCATTCATAATCGTTTATAAAATAAATTGAAAAGAATCATTAGTCGCGGTCACAGTACATGTAACAACAACAATAAAATAATAATAATAATAATAATAATAATAATAATAATAATAATAATAATAATAATAATAATAATAATAATAATAATAATAATAATAAAACTACACCTACGGAGTACACGACCTTGCAGTTGGTGGTAGAGCTAGAGTACCCCCACAGCCTGAAAGCTAGGTCGGCGGTAGCCTGGCTACTGGTAGAGCCTAGCTAGGTTGTTGAAGGTGAGGGGTCAGACAAAGATGTACTCCAGAGAAGAGCCTCAATAGCATCTCCGAAGAAGATGGCTGAAGAGGTTGCGGGTGGATATGTGCATTCTCATACTGTTTTTTATGTTTCATTAATATATGAGATTTTTTTTGTTTACATTTGATACGTTGTGATATACCAAAATGACGAACCATTTTTACTATGGGAATGTCATTTTATATGACATAGAACATAGAGATGTCAATAGACAATCGCGAGGAGGTCGCTATGTGACAAACAGCGCGCGAAGACCCACGAATGAATAACAAGGTTTTATAACTATTGTAATACAGAGAAAACTGGATATGACCAAAGATAAATTCTTTTTTGATTATCAATATAATAAATTCGAATTTGTTAGGTTGAAAGAAAGCTGATTATCATTGTTCGTTATGTGTAATCCAGCATTTTAATACGATTTTCAGAGTCCTCGCCACTCCGTAGGGATGGCAGATTGAATAATTGGTTGCAGAGTAAGTAGCAACAATTATGAACTTCAAACCCCAATTAACTGAGTTAGCACAACATAACTTTGGAATGGGAGATATTTAAATTCCGTAGGAATCATTAGGTTTCAAGTGTAACCTTTTCCTGGCGCCCAAATCACATTTATAAGTAATAATTATGTTTCAAAATGTCCCTCCAAGTGGGACTTGTTTTTAAATAGAAAGAGAGGGCTTGTTTCAAATTGGCACCAGTCAACGTCGGGCATGTTTCAACGTATTGCTAAATTAATATCTCTCAGAATTTATTTTCGGGCACACCTTTAGAGTTTTCCATGGTCAGTAATGTTTGTTTTTAAAATTATCTTAAATATATTGCTTTTGTTGCTCAATATTGACGTATCGTTGTATTCTTGTCGCGTTTGTGAGCCCAGGGACATGACATTTGTAAGTTGTATTCTATTTTTATTTACTAAATGTATCTCTGAATAATGGTTCAATTTTTATCTATAATTTTATGTATTACGTGGTTAGGCGGAAGAGGGGACCTGATGGCCCGAGTCTCGCCACATAAAGTCATAATTATTATTATAATTATTATTATTATCATCATTATTATTATCATTATTATAAGAGGCACCTGAACACTTAACCGCAGCATCTGATCCGCAGCAGGTGGTTGCAAACAGTGTCTCTATTCATGTTAGGAGTGGCTGCATCCACAGTGGAAGTTGAGAGGGAACGGTCACGAACTTTTGAACTTCCTGTTATCGGCCCATGGAGGGCACAGGACAGGAACTGGGTTGACACACCAGGCCACTGACTAGAGTGGAGGAACGAAGCATTAGCCAGCAACGGATGCCGTCAGTGCAGCGCCAAGCAGTCGGTTAAAATCCCCTAGGGTTTAGTAATGCCTACAGGCGATCGGAGGGACCATTGCTGGGCCCTGCGGGGGTATGTCCCGAGGCTACTGTATGTAGCAGTAAAACGGATGACGGGAGAATCCATGGGTAAAACGTGATCAGTGAGCTCCAACTTGCTTCTTGTCAAACTTCCCTTCAATCCAATGAGCAAAATGGGTAGGACAAAAAATTCAATGAATCTTAAAATGCCTTGTTCTACCGATATCCCTTACCTGCCCAGAAACCGAGCTAATGTCACCTTGACGTCTGGCTATCCCAAGGACCCAGAGCCGGCTGTAGCTCCAAGCCATTATCAGAGATGGACCCGGCATGAACTGAAGGAGGTGTTGTGGTGTTATTACTATGCCAAAGCAAAAATGGGGGAGCAGAAATATATGTTTTTAAAATAAGGACAGATAAGGAACCCATATATGACATACTTACCCTAAGATTCAAGAAAGCTTCCCAATCAACGACGATACATACTCAGCAGCGTAAAATTCACAACAGAACAACTTGTGACATTCAGGGAAATGCGGAATAGTTCTTCGATCGAACTATCCACATGAACATTTAGAATCATCTAATATCCCTTAAAACAACGGTCCGGTTGAAACTGCACCTCTCCCAATGAAACATTGGTCAGTGGTGAAAATTCATCTGGCTATGAAACACACAATGAGGGCATGAAGCGAAATCTCCTTCGACGTGATAGAAAGAGTTCGTCTACTTCCATTTGAATCTCGTGTACCGTTGACAACATACGAAAATGCTAAAGCTAAGAGAGTGATAGAGACAGCTAATTCAGTCTTAAATGAGGTGGAACACACTCCAGGTATAGATCTAGATATCACTGAAATCTATCACATCGTGTACGCTTCTGGATCTCTTATCTCAGATAATTTTGGGGCCACCCAAGAACATCGACAGCCAAATAGATTCGTACCCCCAGGGTCGAGAAGAATTATGAAACGGATAACCAACACTCGACGTGAAATACCACTCTTAGCCGAAGCACCTTCTAAATCAACGCACACCTCTGAAGCAAACCGGTGACGTCTGTTGGACTGTATATATCAAATTCAAACAGACACACATCGCACGATTGCGGCAAACAAACTGGATATTGTTATCCCCGGAATTTGGTGAAAAGTGTCTACTTGTAGATGTGGCTGTACCGTGCTTAACTCGCAGATCATCCAAAAGACTGGCAAGTGCATTGCTGTTTTGGGAACAGCCCACACTTTGCGCAAAGTACTGTAGAGGCACTGACAGTTCCTAAATCTGCTCCTTCGGAACATGGTTGCAACCTGGAGTAGATTTTATATTCAACCGACTCATAACATCTTTAGTTGTCAAGTAGGGAAATAATAATAATAATAATAATAATAATAATAATAATAATGTGGTCGTGTCCATCGAATCATTTTATTATATAAACAATACTATGCCCAAGTACAAGTATCCGAGGTGGCTGTGACGTTTACGGTCATTGTGAATGGCATGTCTATGTGAATGCTCTCATGTGAACGTTAATGTTTTAATTGGAACGGCTTTGAACTTTTAGACTTCATCCGCAACATGTGTGCCTATTATGCAATAGGCTATATGTAGGTCTATACAGCACAGCTCTCTGAAATCTTAGTTGATGCGCAAATACAAAGACCATTTACCGTAACACTGCTGACGTGGGAGATAGGCCTACAAAGCTTCTAAGAGTAATTGTGAGAATTCGGATGTGGTATTGTTGACGTAATTACATGAAGAAATAATGGAAGTCACCTCTATCAATTCAATATATTGTAATATTAAGTTGAAGATTATTTCCATTATTTCTTCTGAGAGTAAGACCATACACAGCCAGATATATTTGGGTTCGATGCCTATGATGTTCTTAAAAATAATGGCAGGGATTCCTGAGTATCGAGATCCCCGAAAAGACGAACTCTAGACTGATGTCAAACGATTCGAGGGAAACAATTACAATATTTGTGCATGCAATTAAAGAATTTTCATCTCCATTTAGTATCGAAGTGGTACCACCAATTTCACCATTATATCTATCCTCCATGATTACTACCATCCATTTTACTTCAATGATGATTAGAATAAAATACAGTCGACTCCGGTGATAGTGAACTCTGACATAGTGAACCTCTGTTATAGTGAACTTAAGTCACTGGTCCCGTTTCATTTACATTACAAATAAGCATAAGAAGATTCGGTTATGGTGAACCTGGACCTCGGCTATAGTGAAGGTAGGAAGTCCTGGAAATTAATTGGATCTCATATTATTGATTGAAAGGATCTTCAGAGAGTGGGGTGGTGTTCCAACACAACAAGAGGCATTGAAACGTGCCAAGACTGCATTACCATACTTGAAAGTAAATAGAGGAAAGGATCACACAGAATCAAGTATGGAGAGAGCTCACTCTAAGGAGAAGGATCTAATGAAACGGTTACGAAGCAAACAATTGAAAATAATTGATTTTTTACGTACAAATAAAAATATTGAAATTTTTAGTTCATGATGTTAACGAATGTTAATTTATTAATTAACATTAATAAACTCAATTCTTATGGAGAAATTTCATTTATTTTCTAAAATGTTTCAATTATTATGGAGAAATTTTGATATCGGATATAGTGAACCAAACATGTTAATCTCCGGATTTTTACTAAAAGCTGAGTCGATTGTAATTAGAAAAGTCTGACAGAAAAATCAATGGCTTAAATGACATTACCCTAGAGTTTGCAAAGACGTCTTGGGACAACCCTCGTCACTCCTACAAATTGCTGCATCTCCCATCCCCCTAAGGATTATCAACTATGTCATTATGGTCCTTGATTTAAAGGAGATGAGAATAGGGACCGAGCCACCACCTCTTCTCGCGCTGCCCACTGCTGGAATGACATCGTCGTCGTGCCCTTATCGGGGTGCAGGAAGTCTGAACACAACGCCGACTGAAACAACTAGCATGTATGGTAGTTGGTTGGCATGCAGCTGGTTAGGTAGTTATGTGACATATCTATCATTAGTAGGCCAGAAGTCCCTTACCAAATAATTCATCAATAATATTTAATACATAATAGACGCAGCCCATTCATAGGACTTGGGTCAATGGAATAAAGTGCTAATTATTTGTTTGCCGACGCATCAGGAAATGTATTTCCATCAGCAGGGCTGTTTATATCACTTAGTGAACAGTGATCGAACAGCGACTTTATGAAAAAAAGCCACTTTTACACATGCACATTTCAAACTACAGAAAAATATCGCTCAAAAAGAAAACAATGCACCATCTTATACAAAACAACAAATAACGGAGCTAAATACTTTGCTGGTTATTAACCATATATAATACTTGGCCAATTTGTGTGGATTTCTTCACAATACCATTACGCGACTGCGATCGGCGGAGTTACGGCTTGAACTACAAGTCCCTACAGCCATATTACTTACCTAATAGCAATGCAGATCTCGACATGTAGGCATTTCCCGATAAAATAAACTCCAAATTCTTTGCTCTACATGTAGCAGAGTTGCCAATGGCAGAGTACCGACGGTCACAATGCCATAGCAGCAGGCAGAAATTTCGCTCGCAGCGCAGCGGGCTTCGCCACGCGAGGTCTCGCATGCAAATCGAGCAGTAAACTATCGCTGCGAGGAGAACGCCACATCACACACATTACGGCTGTGGGAGGAAGGGGGGGGGGGGGCAGATACCTCTGCGAGCGCGCGTGCCTCCAGCGCAGAACGCGGCTCGCCATCAGCAGCGATCGAGTCTGAGCACAAGTACGGTTATGAGAGCAGTCGCTGAGGACGCCCAAGACAACTAGTGGTGCTACAACAGCACACACTTTCTCGTCCTTAGTAATGGTTATGTAATACTATTTATACAACAATTTCACTTCGAATTAACACATCTCAGTAATTGTTTGGGAAACTCATTACAACAAATTGTAGAACATTAGGTGTGGGCTCCTCAGTCTGTGGTCAGGAGACTCACAAGCCCTTCCGCGACAACGTACATGGACATACAACCATTCCCACGGCGGGACTCGAACCCGCGACCCTTCAGACCGAGGCGCTGAGTCGGCACACGCTCTAGCCACCTCGGCCTTCCACGTCGGCAACAATAACTGCGTTTCTTACAGCTAAATAATGTCCCAAAATTGGGACGGAATTCACAGAATTACAGCTGCAGTCTGGCGGAGCGAAATGCCTTTGTCGCATTCCAATCTGATGTTTCCTTAAGGCCAGCAATTTTTCTTCCATATTACATTTAAATCGTATTTTAAAGAGGAAACTTAATTGGGCTAATTTCAATTAAGGTAGGCGGATTGCTTATAAGGAAAATCAACATTTAAAATGCAAATACATCCATTTGAATTATCAAATAGGTTTTGAATAATTTCTAAATAATTAATTTGAAAACGCATAACAAAAGCTCGAATGTAAAAAACGAACAAAGAAATATTAAATAATATACAAATTCTAATTTGCGTAGCATCTGTCTCCAATTGCCTCTCAAATTACTTTCAGGAAGCGCAGACAATTCTATGTGTGAAGCCAAATTATATAAAAAACTCATATTTTCGAAAAATTGAACATGACATTATTTAACCCACAACGACCTAGTTACCTTACGGTCACGAATAACATGGGAATTAGACAAAATAACTCCGTTTATAACTAGTTGAGATTTGCAACACTTTTTTTTTTCTTCAGAGGAGAATGATGTTATCTATTCTAGGGAGATATTTCCGTCAGATGAAACCTCATTTGTTATCACTAGACATCGGATGTTTAGGGAAATGCCTATTTTATTCTAGTGAACTTATTTAAAGGCTGATAATACATGTGCACGAATCATGACAAATGATGACATATGACGAAGTTTTATAATGCTTATTTTAGCATAATTGCCTTTTTTTGCATGAATACCTTTTTTAGGTTTTTTTAGCCTCTTTATTTATTATTTTTATACACAATGTTAAGATATCGGAAAATCGGCGATGGTCCAACGTGACCATTCATTACGAAACCTTCAATTCACGTCTTGGTATTTTAAAATACAGGATAATTCCTGAAAGTATACCAAATGAGTTTTCTCCATTTCCCTATTTCATAAATACCAGCCATGATCTGAGAACATGGTCGATTGACAATACACCCAGGGCACCGAAATTTTATGTGGAAATAAATATAAATTCTCGGAAATTACATAATAGAAATTAGATTTTTAGAAATTATAAAATATGTACCAGTCACATCGTTCAGATATCCTTCTCCGCATTCCCACTGATTTGGTCTCCCTGTCGTGGGGTTAATTTGAAATTGTGATCCTTGAAAAGTTACTGGTAATATGCAAATATTACTGGTTAATGCAAACTATTAATAAAACGTAGAAGAGTTGTAAATATGTAAATCTAGTTTTACATTAAAATGTACGAACTTGATTTGTACATTTCAGTTTACAAAATAATATAGACAAAAATTACAATTTTTCACTTTATGGTGTACGTAACTTATGACAGCGCCTTTTTTCTCCTTATTCTTGACATTTTCAGTGCCTTTTTAAGCGCATAAAAGACGATTTTTTAGTGCCTAAACATCCCATGTCTAGTTATCACGGTCTGAATTTTTGCCTACTCACAAATGCGAAATTTCCGTCTGCCATGGCTAAGTAAGTAAGAATTTAACGAATTTTTGAACGAGATCTCCATGAATGATTGTAAAAATGTTTCATTTTGATGTGTTTATTCAAACTTTTCACATTTGAAGTATGGTATCTATATCGTGTGAAACCTTGCCGTGACCGCCGACGCTAGGGCTTTCTACTACTCATTCTTCCAGGCTTAACCTTACAGTGCAAGAAATAATGGACATTCTCGACACTGAAGGTGACAATATTGCTGAAAATATCGATGTGGTATACACAGCACCTCCTGAACCACCGTGTTTAACTGACGAAGATTCTGCTGAAGATGGAGTAAAGTAGACAATTTATCAAGTAAACATAACTTGCCGATGCTAAATAAAGCTCTGCGATAATACCATAATTTCTGTGGCTGATAACTTGCCTCAGTCTTGGGATGAAATGAGCGCGTGAGGAGAATCACAATAGGAATATATTTGTTCAACTCGTAACGGCAAAAGGAACTGAGCGTCTCTAGGGAAAAAAACGTAACAGATGCACTCAAGGCAGATGATAAAGTTACATGGATAAAAACAGCATGGAAGAAGTTAAATAAAAAATAGTTTTCTTGTGCCAGATTTTTCAGACTTAATTACAAATTAACTATTTGAATTATCTATTGACGATGACATTGTCGAAATGTTTGAGAAGGAAACAGAAAATACGCTCTATTTTGTAATTGCCTAAGTCTTAAAATTTCTATAAAAAAAGGAATTAATTTTGTTTTTCGCTATTCTAATTGTGAGAGGTTACAATTCCCTCCCAGGAAAAGGATTTTATTTGTGTGCTGATAGTGATGTCATTAATGCTTCTGTAGCGAACGCTATGCGAAGGAATGGATTTGAACAGATCTTAAGATTTCTGCATTGTGCAAACAACAGCGTAAATCTGAATGACAAAATGTAAAAATTACGACACCTAATCAAAAAAGCTTCAAAAAATATATTAAACCTTTTGAATCAAGATCGATCATTCTATGAGAGCATGATCAAATATTTTGGAGGGTATTCATGCAAACAATTTATTAGATTACCGATTAGATTCAGGATTAAAGCTTAAGTGTCTAAAAACAATGCAAGGGTATGTAATAAATTTTGATATTTACCAACGAAAATCGGCCAATGATTTGGTAGAGTACGAACAATTATTTGGTTAATCATCAGCACCTTTAGCGAAAATGATAGATCAATTTCGAGACGAAACTAATGGTGCTAAAACAGCACGTACTTTCTCGCCCGAACTTTTACGCAAAATTACGGGGAAAGTTCTCAAATTTTCGAAAATTGTATCTGACCTTACTTCAAAACCTATCTTTAAGGAACAGATTTTATTAAGAGAAAAAATGTGTTTTTTCATAAATGTAGTTGTAGGAAGACGCCGAAAAAAAATAATTGAATTTTGCAATTTTCGACAAATCAGTTTTTAACGAAAACGAGACCTGCACCATTCTCTTAAACGTCCTTCAGCAAAAACAAACAGAATTCAAAAAAACAAAAAATGGAGCCTTTTTTAACATTTTGAAAGCGCGCCCCCTTCATGTACTATTGACCACAAATTTTAAAACAAGTTTCTCAAAATCGCAAAGCTTCAAGTTGACCCAGATCGACCGGAGAATTTCCATTTTGGAAAAAATCCTACGTATGGTTGAAACGCTAGTCATGTTCTCAGACGGACTGACGTTTTGCCGTCAATCGATATTTCGGTACCAAGAACCCACAAAACTGGCACCACTACGTGTTAGAGGATTCTTTTCTAAATTTAACAACAGAATTTATCCACCTAGTGTCCATAAGTAGTTTTTCTGCCGAAAATTCGCCGCTTTTTCTCGCAGCATTAGGTAAATTTCTCTCCATTGCGTAAACGGTAGCGAGAAACTAAAATTGACGATATAAAATGGTAGTAACTCCATAACCAGCTTGAGGCGACGTCTGCCAGTGGTTTTTATAGTGTTACGGCCATTCCCGAGAAAGCATCCCTGAGCCCCAGAACACGTTAACTTTCTTTACGGAATCCACAACGCATCCTTCAAACCTTTTTAATACCATTTCTCAACAACAAATATACTGAAATAAATTCACATTATTATATATAATCGTTTCATGGTGCGTGCTTTTATTTTCGAGTTAGTCCAATTCATATTAAGATTTTTTATTGCATTTTGCCGCGCTGCACTTCGCCCTGACAAAGAATAGCTCGGTGTAATTTAACACGGCAATAAACTAGAAAAATTTTTATACAATCTGTACAGTCTCGACTTCGAGAAAAAATGCCTTCAGTGCCAAATATATCTGAAAACTGCCGAGACTGAGTTACGGTGAATTCAGCGTACTTTCGTGTAAGATCGCAATGGTCAGTCGGAGTGTAATCCTTTCTTTTTCACATATCCTTGGATTCTTTTTTGTTATTAACTGTCTCAAAATGCTTCCCACTCCGCATTTCCACTGGTACGTCCTACGTCGCTGCTTCAACTATTAACCTGCTGCTTGGACAGCAGCCATTCAGCAACTCTGAACACTTTCTGAATTCTCTTTCTGTGCGAAACATCAATCGCCCTCTCTCGTTCTTTGAAGCGGAACTGGCGCTGCAATGGACGGCGGGGGCGCACCAACCGTTCAGTCGAAGGCCACGGTTACGCCCCGATATGTTCGGAAGAGAAAAAAAAGATTTGGTCGCGTGGGGGACAGCAGAGCTTTTGTTAAAGCGGTTTCGTTTGAGCGGAGGTCGCTCCCGGGCGTTCCAATTTGCGGACGAAGGGAGACAAAGGATTTATCGAGAGGGAAGTACGCCAAAAACCCGATGAACATATGCATTTTGTTCTTGCGACTGAGTGAATGGGTCCCGTCTCTGACTTACTTACATTGACACATTCCTTCCTTTTCTATTTAATTTTTTTTTTTTCGATTCTCCGAATCGAGATTGTTTTTCCTGTAATATGGTGAAGAAAGTCGTAGAAAAGTGAGAAGAAAGAAGCAGTCCCCCCTCTTGACTGCGCAAAACTATTCCACTTTTTAAATAAATTCAAGATATACGTGCGTGGATGGCAGCGCTATAAACACCAGGTCATTCCAAGGGAAAGAAATGCGCTTGGTGCATCTCCAGATCTAGTGTACTGCCGGAACACGCAAATGTCCGGCGAGCGGAGGCAGAGAAACCGAATTAAACTAGCAAACATGTTTACAAAACACATGCGACCAAAGGTAGGCATAAATGAAAAGAGGAATTCGTAATAAGTTGAAATGAAATGGAAGGAATTAAAAGCTAAGATCATAAAATGGATTATTGGTGCAACAAAACAGAAAAAATCGACGAATCGTTCGAGGAGAAAACTGATTTGAAATGAGAAAGTGCAGAGAGAGCATTAACCATTCAATAATTTAGTTAACAAAGAATGCAGCTCGGTAAATCGTACGGGATTGTGTATCAAAACATTAGTTAACACTAGATGAATACTAGTATAGTATATTTGAATTGTTTTCGACCAAAAACATAAGAATATCAACTTTTAGCTGTACAAAATGTTTTATGTAATAAATATATTTGATATACGTATAAAAAATAGGGCTCATGTAATTATTTCCCTACAATAGAAAGTTGTTATTAATCTCCAAGAATGCAGAAGCATCCACCAACATTTCTGAACATTTAGCATCATCATTAACATTATGTACCAAGTTTATATACTTGTATTGTGATGAAACGAGTAAGAGATCACGTTGAGCGCCAAATGTAATGAATTATATAAATATAATTTTTTAATATACATAATTTTACTTTCAATGACACATGACAAGTTTAAAAACCGATAAAGTGACGGATGCGAGTTTATTTGGATCAACAAATTTGATTAGGCAAATAAAAATACAGGAAATAAATGTAGTGAAATTCGATCAATCGAAAGATTTCTCTGTCCGGTAAATTTGTGCAGTCTTTCAACGGACAGGGCTAATGATAACTAGTCCGGTGCGTTACCTTGACCGGTGTTTAGTTCGCCCTGACAATTTCACGTCTGCTGGATTCTGGCGGACGCTGAGACACGCTGCGGAATTGGGCATCAGATGGCGGCCTCGGTTCTGCTCCAATGGCGGTGAGACACGCCCGTCCGGGATTGGAGGCTGCATCGCGCCCCCAGGTGATTGGATGCAACCGCCGGGCCCGTTCAAATGTTATCATTTTGTCGTGCAGGGAGGCCCGTTTCGTGTGGTGTTTTAATCCAAGATAGTGGAAACCACCATATCATGTGTGAAAGGAAACTTCGTTGGTAGTTTTTGAGAGATAATTTGATTGAAGAAAATGTAGTAATTGTTATTTGATAGTCTGCCACAAGTATTTTAATGTATAAATTTGTGTATGTTAATGAAAAATGACAGTTTGAACAAAGATGTGAAATCAAAAAATGTTTAAAAAATAATGCACAGATAACTGCAGAGCAATTATTTTCAATAAAAAAATCTTTTTTTCTCCCATTTTAGACTTTGCCCTTAATGCTCATAAAAGTCTTAGTGATATTGATCAGAGCCCTCTAAAAATATCTGAAGTTATGGATTTTACGAGAAAATATTAATAAAAAGCAAAGAATAAAATATCTCCATTTTCTACCATATAAAGGAATGTCAAAAAATGGTACGACGGGCGTATACTATTGGTAACATATGCGCCTGTCTTATAGTGTACACATCATGCCGCTAGGGGCAGCAGAAACGCTCTTCTCTAATATTTGGTTGAAACGCGACTGCCCGCTCACACCGAGGAAGGCTGTCGTACGTCACCTCGCGTTCTACTGCCCTTTTGTGTGGCAGTAACTCCGGAAATTCAAATATCCTTGGATGCGTATGCATTACGTGCACCTTTGTAAGTAATGGCGGAACAGTTAAGATTTGCGTCTGTACTCCACGCGCCGCGGGCTAACGCCTGCAATGAGCGTACCTTTAGCGCGACTCATTACTCTATGAATATACAAAAAATATATTTGCGCACGCACATCTATACATTCCTCCAAAGAATGAAAGGTTTCTACAATCGATAAAATACTTTCAATAAAAAATCAGTATAATTGTAGTAAAACAATTCAAAAGGATAACCCACGTTTTCATCTGGCTTCACTTGAACCCCTTTCTTTCCTTACTTCCCGACACGTGCTCCACTTCTGCTACCTTCTGCATTTGTCTGACGCAAACCGATTACCTCTTTGTTCCACGTGCAATCCTTAATCAGAGTTGCATTAGTGAAAACTAAAATTAGCTGACGTACACATGGCCTCTTCTGCAAAAAAACATGTCGAATATAGACAACCCCCAAAATTCCCATATTTTCTCAGCTCCTTAGAAGGGCGCCTGAACATAGTCTTTTATACACGTCATTGGCCATTCTACATTATTCCTAAGCAATAAAACGAATTTGTAGAAAACGATAATTAGTCCCACATAATTTTACATGCATTAATTATGTGTAGGAAAGGTGGTAATATAGCAGATTACGAGCCAGAAGCATACGCCTTTATTACGTAACTGAAAAATATGGAAGAATTTCGCAATAAACAGGAAACGGATGAATGAGTTAGAATGCAAATGCATTCGTGTGGGGACGGGATCAAACACGAGGTCAGAGGAGCGGGGTCGAGAACAGCTGCAGGGGCAGGAGGTGACTGCGCAGAACGCTGATCGCGGGGCCAACATGGAGATAGGTCACCGCAGGGAGGGAAAGCCTAGAAGGAGGTTCGGCCGGCAGGACACGCGTAAGGACGGCAAGGCCGGAAAGAGAGATAGGCGCAAGGGAGAAGGATAGTGGTGTATAGGTTCGGGAGGGGGCGGCAGGAGGGGCGCAGGTCAATCCGGCCTCATTGGTGTGGGCACCTGCGGCGCCTCAACTCCTCCCTCCACCGTCCCCCACCCACATTGTGTACTTCAATATTTAATACTACATTTAAACACAAATACAAATAAGTAACCCAATTGAATGAGTGCTCTCACGGGATTTTCAAACATCACAAAGGATAGGAAATAGATCACGATAAGTGTCACCACCCTTCAATTAATCACGCAATAGTTGGAAAATAACAATCCCCACTGGCCATGAAGGGAATTGAAAAGTTTCTGCGGTGTGGGAGCTCCGTTCGCAGTGAGTGCAGCACAGCATCATGCGGGAGATTCGCATCCTGTGGCGCTCGCCCGATCGCAGCGCCCTCAAGCCAACCGCAGCGACGGGCAGGCCGGCGCGGCGCGGCGCGGCGCGCGAGTCGGGAGGTCACTGGTTGCGGCGGCGGCGGCGTGGGCTCGAGCGCTGACGCTAAGCGACTCTAATATTGATCCGGCCGCGCGGGCGGGAGGCGAAGCGAGGCGAGCCCCACGGCGCCAAGTGGGAGACGCGGCGCCTCGTTCTCACAGGTCGACCAGAAGCGCGCGGGCGGCTGGTTGCGAAGGACAACACACCGAGCCGCACCGCCAAGGCAGCCACGAGGACAGGCAGAGGCGCGGCCGCCCTCGCCGCTCCACGTAAACCAGAAGCCCACTCCTTGGCACGTTGCGCACGGCATTTCAACCCATTCAGACTAACGTTGGGACAAGAGAATTGGCAGTTCGGAATGCAAACTCAATCCACGCCTCTCTTCATCATCCATAACCAACAACAGTAATATGTAATTAAGGGGCGGATCTTAACGAAATGCTATTTTCTTCTTTTCAATTCCGAACAATGCTTTTTAGTATAGACATTAGCTTTATGTTACGACAAAAGGAAATGACGTATTTTTATGACTTTTTCACCGATTTCAACTAAGTCATTTTTACTATATTCCGTTATTTTTAAACATTTAAAAATAACGGAAAAATTGGGAATTTCTACCTCCGAAAATTTTAAAATTGGGAATGGTTTTCGAGAAAACGTGTGAGCGATTCTAAAAATTCGGAATTTCGATCTCCTTTTCACAGAAGAGTGAAACTTTTGACTTTTGAGTTTTCAAGAATCTTTACAAGGCACTTGTTTTAACACATTCAATCTAATATATAAAAATAAATGTTTGTTCGTATTTTATGCAGTGCCGTACCGTTCATCTGACTGCGATAAAACTTGGTCAAATTATTACTTGCACTTGCGCGAAGAATATACGCATAGTAAAATGGGAACGTGCCTCTGTATGTCGCACATAGAAGCGCATTGATTTTACGCTTTATGCTGATTCAAACGCCTGAACACAAGCTATACGCAACCCGCCGCATCCGTAAGTATTAAGGATGTATTTGCTGCATTTTCTGCCCCCCCCCGCAATTGTAAAATATTGGCCAGGATTATTACTTGAACGTAAACTCGAACAAGTCACTCAAATTTCTCCAAGACAGTCGTAGCGAATGTATGCCCAAACTCGAGGGAGAACGTTTAAATAATACGATACTTGACAACCATGTCCAAACCAGAATACAGAACAGGGTTGTCCAACTGGCGGCCCGCGGTGCCATTTATTGTGGCCCGCGAAAGGTTATTTACTCCAAAGAGAAAGTTCCGTGCAGCCATGTCGGGTGAGAACATTGAGCGTCTAGCGCACGCGTCCTCATGGGGGTCAACACCCCCTTTAATGTAACAATAGGTAAAGTTTAAATTTAATGACTTTTTGCAAGCAAATTCAGAAACCCAAAATCACTTCATTGTGTTTCACTATGCTACGCACTGTGCAGCCTGATATCACGCAAGGTTCCATTCCCCTCTCCATTTTAGAGCAGCCCGGCAAGTGCCGAGAAAACATTACGGGGAAGTCCGGTGTGGATCGCCAAAATATTGAAAATATGGCCCACAACAATATTTCAGGTTATCGTTGTGGCCCTTGAGGCCTTGGAAGTTGGGACGCCCCTGACAAAACGAACCCGCACTCACGAGAAAGTCCTTCATCCATTAAAATATTTGCAGAGCGTAACGTAAAACGTGATAAACAATCACGTGACCAGTAGCGTGTGAAGTGTAACATTGCCGGGTCGACAAGTAATATATACAATCGCAGATAATATAAATATTAACGTGAGAGACTAAAAATTACATTCGTGTCCTTAAAAAAACAACTAAATAATACAGGGAAACGTTTATGTCAACTGTTACAGCGCATTCAGAGCTATCCCTACAATAAGTTTAAAGAAAACAATTGTTACTAAATCTTGTTTCAATACTTCAAAGAAAAAGTTTTTGAGAAAATCTTCTTTCAATATTGTACAATAATACATGTTTTACTCAAAATTTGATAATACAAATTGAATAGAGTAAAAATAGGATATTGGGATTATAAATAGTAAATAATAATTAAAATTAAATTGTTTTTCAACATTCCTATTCTCCGAGGATTGTTTCTCGTGGCCCGTGGTTGGCGCCTGTATAAATTTTATTAATTTCAGACCGAAAGTTCGCGAAAACTGCTAGTTTTTTTTTCTTCAAAGAAATGTACTTGACCTTTTTTAATGAGCTGATTTAGAACAGACTTTATTTAAGATAAAAAGAAATATTCGGATCGCTTTTGGGGATTTGTTTTTAGAAATTGAGACAAAATTTATCTACTTTTTCGTTACAGTGGCAATAGGAGTTTTGCTGTCGAAAATTCGCCGTTTTTTCCTGCGGCGTTACAATACTTTCTCTATATTACGTAAGCAGCAGCGAGAAAGTAAAAATTTGGAGCTAGTTTTTAGAAAATTTTGAAAGTGTTGTAGAGGCTTCATGTAAAGTATCCGAAGAATTTAAAGAATGTTTTTCTAAATTGCAGAGCTTCGAGTCGGGCACGATCGCCAGGGGAAAATTGATTTTGGAAACATCCTACAATAAGCTCGGTGGTCACTGCAGAAATCTATGGATATATAAAAAGTATTCTTCCACAACAAAAATTGTTTATGAAGATTAAATGAAATTCAAATATGTTAATCAATGGCAGTGTTTCTAGTACAACGCCTTTGCCTGTGCCTTCTTGAAGGCCTAAGTTGGAAGCGACGCGCCTGACGGCAGCAACCGAAGCAGGAGGCGGAGAAAAGCGCGTGCCGGGTGATGCAACGCGCGCAATTCCTCGCGGGTGGGTATGCGGACGCGCGCGCAGGGCAGAGCCACGCGCCGCGCTGCCCCGCCCCAGTCCCCATCCCAACATCCCCGCAGCGTCCGGCGCTTTCGCCCGTCGCTTGCATTCCGTCGCGGGGGCGACGACCAATGCATTCGACCGCGGCCGGCCGCACCGCAGCGCTCAACAGTGCTCTTGTGCCCAACGCTCCCGGAGGGGAACGGGAAGGGGGATGCTGTTGTTGCGGGCTAATTGCACAATGCTTTCTCCGCGGGGCCACCGGCGTCGGCTACAAGGTCGGGCGGTGCACCTACTGCCTGCTCTCTCCTCCCCCGGGCGCTTTTCCTCTCATTACTGCACCCGACGATCCGCTAGCCTGCTCTTTGTTCTACGGGGCGCAGCTAATGTTGAACCAACTAAATTTTCCTTTCCCGTGTACCGAGGAACGAACAGAAAATTTCGCGCTGACGAATGAATGAGCAGCAGATATTTCGTTCATTCAAGAATACTTCAAAGTTGTAATGGATATTTGTTCAACTTCACTGTCATTTTTATTTGAGCTAGGCCTGGTTCCTTGGCCTATGAATTGAAGGAGTTAATCCTTCCAAGCTATGACATTTTGTACATATAATTTTAATATTTGCACACATGACCTACGCTTCTTACCAATTCAAAAATTCTTGTAACAGACCCGCGGTCCCAAAGTGCACGCAACAAATTAAAATATACGTCTTCCCTTCACTACTTCTGGATTGTCAACACTGCTTATATCCGCTGTGACCCATCACATCCCCCTGTTCCCAAGACGGCGTTCTGGTTGCCAGAGGAGTGCCGCCATCGTCCTTCGCGGGCAGGACTGCAATTTTGTGTTTTGTTACGGTTAGGGTTCCGGCCGCGCTCTGAGAGAAACCAGATCCTGCAGCGGTCGCAACTCTGTCATTATTTCCCCCTCGCAGAAAAGCGGGCGCTCTCTCCAGAAATCGCCGCAGGACCGTCCAACGCGCGGTTTGCAGACCCGATGGAGGATAGTGGTGGCGGCGGGGGCCGGCGGCCGACTTCCTGTGAATCGGCGACGATCCCTCGCCGTCTCGAGCGGCGACACACAAGCCGCCAAGCGCGCGCCACCCGGCCGTGGACTTGCGAAACGCTACGCATTTCTTTTCCCCTTTTCAAGTACGTTCTCACCCACTCCCGTCGACGTTGGCATCGACCGTGGCGGTGAAGGCGGCGATGAGGCAACGGTGCGGCTGCAGGGTGGAAACAACAATGGCAGCGGTGGCACCACCGGCGGGGGAGGGGGAGGCAGGGTGCTCGAGGTGGCGATGACAGGCGGGTGCTGCTTCACTGTGCGAAGGTATTTGCAGGAGAAAAGGAAAGGTAAAAAAGAGGTCAGAACGAAAGTTAGCGCCTCCCCTCTTTGAGGAGGATCTATTAAAAGCGAAATTTCCAGCTCGTTGTCTTTTGAGAAACTGTCGGCCGCGCGCTTTCTTCATGCGGCGCGGGAGTGCCGGAGCACGCCAACGCCCCCGCCGCCGCGCCGGGGCGACGTTGCTTGGAGGGCGACTGCAGTCACGCACGACGTCTTCGCGGCTTTGTTTACGCTCAAGAAGTCAGAAAGTAACCACATCGGACTGTTCAAATATTATCAATGAATCACTAACAGGCCTCCTTCCACGGACACGATTCTACGGAACAACTACTTTCTCGAATCTGGATTAATCCATGTGTGACCACTGTATTCTTTTTTATTTTTTTTAACACACACACACGCACACGCACGCGCACACACATTATATATATATATATATATATATATATATATATATATATATATATATATGTGGTATCACTGTTCCTAGAACTGAATGAAATTAACTACTCTTTTAGATTGTATCGCTGATCCCTCACTATTGCGTGTAGATTAATATAAATTATCTTTCCCAGTATCTGTTCTCCACGCTTATCTAGATTTACTATTACGTTAATAAAATGCATCTCCCACGTACACATCGAACCAGATCGTAACAAACAACTGTACGTGTTCCACACAAACCAAACAAGATTCCCTATCGTAGATGACTATTCTAAACGCTTTTTAGCTTATAAGTACAACTAGCCATTGCAAACAGTTAAAATTTTGAATAAGAACAAATAATAACCGCACCTCCCTTTCACAGAGACGTTATCACTGGGTATGCCAATTGAAGAGTCAAGGGCAGCAAGGTAGCTAAAGCTGGCCACGTTCCTTCGTGAAGATGCTCTTGACTGTACGGGGAGAAACGTGACGAGAAAATTATTGGCGTATATGCCAAGAACGTGATGGCTATGATGTACGGGGAATCTGAAAGATTCTGGCACAGGAGTCCACGCGCTTTGGTAATTCCCAGTGCCGCCAACACCGTCATTGACGGCACATACACATGCTTAATGAATAACCACAATTCAGCGACTGGACAGTGTCACAAACACGATGGCGTAAATATCGGAAAGCATTGTATGTTGTGACACGTCCATTTCCAAATTCTTGTTAGCGTAAAAATATACTTAAAATCTTTTTTTCTGCAATAACCGTGCGCTTGAGGGAAAAAAACTTTAAAAGAAGTTTGTTTGTTTTTGTTTTGTTTTTTATACGAGCCATTCATCAACAGCCGCCGCGGCGATAGTTCTCTGAGTGACGAATTCTGAGAAGAGACCTTGTGTGTATGAAACTATTGTAGATACCCTTGATTAATCTTCATTGAAAAATGATCTGACGCAATGATGTTTTGTAACCACAAGTCAGGGCGATTATATTTTCATATCGCACCAAGTACTTCCTAGATTTCAAGCTCCTTTTTCACTTTCCTCAACCCAACGAACATGTTCGCTTTCATATCACGATTTCCGAAACATGTCAGTGGTGATTTTACCATCTCACATAAAGAGTGCTTAATCACCCACTAATAAACTTTCCTTTAAAATGACACCATTGATCTGCTATGTTATTCAACAATATGCAACTCTAGGAGATTTTAGTAACTCCTAATTACCGATCGTGATTGCCACTTCCATAAACGATTTTATACTAGCTTCTTAAGTACAAAAGGATCGGCACCGCGCGAAAGACTGCAAAGAAAATCGACGGACTCCAGAGTAAAGGCAGTTCATATGAAACAACAACTTAAGATACAAGGTATGCTGGGAACCATCTATTCTTCAACATCGACATTCGCAAACATGATGTAGCAAAAGAAGGGAGTTTGCTGCCAATGTGATGTTTGAAGCCAAAGGGAACATTTAAATCTTCCGTGCCACCTTCAGTGAACAATGTCATTTAATACTGTTATTCTAATCTGACTTATTAGAACAATGTTCCCCACAGAAAACCCGCAGTCCGCTCGACCTTCCGGGGCATCCGTCTCCAGGAAACCGAAAAGGATATGCATCGCCCAGGCAGTCGGCTGCCGGGCCAAGGGCGAGCAGGGCACGTCCCAGGAGGTCAACGGCCCGATCACTCCTGACACGCGGTCGTTCACATCTGCCCACGGCGCCTCGTGTGGGGATACACACACACAAAGGCAAAATGGGTGCGGAGCAGTCGCCGACGCCTTTCGAGTCCTGGCTGGCGCCCGCTTGCGGCAGCCTCACGCGCCCGTCGCGTCGCAAGGTCACCGCTTCCAAGCGGACGCGCGCGCGCACACCGCTCGTGTGCGGCGCATGACTGGACGCTTCAAGCGCCCACGAAAATTGCCGCTAACCTGAGGTGGGCCAGGGAAGTCCCGCCGGGAGGCCCTCGGGTCTCAACGTTGGCGCCGTCACGGTAATGTTCCGGAATCCCCCAACACCACTTGCAAATATTCTAGTCTCAGCGCGTCACTTGCAAGGAGGAAGGGCGTAACGCGCCAGAGTTGAACGGGGCGGGTTTCGCCGCAAACTGCTGCTGGGGCGAATTTGAATTGTCAGTTCCACTGCATCTCTGATACGCAGTACATTCTTTACTTCCGGAGAATGGAATATCTCACATGTTTCTCCCTATACTGTTTGCTCTGTTGTGGATTACCTGGCGCATCTTCTTTATGCTGAGTGCTACCATCGGATCGGATATGTTGCGATCTATCTTGTAACCACGTCTTAACCAAAGAAACGAATATGTTAACCAACAGACGAATTGTGGCTTTTGGCGAGAAAAGAGACGATGCTGAACTAATCCTTACCTGGCAATAATTGAAAGAGTGACGATACCCGTTGCTCAGTAATAGTCATAATTAAGCAAAGAGTCAACTGCAAGGACACGCCCACTAACCCACAATGTTTAAACAAATGAATGGCAAATGCCTTGAAAAATGGTCTAATAGTGTTAAATAGAAACTTCCTTACATTAATTAGGTTTTAACCGGCAATTAATTATGATCAAATGACATATTACATTTACAAAGATATAGCAGATCAGCCTCCGAACTATGAACGCGCACGTTGTAGAATATCTTAGATCAAAATTTGGGGGGAAATCGATTAAAGTATTTTCTTATTGTATGTTTCCAAAAAAGTAATAAAACGCACGTAGTGTTGAGACATGTTATAAATTAATAGTTGATACGACTGGTAATTTTAATCAATATTTCGGCAACTTCTTTAGTTCAATTACTTTTCTCCACTCTGACCAACATGCATCTTATTTATTCACGCTCCTACAAAAGTCCCAAAAAGTATTTGATTTTCTTAAAAATGACAATCTAGTAATATTGAATAGCAATGGTCAATGAGAATCTTTTCGAGATTCTACGGCAAATTGCAAGTATTTTTCGTCAACGAGTTTCATGATCGAGCACACTCACTTAGAGCTTCATATCGCAACCATATTCCATAAGCATGTTAACTCACCACACAAGCCGACACACAGAAAGCCAAGGAGCTTCCGAAGACGAAAGATGTACGACCAGCAACTCACCTGAAAGGTCAAATATTCACAAAATTAGCATTTCATACGAAAATTGAACTGTGAAGGAAGGGAAAAAAGGACCTTTTTTCAGCAGGTCACCAACAATAAAATACAAAAAAGGTTTCTCACATCCACTTAATCCTTAAGCGTATTCAGAAGGTCGCAAAAATCTTCATTTTATAAGGTTTCCGCAGCTTGCTCTTCTCTACGAGTTCGTGCTATGAAGTCTGTAGTGCAGGAATAGGAATTGGTGAGGTTTTAAATTGTAACAAGCGAAAGCTACTGGACTATGGCATCCTCGTACATTTATAGACTTACGAGTTAACTAACCGCATGTAAACATCAGATATAGAAACGACGACCGGCAGCATCAAACTACCGAAACAATCGGGAGATGTAGACCGCGGCGTAAACAAGCGGCGCAGGAGCGGGGTGGGCGGGGCGAGAGGAGCGCAAACACACTCTCGCCGGCGCGGCGCGGCGCGGCAGTGAACTTGGGCGCGCGGGGGCAGACCCACTTCCCACTGCGGGCGCAAGTGGTCCGTGCGGCGCGGCGCGGGGCGCGCCTCGTCCGTGCGTGGGAAGACGTCGCGCCGGAGAGAGATCGAGGCGCGACGGCGCTTGGCGGCGCTGTGCACACCCAGGGCCCTTCTCTCACAACCTCCCTTTAAGGGGGAAGCTCTGTGGTTCGCCAACTAAACAAGTGATCCGTGCTACCGAGGGAAATCGGGAAAGTTCGTTGGGGAAGGGTTTTCGGAAATAACTTTTCTCCTGAGATCGTTTCGGTTATAAAACACTATGGGAGGACCACGGCAGAAATTTCCTATACAGTGGATTTTTCTCCAGAATGAGGTAAGAACTATACAAATCAATTATATTCCTTTACTTATTTTTCGTTAGAACAGGGAGGGACAAAATTCATTAAAAATAACTTTCTGCGATTTCATTAAAAGGCAAAGCATGCGAGCATGGGGGTTGGTGGTTTTACAACACATCGCGATAAGGCAATGCAGAAATCGAAACTCGTCCAACGAGCACATGCTCACAAACTATTCATTAAGTTGCCGTCCACTTGTCAATGTATATTGTCTAATTCTCACCGAACTTCCAATTTTTCATTAGCTTTTTCCTAGGAAAGTGATCCTTAGATCTAAGCCAAATACTTTACGAAATTATAAAAACGTCCATTTTTTTAGTCAATCCCGAATATAATTCCTAATAGAATGTCCACTTCACTACATTCATCAGTATATTCCAGGACCTTCAGTAAAGATTAAAAAATTGTAAATAACGCTCCAATGCAACACACGACCGTCAACATATCACTTACTTCACTGTAAGAGACACAAAAATATGAAACAAAACGACTAAGCATTTGCAAAACTGATCACTCCCTGTAGAAAAAAAATCCTGATGAAACAAGGTGCCTTTATCTATCACGGAACTATTGAAACATCACACAAAGTGTTAGATGCGACAAAAAGTTCATAGGTTTACAGCTTGGAACGAGCAACTATCTACGTCACTCCTACACGTCACGCCATTGCATAGTGCATTAACGAAATCTGCTATGGTCATTTCCCCTAAATATAATAGTATACCACGCCAGCTGGACCCAATTGTATTCAGCGATCTCCTAGTTAAGGTTGGACATGCAGTAGCAATAGTCCCGCCACCACTATCTTAATGGCGCGGCAACCCGCAGGAATTCATAATGAATTGGCGCACGAATGAACTTCTGCAACACAGGAGAAAGTTAAGAAGCACCTGCACGAAGTGTTATGATGACCATTTTTAAAGTTAAACACGGAAAGGCCCGCGCAAGAACAGGCTGAGGGCGGCAGTAAAAGCTCACCCCTTGCCGATTGATGGCAGCGCTGGCGTTGCAACAGGGCGCATTTGAGGCCGCCGCTGAAACAAAGCTTCAACAAGAACAAAGCGCAGGAGACCGGAGGGTCGTTTGAGGAACGAGAAACAGGGAGGGCAAAGAAGTTGATGACATGCGAGAAAGCTAGCGGGCCACTATGTAGAGCATCAGCGTGCTGATTTGTACAAGGGAGGAAACAATGAAGACATTTGAAAACCACACTGCAAGGAAGCGAGAAGTGAAACATGAGCGGAAGTTGGAATCCAAGTATGTGTGTGGGTGTGCGTGGGTGGAGTAAAATGTATTCAATTAAAGAAATATGAAACAATATTTTACATTATATTATATCACTGGTGTTTGTGCAGGAACGTGCGCTCAACCCCCACAGAAAATGCAAATAGGAACATCCTTTTAACTGAATTGGCATTTCAAAACTCAACACACAACAAATAGGTTCTCTCTCGAGATGCGACGAACGCTGTAACGCTCGAGAAACAATTTCTTATTAAATATCCACAAACTTATTAAAAATTTAGAAACAATCAGAGCCACTCTGTGCCGCACCTGAGCTGAATTGCTCAACTAAAGCACATGACTACATGTGATGTCTTATTATGTTTCTCGAAAACCTTGAAGTTTCTGAAATTGAAAATGAAAAAACAGCATTTTTAGAAACACTCAAACGCCATTTTCTTAACAACGGTTCCAAATACTTTCTGGAAACTTTTCGTACGGATGGTGCGAAATGCACTGGACGGGATGACTTAAAGGCCCATTTGCTGTATTCTTTTGTTTTTTCAAAAATTTCACAAACGTATTTTTTTTAAATATCTATCACTCCTTTAATATGCATATTTCCAGTGACTTGTATACATTACTGCATTTGTGCGAGGAAATGCTTCAAATGACTTTTAAACTCATCACTTCTGTGAAAAAGAGCTACAAATTTCGCATTTTCACTAACGCTTTATCGTCATTTTCTTAAAAACGGCTCCAAAGTATTCTTAAAGTAATATTTCGGTTCTACTATTAGGAAACCGAAACATTGAGAAAATATTTTAAAATGTGTACTATGGGCGGCAATAGATTGCAGCTGGGAAGCGGGTGGGGCAAAACCGGAAAGTCAGCTCAAACCAAAGCAATTAGAAAACTAGTACGAGAAATAAGAGTGCCATTCTGTGGCACCACTAGTTAAAATTGTGATAAATTCAGTTGAGTTGAAATTAAGAGGACGCGAGGGCTAATGTGACCGCGTTTGCACCGCGTAAAGGGTACAGCAAATGAGGCGAAGCAGCAAGAAGAGGCATGAAGGGAAAAAACCTTCAAGGTGAGCCTCGCCAGATCTCGAAGGCAGTGGCGACAAGGAGGAAAGACGCTCCGGCGACGAGGCAGCGCCGCCGCCTCCCGACGCACCGACAGACGCCTGAGGACGCCGAGAGCGGAACGGTGGAACCTCCCCGCCGGTGACGGAAATCCCTCCTACGCCATGTAACACCTGACGAAATATTCAGCGAACTTTCGAGGCTCTGGAGCCCTCGGGGACCAGGGCCTTCATGACCGAAACGCACGTGCATCTACTTCAATACAAGTTGTTATTATGTGTGTGTCAAGTGATTCGATCAAGGATTTCAAGCTATAAAGATGAGTTAAGGTCCCGAGAGGGTTAGAATGACTGAAGAAACGTCAAAAATTGTCAAGGCGAAAATCAACAGAATTACTATGACCCAAACTTTTACTACCCCAACATGACTATGACCCCTTTACTATGACCAACATTTTGAGAGATACTTTAATACAAAAGCAATTCGTATTCCTTAAGATCGGAGATCGTAAGTCAGTGACCTTAAGAATATCTAATAAAAGTTTCATTCTGAAGATAATTTTCTTCCTTCCGTATCCACGCGACTACTGAAGGTAGCAACGGAGCTCCATCATTCTCATAAGGAACCTAATCCGTCAGTTTTACATCATGTTTTTCTCACTCTTAATGGCGCAATAACGAAGAAGAACGCGACCTCGCGCGACAATGCGATAAAAGTGCGGTGGCTTCCCGCGACGCGACCTCGTCTCCGTTCTGCGACAGTCGCGCCCCGCGGCGCGGCGCCCGCAAGCGCCGAGGACGCGCGAGCTGCGGCCGGGGGAGGCGCGCTCTTACCTAACGCAGTGCCTAACGCCTCAGCAGACGAGGTCACTGCACACGCCCTCCAGACGATTAAATCGCAAATTATAATTATTGATAACCATAACAATCAAAATAAATTCATGTGGTGAAGTTGATGGTGTTTGCTTAATCTATGCTTTTTTAAGTCCGCTATTACATATTTACATTTAATCGTTTGGGCCACCTGCATAAAAATTTAATTTTAAAAATAGTTAAACCTTTCCTTTTCTCGCCAATGTATGGAAAATAATGTCCTTGTCCCGGTATTAGCAGATGGCAAGTGTTGCCCTATTATTGTTAAACTAGTATTTTATAGAAATTGAAATATTTGAAAATAAAAGAAAACTTGCAGGTAGTGGGAAAGTAATTGGACAAGACATAACCAACCGTAATATTGAGAAAATGTATTTTCAAAATTCCATTTAGAAATGTATGATCATTTGACGGTGTAAATACCTCACAGGAAAAAACCCACCACCAGAAATGTGTGAGGTTGATTCGCTCCCTGTAAATGGCGCGTATTTCTCAAGTTAGTTCTTAAATGACTTGAGAACAATATAATTAGTACGAATATATTAAAGGTTTAGATTTGTTTTTGTACTATCTAATTTCTAAATCATTACTGTTCAACTTGTCATGGCTTTGACTGAAGGCGTCTTTTCCTTCGTACATGCCGTTGTAAATTAAAATCGTCCTAAGCTGTCGTCCTATCCGGAAGCTTGTGTGTACCTTACTTTTTTCTTACTGTTTCTTTAATTGTGCAAACATCCAACTGCCAGGATATCTGATATTACGTTCACGAAGCGTAGGATATTCGAAGCGAGCGACAAAATTTGAGGCCAAATTACTAAAAATAAATTCATTTTCGAAAAATTCAATATGACCTTATTTGAAGATCTGTGTTCTGATAAACACATTTCATTTTTTAAGTATCTTCACAATTGTAGCTGTAATTGTAGCACAAGAAGCCGAAAAAGTTTAAAATTTTAAAGTGTCGAAAAATCGGGTATTTCAACGAATATGAGACCTCCACCGTTTTCTTAAGCGCCGTTTTTAAGAAAAATGTTTTAAAGAAAATAAAAATTGTCTGTGACACAAAATACTCACGTTCCCGAAAAATTGAACGTGATTTTATTTTTAGATGTTTTTCATGAACACATTTCATCAAGGAAAAAATGTTTATCTTCGTAATTATAGTGGTAGGAAGATGCCAAAAAATGTTGAATTTTTTCAATTTTCGAAAGATCAGTTTTCAACGAAAATGAGACTTGCACCATTTTCTTAAATTCCCTTTACAGTATCGACTACAATATTTAACAAAAAACGATGGAGCCACTTTTTTTTTAAATATGGAAAAATGTCCCAAGGGCTTCATATTACGTACCCCCAAAAATTAAAATTACGATTTAAAATTCAAGGGATCGCAACATCAGCCACACAGATTGGAGAATATTAATTATGGAGAACATCGGCTGAACCGTTTAGCCGTTAGCGTTGTTCACAGACGGACGGAGGGAGACATGTTTTGCCGTCAATCGCTTTTTTGGTATCAAGGTGCCACAAAACTGATTCTGGTTACACCACGTGTTAGAGGACTTGTTTTCTGAATTTAGCAACTCGATTTATCCACTTTTTCGTTTCAACGGCCCAGCAACAAGAGTTTTCTGCGGAAAATACGCCGCTTTTCCCCGTAGCATTACATAACTTTCTCTTAAGCAGTACCTTCTTAAGGCGAGATAGAACAAGTCATCAAAACCCGCGATGAAATACTAATTATGAACATTCACCTTCTTCCTAAATAAAACTCTCTCTTCGAAATGAAATAGTGGATGTCAAAAGCAAATGATTTAAGTTCACACAATCGTATTTTCACGGTTCATCACAAAGATAGTATGGAAGCCGAAGCAGAGAGCTAGCTGAAATCCCGTTTTCTCGCCTCCCTCTCTTCTCCACCTCCAAAGACAAAGCGACGTGGCCAGCTGCGCCAGGCAGGGAGGGTGTGGGGTGGTGTGTCAATGCAGGCGGTGAAGACGTCGGCGGAAGGGGGTACGGGCGAAGAAGGGGCGGCGCCCCGGCGCGCGCTTCGTGCCTCGTGTGCAGTGTGTGGCGCCGCGGGCAACCGCAGCTGCCTGCCTGCAATGACGCACCTCACATCAAAACCCATAAGGAAATTTCTACGTGCGCGTCCAATCGCCACGCGGCAATGAATGATCTACTTAATCACAATGGTAAAAGGAATCTAGGTCTACACTGATATTTTAACGTAAATATGGTTGCCAAAATCATTGAAGAGAATCACAAGTTGCGTTTTCACTCCTCGATTTTTTGATTCTACATTTATTCGACGGAGATTAGGGGTCCTGCAACTACTAAGGTCATTGAGGTCCATGAGTGATCTGATGATACGAAAGATGGAGAGGCAGGGGACACGGGAGATTCCGAGATCTCGCTCTGTCCATCACAATCTCCATGGATTGGACGGAGATCAAAACCAGGCAGCAGGCAGCAGCGGAGGGAGGAGTGTGTGTTAGCCCACCCCTCCCCCATCAGTCTTTAAGATTCATTGATTTTTCGTGCTTCTGGGCGCGTCAACTGCTTTGGTCATTAGTCCCGTAAGTGTAGAGCATGTTTGTTCTTGGGATGTGGCGAGTTCTTCCTTCGCTGGATGGTAAGATCCGGCGCCGACCTACAAGGCGGCTTGGGAGTCTTTCCCCATTCAGGTACATCCCAACAGCGGGGCACCGCTTCTGCCGAGACAAGCTCTAAGTACGATCGTATCTAAGTAAGCTCGTATCCGACTGGTTTCCCGATGTGCAAGTGTAGTAGTGAAGTACATATAATGTAAGTCAGTGATTAGAGAGAAGAGGAAGGAAAGACCAAAGAGGAAGGAAAGATCGCGCACAGCCCGTGACCCGTTTGTCAAGGCTCCGGTATTGGCCAGTGTTGATTGGAGAAACTACGGATACCCGCAATCAGTGCAGCTGGCCGCTAAAATTCTCCTCCGGAGAGCAACTGAATTCGTCCTAGTAGTCTAGCTAATGTCGAAAATCCTGCCATTGTTGGGACTCAAACCCTAGGACCTTCACTCAGAGGCAATGCAGTAACATCAGTTGATGTCCTGAGCGCCTTAACCGGTCAACCGACTTCATTTTTTCAGAGTATTTAGGTGAAGAATGAAACAAAGGAAAATTACGTATTCCAAAACATGAATCCTATGACTTAGCAATTGGAAATAAAGGAACAAGAAGATACATGAACCCCTTTACGGAGAGTAAAATAGCAGCAAAAAGGATCATTACGCAGTACTAAAGAAATACAATAGAGTAGGAGCCTGAGCCCGGTCCTTCCACGAATATCACACGGCCGCGTCCCCACTAGATCCGGTTGGAAGATGTTGTAAAGAGCCCTCGGTAAGGAGAGGGTTTTTCTAAGCACCTTGCGGATGCTGTAGCGAACTCGTGGAACAAATTTTCAGGAAAAGACAGTGACGGCAGCCACGACCTTTCTCGTACCGGATATAACTTTTTTTTATTTCGAAAGCAACAACAAATTCTTACTTTTTACGAATTATAAATAAACGGTATTATTTACATCGTTATTCTACCAATACGTAGAATATTACCAAGTAAAGAACAAATAAATGTCTCGTTTCAATGAAAAAAGGTTTAATGGAATCAAAAAATACATTGGTCAATTTTTTGATCCCTTACGATTTTTATCAATATTTTACTTTACGAGGAGCATACTGAAAAAAATTGATTACTCACATCATTTCACGAAAGCAATGTGAGAATATAAAAAAAAAATACTTTCATAGGAACTTGTGTATGAACGTAAATATCAACGTGATCGAAATAATTTATCAGAGATTTTATTGCATACGAATAGCGCCGTACTATCTGGGCATCTTTGTAATTGCCGCTGATCACTGTATATGAACACAATGTGTAAGGGATTAGTAGAATATGCGGTGCTGGACAGGTGGCAATATTTCGCAGCCTAACGTCTCCGTAGCCTAACATCTTCGCGCATCAGCAAACCAACTTAAGGAAGAGAACAGCAGTTTACATAAATTTAACAGAATAAACGGTTGCCCTAATTCAAAGAAAGCAATAACCGTACACAAATCAATCACGATCGAAAATGGGAAATACACAACGAATGTCTATAGGAGAGGGACGGGTGAAACTTGTTCATGATGTAAACTAAGGTAAGTTTAATGAAAAGCAGAGGGATTCGCTTAATATTCATGTCCTTCGTGTATCCTTAAATACAATCTCAACTTATGCACCAAACAGAGACGAAAGAGAAAAATATAAAATGTAAGGATCCATTCCAGAACTTAGGATGACGATGAAGATGATGATGATGATGATAATAATAATAATAATAATAATAATAATAATAATAATAATAATAATAATAATAATGATGAAGACAATGTTAGCATGCTAAGAATATTTCGTTTTTGTTTAGCACTGATTTAAAAATAAACCTAAACACCAACAATAATGCAGAGAAACCCAAGCAACCGCCCCCACCCCCAAGCCCGGAAGCGCAGAGATGGTCTTCGAAAGTCAACGAGCCGAGTGGTTCGAAGAGTTTTCCAGGGACGCGTCAACGGTAGGTTCTGCTGACGACAGGAAAGGTTTGGCCCACATGTCACTTACAGAACATTATATTTCGTCTCAGGCCACTTTAATACCTGTCCCCGGCAACAACCAGAGCCAAATTATAAGTTTAAAAAAATATTAAAAAACAAAGTTGCTGATGAGCATTTTTATCCGACCCAGAAAATGGTTCCAAGGTAAGAGGTGTACAGTGCAGTGCAAGATATAATTATATATTTTTATTTTAATTGCAAATAAATGGATTTTTTTGTCTGGACTAACACGGAAATCAGCTTTCTTTTTAAACCTTTGCAACGTTTAACAAGCTAGCGATATAAGTCAATATCTTCGCTCTCTGCAAAGGCATAATTTGTACAGTATTGTAAATATGAGAATACTTAATATGACAATTTCCCTAATTATTGATGTGTTTCAACTCTTGCATCCCATATGAGAAATTGCAATTGTCTCAATGGATTCCAGACCTCCGTTTCAGAATCAACACTCCACAATGCAGGGCGCCGCATTCTCAGAAGAAAATCACTTATTTTGTTCCGTGCGGCTTGAGTAACTGATGCCTTGGAGCCGCGGCGCAGGATGCATGATGCACGAAGAACAAAGAGTGAGATCCGCTTTGCACAGGGCACGGCGCCGGAGCCATCGCCTGTCGCCTCTACGAACACTGTCCGCTACACCGCGCACGAGGCCACAGGCCGCACGACGAGCTCCAGGGCTTCTCTAGATCGTTAGCATAAGCAATCAAGCTTCATGCAGCTTGATTTGTGCGAGTCTAGACACCATCTTCCCCTTCATTTAAATCTAATTCCGACCGATGACTGGAGATGCCACTGCCTACAACCATACGGTCCTCTGGGCGCCCCTGGCGAAGATGAGGCGAAACATCGTAGGCAATGGTCAGGACTCAGTTTGACGGCTGCACCCGCGCGCCTCCCACGACTGCTGCATTGGTCGGGTCCCAGTGAAGAGCGCAAGACGTGTGAGATGGCTTTCGCAATGCCAGTTATAAAAGGCCCTCAAGTCACCAAATACAAATTGGGCCGGGAAAACAAGCACTCTGCATTAGATATAATTAAAATCTGCCTTTCCCTAAATTCAGAGCACCCAAGTTTACAATGCCTATACTGTCAAAAATGTCTGCAGTGCTTTAATGACATGTGCACTGAAATAATTATCATCAATGCATATTAAATTTAATGTACACGTATATATTAGTATGCAAGAGTCAAAGCTTTATGGTCATATCTGGAAGGAAGTAATGTATAAATGGTCTTGATTGTTGAGTATGAATATGATAGGAGCGATGCGAGGCAGGGGTAACGAGAAAACTTCTACATTATATTCAAACTGAATTTAATTTATGCTTTAAATTTAATGGACAAATATAGTAAGCTCTTTTTAATACACAAGTTTACATTAAGTTTCATGTACAATACATTAATATGTATTAAATTAGTTTCTCCCGAACAATGCTACAGAATATTTCATTCGCCACGAACTCTATTTCGAGGTTTCGACTTCTCATCTGTGCTGACGTCTCCCAACTTCACGCACATGAAACCTAGAACCTCCACAGCATGAAAGCCTCCAATTCATCACCAACTACCCGCCCTCCCACGGATGCCTCCCTATCGCCGTATCTCACAACGCCGCATTTTGCAAAAGACGTCCAGTCGTCCTGAATTCAGATCACCTCTTTGAACAGCTCATTTAGTCGTCTCAGCATTGCAATCAAAATGAACATGCAAGGACTAGAAAGGGACCAAGTAGGTGAAAGAAAACTTGAAAACTGTGTTCATGCTTAGTTTCGGTAAATGTAGGTCACATTTTACAATTGATACATGCATTATACATCCCCAAAACACATCCTCAATTCATATCATGTTGTGTCCAGTAAATTGATCTGCCGAACTTTACCGTGTAGCTGACAATAAAAATAATAAGAAGTAGATACAAAAATTGTTCCAGATCTCTAAATGACACGACATGGGTGAAAATTAAGCATTACACACTCTCGCAGGGGACTCTGTTTTGGGAGGTGGTGGGCTAATAAAAACGTTCATGGGCGGAGGTCGCGCTGCGGTGTGCGGGGACCGCTGCCTGTCGCATAGATCGCGCCCACGACCTCGTGAACCGGACCTAGCGGCCCGCCTGCTCGCATTCGAGCTCGCCCGCGCCCGCGCCCATGCCGCTGTTGCTGTCGTTCCCGCTCCTCCGCGCATCTCTAAATTTAGCAAGGCCTCAGCCAGCCTCCAGAAGTCGTCCTGCCACTGCTGCTACCGCCGCAAGCGTCATCGCACGACAATTAAAAAGCGTGATGCGTCCTTTTCGCTCGTGTTCGCGGCATCGATTACCACAAGCGGCGTAAAACACGCAGCAGTCGCGTTCGGCAGAGCAAACGACCGCGCTCTTATGTAAGCAGGACGCTCGGCCGGCCGATGCGCCGAGCGCCCTCCTTCGCTGCCGCGTATGCTAATGCCCACGGTTTCCAGGAGAGCAGACCACGGCGTTCTCAGAACGCTGTCATGTATACCGACAGTTCATCCGGAGAAGAAATAGCCGGTAGGCGTCATACACGATGGCGGCGAGTAATTACGAATATGAATATAGGTCGTCAATTGTTTTGTCGTTATAAATATAGAATGTTCTTAAAAAAAATTAAAAGGTTGAATTAGCAGTTGTGGATCTGAGAAAATATCGGAATTGAGTTCATAAAGTGTGCATATATAGCTAAATATATACTACTAGTAAAACAATATTTGCGATGTGAGAAAAGTGAGCACTTTTCGAGCTATTTACCTCAGAAAGTTGTAAAATGCGTGTGTGTGTGTGTGTGTGTGTGTGTGTGTGTGTGTGTGTGTGTGCGTGCGTGCGTGCGCGCGCGCGCGCGTGTGTGTGTGTGTGTGTGTGTGTGTGAGAGAGAGAGAGAGAGAGAGAGAGAGAGTGAGAGTGAGAGTGAGAGTGAGGGCGTGCAGTGTGGATTACGATGAAAAGGTAGTACATATTGCAAGGTCGGAAAAACCACATTCGAAAGATCCTAGTGCTAACACACAAGAAACTCTACGACGAAACGTTTCAAAATCAATATTGATTCTCAATAGACAATGTAAAGCTTCTTATTGAACGATTCGGTATTGTGGAGAGGTTTCGAGTCACGACTCCCGTCAGCTCATCACAGACAGCTCTGTTCTCCCGCCTGACAGGCAACGTGCAAGTCCATTTGCATCCCTGGAGCAGCCATGACGAAACGCGCCAAAACAAAGCTTCCTCGAGCGCCCACTCCAGCAACGCCCGCCTTTCAATTGCGCTGGAGCATCAGCGAGCGCGTTGCATCGAAGGCAGGCCGCCGCCACCAAGTAGGGCTCACGCACCGCCGCTTACGTAAGGCCCCGCAGGCGGCGCGGGGGCGGAGGTCGGCAGAGGAGTCGGCGGAGGCAGGGCAAGGCCGGCGAGGAAATCCCGGCGCTGCCGCTGTCGTCTCGTCCGATCGCTGCGCCTGATCGGCGGGGCGCGGGCGAGCAGCGGGGACTTCCCGGCGCTCGACGTGCACAGCATGGGCCGAGCCACCTCGCCTCATCGCCACGTGCCTGCTCGAGCACGCGGAGGCGGCGATTCAGGAGCGGACTCGTGGAACTCTTATCCAAGCGCGACGTCGGGATTCTAATTCACCAAATAATATTGCTCTAGTGTAGTTTTGTCTTCGAGATATTTAATAATACCCTGGTGGCTAATTTAGATCGCCTCGTCTCTGATTAGCATCCCACATCACGTTCCTTAGGCAGTAGAATACACGTCTCACAGACGCACGTCGGTCCTCTACGCAAATGCACAACAAAAAGATGAACTTAGGTTTAAGATGAGAAAATCGGTATGCTAAGAGTACTGAAGATTCATACCTCTAAATACATGAACAGGCTTCAGTACTTTCACGATTTTATTTTTATGTCATTCCTTAAGGAACGGAGAGCACGGAGGTACGGCATGCAGGAGCAAGGGGGCCGGATCGCGTCGCCGCCGGAATGTCCGGGGCGGCGCGACACGCGTGCCGCTCATTTACGGCCGTACAATGCGCGCGCTGCAGATTAGCTTCTGGGAATGTCGGTGTGTAAGTGAAAGTCGCAGGATATGAAACGCCATTTACGACTGCTTTCTTTCCGTTCCTTCGCCCAAATAAGCTTCCTTCCAGAAATGAGAAGAGTTTGCAAGAGCTCCTTTAAGTATAGCGGAGATAATACTTTGGCTCCAAGCACAACTTCAAATTACTAAAGTACATTTTTTCTTAGCATGCCTTTACAATTCTCAACACAATAAAAGGTGCCAGAAAGCTGGCGGCTCCGGCAGCTGTTCAAATGGATTCCATATGAGGGAAAGCGCAAAATCATCTTCTATTGTTCATTAAATATTTCCAAGTATTGTGTACGGAAAAGTAGCGGTTATAGTGTAGACACTAATTTGTTGGCAGAACAGAAAATACGTGTAAAAATATGTTTCTTGTAGTCAGTAATTGGATTAGGAATCAATTAGATTCTACGGAATTGTCAGAGAACTACGATATCTTACATACCATACCAATATATTCGCGGCTCGCTTTCCGCAAATCTTGTTAAGAACGTTCCAAGTCCACATTTTAAAAATAATTTGCATTTTTAACTCATCCAGGAAATTTGCACCCACTATACATTCTCATTCATAGCACCCACAGGCATTATTTTTAACAACAAGAAAAGGAATAATTCGGCAAAATCACGCCAGACCGATTAGGTTTCCATTCACTGTTTCTGTTTCGCTCCCATCACTTCAACCATTAATGCGAACTCCCGAGGGCAGATGCAACGTCTGCATGATATCGTCGAGGCTCCACTCCCCGGGAGCACTGCGCCAGCCCCCGATGCGACGCAGGAGCGAAGAGGAACGCGCTGTGTCGCCGCGCAGGGCGCCTCCGGGGGCGGTGGCCGTGAGGCGGTAGCGGGCGCGCGGGCGGTGAGGGCCGAGCCGTCGGATGCGCGTGCACGCGGTCCCAGCGTCCGGGGGCGGGGACGGGGACGGCTCGGCACACTTTTGCGGAGGCCACCGTCGCAAGCGGCGCGACAAAGCCAAACGGGACACGCGCCTGCACCGGACGCTTGACCGCAAGGCGCGTTCGCCTATGTCTCCTGAGAAATAATAGAATGCCTACCGGCATACTAGCACTTCCTGGCAAACCGTTTCATCAAGAAAAACCGCCCCTATTGCTATATCTCGGTAGCTGCAGCCGACCTTTCGCTAATACCTACTCGATCGGAACCGGATTCCCATTCCACGAATCATGAAGTTATTTTAGACCTAACTGGACGGAATACGCCCTACACTCTGAAGTGAACACGCTACAAGATAGCTCGTGTGCCTCTGCCAACAAATTTTTAAAATATTTCAAAGAATGTGTTAAGAGCATGAAGACGTCATTATTAAATCCAAGACTATTTTTCAGAAAACATTGCACCACTAAAACTTCCCAATATCACAAGTAAATGCTAGTTATTGTTAGGACAAAATCATGAGTTAAAACTGTGTAAAACTCTAATCACATTCTACGAATTTTCACTTATTATTAAAACTAATGCAAGATGCGAGAAAATGCCGCTAACATAGTTTTCTTCGCCCCAACTCGTTTTTCGCAGTCTCAGAAAAATTTCCAAGTTGAACACACGACTTCAGACAGAACTATTAAAGCAATGAGAAGTGAAAGTACATAATCAAGGATGTGCCACTGTTTGTCGTAGCGTGCACAATTCGAGAGAGTCGCGTTCAGATCCGATTCACTTTCCGTTTATGCTAATATTGCTTCTCATGGTACAGATAATACATATGTGCCATCCTTTCCCCGGCGAAGGCTCCAGGGAAGGCGGCGTCGGCGAGAGCGACTGCCAATGAAGCGAGCTAAATGCCTTCCCTCTAACCGCCAGCGCAAGCATCATTTGCTTCCCTTCTGCGCAATCGCTCGAACGGGTCTAAACGAGGACGACGTCCCGCATCGGAGCGTCGGCACTAGGCGGCGCGGCCTCCGTTACGACCATATGCAGAGAACACCGTTCACCGACCGACTGGCAAGGCACAGGAACAAACGCTGGAATAATAGGTAACGGAACGAATTGGCGTAAGTACGCGACGAAAGATTGGGAAGCGTTTAACCAGCAGTTAAGAGATGAACTTGACTTCAACTTGCGATAACAACCGGAGAAAAGTATTATAAGAGGAAAGCTGGCGATTATATTACTCGTATACTGCGACTGGCGCATCTGCGTAAACAGAGCAGCTGATATGCTGCAAGACACTAAAAGCTACTTTAAATATGAACCTTTGAAATATCCAAGTGCAAATTACACTAACGAAAAAGAAACAAAATGTCAGTATTAATCGATGACAACGGAAAAAATGTGATTTGAAATATTATTCTCAATATTGCTAATGTTATAAAATGTGTATTGTAACAGATTGGCACCATAACATCAGTCGTACCAAAATGAAATACACCGACACAATCATTGAGGTTCACATGACGCCCAACACCTGCTTAGGCAGGGAAACTCGCCAGAGGCGCGGGTCGGAGAAGCAGCGGAGAACGATGTCACCCGTTGCGTGACGGCGCCGCTGGGAAGCCGTGGCCTCACGTTGCCCGCGCCTCCCACGTGGACAATCGGGCGGCGGCGCGGCGTTTGTTGTGCGCGTATGGGCGAGCGCGGCGCCCCGCAGCCTTCCAGCGCCGCCCCCGCCGGCCTAATTGCGGGGCGCGCGCGCGCCGTGGGAGTTTCCTCCGCGCGGTGAGAATCGGCAAAGCGGCGGCAGGCGCCGCGCACGCGCACGCGCATGCGCGCGGGGCGAAGGAAAAAGGGGCGGGTTCCGCACGGGCTCCGCCGCCCGCGCCGCCCGGTGACTCCGATGCACGAGCAAACGGCGAACCCCACGTGGTCACCACAATCGTGATACGTACAAGCAACTCCCCAATAAATACACGTTGTATATTGTGGAGTAATCTACGATGCACGAGAATGAGTCAAATGCAAACCATAAATATTTTTTTACATTACCTGTATTACACAGTTGGAACAATTACACTATTTTTTTCAACGTAGTCCCCCTGCTTTTCGTTGCATGCCCGCTACCGAGTCGGGAGGGCGTGGATACCTCGAGGAAAAAAATATTTTGGCTGTGCATGCAGCCACTCGTGCACCGCCTGTTTACCTCTGTGACTGCATGATGTCGGGAGAGTAAGCAGGATGGGGAGACACTCCAGACGCAAGTTCTTGATAGACGCCAAGGTCGTACAAGCCGTAAGAGGTCGCGCATTGCCATCTTGAATGAGGACGACTGTTGAGAGGAGTTCGTTGCGTTAGGTGCGTATAACAGGTTTCAAAATGTAACGCACCAATTCACTATGTGTCACTGGTCACAGTCTTGCCCTTTTCCATGTAATATTCCACTAAGGGACCCTTCTGGTCCCAGAAAAAGGTCAGCATCACCGCTTGCGCGGAACGTTTTCTGGCTTTAGCGATGTCGGGTGTCGCCATTCCATACTGGAGCGCTTGGTCTGGGGTTGGTAGTTTTGAACCCGGGACTGGTCTCCAGACACAATCCACACCAAAAAATGTCTTACCTTCGAGTTGGTAACTGTTCACTTCACGCTGTTCTTTTCTGATGCTTTCCAACAAAGACGCCGCCATATTGGAAACGCCCTTATGGCGCCGCTGGGTCAGATGGGGACGCTGGACCAATGCGAATTGATAACAGGAGAGTCCACGTGCATGAGTACCGGCTGTGATCACTATGGGAGCGGTTTTTGATTTTGTACTGCGGTTTACCGGTTTTCATTTGACTTGCCTACGTATTAAACAAGATCTTGAGTTATCTATCAAGCTGCTCAAAGCGTGACAGATGAAATTCCAGCGTCACTGAGCACAGGATACAAGCGAAGAAACTGTTTCTTGGACAAATCCTGTATTGTTTCAATATATGTAAACAATAAGAAAACTATTTTAATCTTTTAGTGATCATTGTCAACGCTGATGAGACCAAAATATGTATACGTATCTGTTCAAATTAAAATTGAAACTTACTTTTGATAATCGGACAGAAACTTGGCCTCAAAGTAATAGCATCTTAAATAACATACGAAGAAAACAGTTTCCTAAAAGGGGAAATGTTTCAGTTTTACTTGTGAATATATGCGACTTCGATTACTAACATTATGAAGATGTTTAAGTATCTTCTTAGCCTTCGAGCCAGCCAAGAAATTTGGCTCGTTTACTTCATTTTGGGTCATCGAACCAAAAAAACACTGCAAAGGTCGTGCGTACAGTCGTAAGTAACCTTGAATGTGGAAGTGCCGATATTGGTATGTCCGTTGCACGACTGACCTCATTTTCAAACCTAAGATAAGTTTTATATTGCTTGAGAAACTAAAAATTCAACTTGAATCCGTAGACATACGGAATGCACAAAAAAATCGAAATAATTTCAGGACAACTGATTACATAGAGGTGTTTTATTACTTTCTTAAACAAATGCTCGAGCCAAAAATAATTACGGCACTTTATTTTCCACAATATGCACAAGAATACTGCTTCGCAGTCGGTCGACTACCTATTCGCTTTCTTCTTTTTGCTGAGCAGAAAGTGTCTCTGCGTTCTGCGTCGTTGTGAGGACTCCGTGGGAACCGTCACCTTCACAAAAGAGTAAGGAAGAACAAACGAAAGTTAATGGGAGACGGCGGCCCAAGAAACCACTGTACCGTCATGCGTCGCTCACAGTGTTTTTCGCCGTTTTATCATTGATGAAGTTTGGTCTCGCTCTTTGAGCTGCTCTCTTTTACGTCGAAATGATTGGAAGTGTTATAGCACAAACTTCACTTTCTACAAAACGAGTTTGCCACCACACTCAACCACTATCAAAAATATTCCAAAAAGTGATTAACCCCAGGATCCAACTATGTATCAAGTCCCCGTCATCTAAAAGAGCAAAATAGGACAAAAGCGAAATATTCTACCGTTTAAAGGAAATAAAATGCTACCTGCCAGTCTGTGTTCGTAGGACATGCATACCTTGACATACTACATGGATACTTCAATGAACATGACAATAGCTTCAAACATGTTTGTCTTAAACTTTCGTTTTCGTTCACGCAAAACGAGACTTGGCCACGAAATAAACTACGAAAGTCGCCGGCGCCGCCTCATCGCATCGTCGGGTTGCAGAAGCGAAAGGGAAAAGGGAGCAGGCGGGATCGCCGTTGCGAGATCCGCGCGCCGCGGGGCCCGAGGCACGAGGCCGGCTGCACAAAACGAAGAGCGCAACAGTGGTAAGGCGAGGCGAGACGAGCCGAGCCGCCCGCACCATTTACTTACGCCGCGTCGCACCGCCCAGCACCGCTTGCAGCGCGTTTCCTCCCTTCGAAGCGAGCGCCAAGGCGCTGACGTCAGGCGGAACCTTTCCGCTCGCGGCGGGCGCCGCCCTCCTCCACTCACCGCCAGCTTCCGCTTACTCATGTCACCGCTCTTCGACGGCTTGGCATTTCCGCTTCCGCTTCTTTAGATTTTTTGGGTTGCTTTCTGATACATTTGTTCCAAACGACAACGGCGTGCTCTCGCTTTCTGAGACTAAATGCTGGCGGCTCGCATTTCCTAATGTGCCTTCGAAGGTGCTCTAATAAGTTCTCTTCGTTTCCCTTCTCGACTGTTTCCGATATTTTACAGTGTAGAAGATTTATTTGCACATTTTCGTATTCTCGTCTTCAACCAAGTTACTCGTACATACATTTCCCTACTCCATTCCTGTCCAATTAATCAATTTCTTATCCATTTCAGAGCGCTTTTGTTTTTTCTTTTTAAAGGCAATTCTAGTATTCACTCACCAACCCCTAGTCAGAACTCATTAAACATATATTTTCAACTCGCCTAGCGTTTATCTTGCAATGCGAATTCTGCATTGGTTCCATTACGTTGAACTTCATCCTCACTTTCCTTACGACATAGGCCGACAGAGGCCACACTTGTCGCCTCTTATATAGGAAACCTAATATTGCGCCGCAATGATTTGTGCTTACTCTCCTACAATCTCAAGCGTTTCGTTCCAGAAGTTAAAACCTTGCTTGCCTCTCCCTACTGCAGTTCATTCCTTGTCGCCATAGGCCAGCGCCTTTGTTGCTCAGGCGTTGCCACCCACCGCGAAAACCCGATCACCCCGGCGTGAAGGGGTTGCCTTGACTCCGCCGCCGCCCGGCTCGTTTCGCCATCCCCTAGAGCAGGCCGCAGCTTTCGAAGCAAAGATCTACGGCGCAGCGTTGACTGTGTGGACACCAGTTCAGAGTTATCCACCGGAACGAGCCCCGCCTGCATAGGACGTCGGATTTCTCCGCTGCAACTCCTCTGGGCAATACGCAAGCACTAAGACGGGACAACGCAAACTGCAATTCGAATAAAACGAAGCTCGAAAGCCTGAAATCAATGAACTGGTTTCATTCACCTAACACCGTTCTTCACAGATGTATTCGAAATTCAATAATTCAAAATAATGGGAAGTAAAGTTACTGGGTTGGGAACATCAAGAAATTGGTTAGGAACAAAACAAACACTTTCACGCACAAGCAGAAGATACCTTTGCAATACCTTTCAGGTTGGACACTCCTTTCCTGGAACAAATTTCCATTACCCCTGCCGGTTTTTCTGGGCATTTTTTAAGTTTTTGGCTAACAACATTCGTAGAGTATTTCACACTATTTCTTAAAAAATATTAAAGCCTGTGATTTGTCAGCTCTCTGATTTCACCGCGATAAAGTATTTTTTAATGTCAACAAATAGAAACCGAGTCACTTTTTTGCTAGATTTTTTTAAAATATCTATTTATACAACGTATAACCGTCTCCGAAAATTTCCCGACATTTCCATAGAAATGAAATTTTCTGATTTTTTTCTAGTTTTCCTTGTTTTTCAGAAAGTGACCACCTTGCAATTAAATGGAAGATGGATTAGGAGACTGAAAACTCTAAGGGATTGGCTATTTTTTTGTTTTCATAAATACAAAATCTTGTTTATGGAATAATATACTACTACTACTACTACGCCCCAGAGATACTACGAAATGGTTCTAGCATAAGACTATATGCCTGCGTTCCACTACCCTCGTAATTTGCCTATGCCGTGGATGATTTGAATTCACCGGAATGGGCGACTAGTTCTCTGAATTTCATCTTCACCTTCCACAAGGGCACAAATACAGCTTTGGCCTCAAATCCAGATACGTAGAAACACAGTTTTTCAAAGAACGTCATCCTACAACCTGAGTGGTTCTGCCTCGCCCGCTTGCAGCTTGTCAAGTTGGTTCGGAGTCATAGGCCACTCACATGCGGCGGGACGAATCCCTACTTAATTCCCCGACACAACGATTAATTAAAAGCCGGACTGCGGGGCTAGCCGGGCTGGTAGGACACAGAACGCCCGATGATCCCAACCCGTTTCCTCACGGCGTCCATATTGGTATTAACGATATGAGTATAAAAACTGGGCACCCGAGAGCGAGTTTCTAATTCACCTCTCGAACTTTCTGCATGGGGCCGAGGTCCTAATCCTGGCTGCAGACTATACCAATACAAACAATTCAAGCGTTTCCATGCGGGAAGGCCGGGAATCTCGCGGCAACTACCCTGGACGCACTGTGGGCGGGGCCGCGTTGCGGTGCCAGCTGCATCACTCGGGGCTACGGCGGACGAGGGGAAACCCGCACGATTTGCGCGCAGGCCTGAGCTGCGGACGCGAGGCGAGTGACTCAGGGAACGCCCGCCCACACAAGGACGCCGCTGACTGACCAGTTCGCGACATTGCAAGAGCGATGATGTGTCGCACGGCTCAGCCAACCCTTCGTTACCTACGACGCACTCAAGAGGCGGCTTCTCCGAGCAATCGTCAGCAGGATATTTCTCGAAAAACCTCTGGAGGAGTGAAGACCCACATAGTGACTAATATAATGAAGAACAGAGGTTGGTTTCCGTAGGAATATGAAATATCATGAAAAAACAGCAAGAATGATTAAATGACTCATTTAAAAATTACGCATCCGCAAATCTGGGCATGACAGTCTTCTAGCAGGATGAACAATGCAGAACGATAAAAGGTGATCAACATTTTTACTCAGGTTTAAAATTCGTACATTTAAGACACATATACATATTTCTCTACTTTCCTGCTCATTGGCTTCCTACATGTGCGTGTACACTCCTTGATACGTACCTCCAACACAATGACGCCCAACTGACTACGGAACCCGACTGACGGAAGTACCCAATGAAAATATTGGAAATTCGAATTCTTACCCTGATAATACTCGAAAAACATTTTATTACATACGACGATATTACAATTTAATGAATTCATCAACAAAAATATTGGAGCATTGTCCATGTGGGTTTTTTTCTGTAACCGTCATTCCAAAGCTGGTAATAAATAACAACCCCACAATCAATTAGATCAAATATATGGAATTGCTCTTGAATTAACTACAATACTAATTTTCTGCCATCACAACGACGAAATCCCTGATTCTCTAGGTTTATTGTATTTCATTAGTATTGATATCTCTATTTACAGGTGCGCTTTGGACGAATCGGCAGAGAAAGACAAAAGCAACAAATAGAAAATCTTCCACGGCCTTCTAGCAGCGAAGGCCAGGACAGAGCACACAACAGATGTACTCAATTAGTTCCGTGAAATTTAACTGTCAACATTCCCAGCCTTCCTACGACAAACACTGTTTAACGGGTTGCGCTCAGGCACTGCGCCCTTGCGAAAAAAATTGTTATGCACACCGAGCCTAACATACTACTACAAAAAGCTACTGACAAAAAATAGAAATAACAACAAACCAGTCCACAACAAAAATTGAAGAAAAATCCTTTGCAGCTATTTCTTATTTAATTAAACACATGCTTCAGTTTTCTGGTTAACTCTAAACCATATATGAGAAAATATATACAAATCGGAAAAACATTTCTTCCTTTGGACGTCAAATTCATTTCGCTCATAAGATTTTCCTAAGAAGAGGGTTACATATACTAAATAAATAAAACAAGGAAATATTTCCCCATTAATTCGAATTAAATTAACAGTACCGAAACATTTTTCTAAAGACTCAAACAGATCTTCACTGTATCCTGCATTTCATTCAATTTTATTGCCCTGTTTTGGAGAATTCCTCACTGGAAACACCGTCGCCCTTTCCCCTGGACAAGAATCCCACGGCGCCCTGAGTTACAACCCCGCCGCTGACTAGAGGCGATGAAGGAAAACGGCGTTCTGTCCGAACGACACGAGTGGGGGGAGTGGAGAGGGGCGGGGGGCGGAGCCGACCGAAATATGCCGCCGCCGCGGCAGAAAGGTCGCCAGCGGCACGGCACGGCATTGCCCAACGCGTCCGCGCAGCTGAGGTCCGCCGCCACAGGTGCAAGCTACACTAGTTCAGAAATCCGGGCTTTGGTTTCACCTCATCACAGCTCGCTCAGATGCAGCGACCCCTCACGGTCTCTCCCTCCCTCTCTTGCAACCCTTCAATTTCTAATTCCACTTTTTCTGCCCACAAAAAGGAAAGGAGAATAAACAAGTATCTGACCGATTACTTTCTCAACAGACGTCCGGTATGATGTCGATTTGCTATTAATATTCAAAGTTTATTAAAGATGGATGTACATATACTACCCTTCATTATTTTTACCTTTCCTTTTTAAAAAAGTGAAGCACTTAGTCAAAATGGCTGTCTCAGTAGGAATGCCGTGAATGTGTGTGAATACTAAACAATGCCTTCTTTCATTCCCAAGATAGTAAATATTTCAACGCTTCGCTATCCATAAAACAAGAAATGACCTGTTTTCTTTCACTGCAATTACGACCACACGCCACCGTACGGCATAACTACCTTTCACTGACAGTGATCACTATACTTAAAGGTGCACATATTTATACGTAGTTCTTCCACGAGCCCGAATATAAAGACCACGAGACCACAATGAACAACCAATTAAAATCCAATATTCAAGAAATATCGCCTAAACTAATTATATTTGAATAGAAATTTGTGTCAACAATTAATCATAAAAAGTACATAATATTTTTCAAGTTCGACATTCTCCAGTTTTGATTTTCTATATTCTTTACGCTAGCGTTTCCTCAGATAAATTTGATCATTTATGTAGGAATTCATATTTCATATATTTTATGGGGAGTTTGATTACCTAATGGATATGCTAGTACTATGTTCTCGGATACAGAATTTTAGGCGAAATATGCTCCTAAATTACTGACGTCCATGAAAATATGGGCATATAACGTCCACTTCCGACGCTCGTGTGCCCGCAGCCTCAAATGGGGGCTTACATGGCCTTTGATCTAGTCCCATTGGGCTAACATACAATATTATAAAATAATGAAAACTAGGAAGGAAATAATACTTTCATGACCAACATCAGTTTCTAACTTTTGCAGCTTCGCGTTGGCCCAATATTGAATACGAAAGGAACGCATCCAGTACAATGGAATAAATTTCTACTTCGAATACTCACGATGTGTATAGTATTCAAACGCGTAGGAAACTTTATAGAAGGAAATCATGGTCTGATCATCGCATTGAAGAATGAATCGCGAAAGTGAAACATTTTCCAAAAGATAGAAATTCGTTTATTCCGGGTCGGAGGAAAACGGGTTATATCAACCCGAAAACTTCGAACCCAAAACTTTCTTCTATGAAAAATACTCAGAACAGTGACGATGCAATAATTTTCAACTGGAAATTATCTACACGTATGTGATGACTACGTTGAAAAAGTATTTTTAAATTACTAACAAAATATTAAAATAGCATATTACTATCGTTGACACGAAGATGACGTAGGAGATAGCGTGACGAAAACATCAGACGTTAAGTGACAAGTCACGACCGTATACATCCGACATGATTAACACATGAACTATTTTCTTCCCACATAAACACACCATCAAAGGCGCTCGGGCAACTCCTTTACCGCGAAAAGCGTACGCGTCAGCCAGGCGCAGAAGACACGAGAGAGCCGCTGTGACGTCATCGCCCTCGGGCCGCCGACGAGCGTGCGGGCGTGAAGTGACGAGAGCACGCGAGCGGCGCGAGGCGGCGCGGTGCGCATACAGATGCTCCGCCGCACGCCATTGAGCGCGGGCCCTGCATCCGGGATCGCGTACGCCCGCACCGCACAGCGTCACACCGGCCACTCTTCGCCCTTGCCCGCGATACGTTGGACGGCGGGGAAATGTCGATTCGAGGATGCGAAAAATTAGGTGCATGGAGTACTTGGAGGCGAAGCAAAACAACGCGAGGTTAACGAACGGGAACGGTGAGAAGTGTCGGTAGGAAGTCAAGTGGCAAAATGATGGATGTACGCTGAGAAACGTTGATCAATTTCTCGAAGAAAGGAGAAATAATAGAAAGTAGTGTTGAAATGAAAGAATTGGGAAGGTGAATGATGAGTGAGAAAAATGATGCGCCACGAACTGAGAAAGAAGTTCGACATGTCGTGACGAGAATGACCTGCACCAGGGGAACAGGGTTTGCGTCGGCCAGGAATGTTTTCGGCAGCGTCTAAAAAGAGCATTACCTGAGCCCCAGCCATTAAGCGCAGCATCCGGGAGAGGAAGATGGTGCGGGAACACGGAAACATCAGGTGCTCTCACGTCATCGACGACTCAAGGTCACGGGCGGTCGGGCGGCACCCGTACAGGACAAAAAACGCAATGGAATTCACGCTCGGAAAACCAGCGCGACCTGCGGAAAAGGTCACCTCGCGAGATCGTTCATCTTCGCCGCACTATATTATCTCAATCTCACTTCCTCTCCCGGTTGTGTTCATGAGATAAAAAAAAAAGACAAGTGTAGTAGAACACATGTTTACATGTACAATTTGTGTGATAGAACACAGAAACGAAGAGGAAGCGAAAGGAGCTGCGGTAACAAAAACTGCACTAATGCTTGGTTGGGCATCAATAAAAAATTAAGCTGTAGCTCAAGGTCCATTCACTTACAGGAAAGGAACAGATTCCCGAGAATATATCGTGTCAAATGAGGCAACTGCTATGAGCCACCACCCCAAGGTCCTCACACTCTCTTTCTCCAGTCCACAACCTATACCTTAGTGATACACCTTTGATGAGAGAGCTGACTCAGGAAGTCACAAGGTCGCAATCTAGACCACGCAACAATCGCACTGCTCGGTCCGATGATGCTGTGAATCACATCCACCAGAGATTGCCAGCACACGCTAAAGCCCATCCTAAACACGCAAAGTTGCACGGCTCCAAAAACATTCTCCGAGAAGATACGCACGTGTGCGAACGATCACGACTAATCTCAACGTTAAAACGTGCATAGATTGAAAATGTTATAAACTATTTCAATTAATTTGGCCACTTCAGGCAATTATTTTCTATTAAAACTTAGCACAAAAAATACAAATTCACAAATTTCGTTGCTATATTTATTACATTCATAATTGCATTTTTTCCTCAGACACTTACCTTCTCTTTACTATGTACTTACGTAGTAAAGAGAAACTAATAGTGCTGCAGCGGAATGTGGCGATTTTCCGTCGAAGGAGCTCATTCTGAGGGACCCCCATATCCGAAAAGTGAATAATTTTTGTTCCTACATGTAGTAAATTATTATATATTTAAAATTTAACCATATTAATTTGCAGAGTTTTACAGAAGATACAAAATTATACAGATACAAATACAAAATTATACAGATATGATACAAAAAATATTTTTATACGTGTAAGAAGTTCACGTTTCGGCCAGGGTTGTGGCCTTTATCAGGACAACCTAATAAATCATGACAAAAACAAAAATATTTAAAGAAGCACAAGAGTGAACAATCTCCAGATTTAGTGATTAACACGATAGGTCGTAGATTGAATCGTAACCAAGAATACAGCAGTGTCTCAAGCAGTGTCACTGTGCCCAGGAGTGCAATCGATAACTGTTGTATTATCAATTTTGACATGCTGCTCGCAGCCCACGAGTGCCCGAGGCAGAATGGGGTTCTGTCATGGTCATGGTCATTATGACAGGCGGAGTTGGACTAAGAGTAAACTAATGAGAAACTGTCTTCTTGGAGTAGGTACTTGTACGTGTGAAAATAATGCAGAAAAATTCAGAAGCATGAATTATATTTCAATGTTAAAAATGCTTCTGATTTTTTCTGCATCTGTGTGGAAATTTAGTTTGGTCATTGCTCTTGATGTGTAACATCTCTAAAATAAACATTGTATGATCCTTGTTTTCAAAATCTAATATCTAAACTCCTTCCCAATGATTAAAATCTAGAATGTGATTAGTAATCACAGTATTGTTACCTTCATTATTCCTAAAATTAGTGTCCTTTAATTCTCGTTTTTAAATGTCTTTTAGTTATTCCTGTAATGCAACATTTACATCCCTTGGCAGAACTTTGTACTTTGTGGACTAAATTCTGTTGATCATGAATCTGGATCTTTAATACCTGCAAGAAACTGGTGGAAAGGAGAAAGATCCTAATACTATCATTAGCAAATATGTTTTTAAATTTGGATGCCAGTCTTTTTAAAATATGAAAAGGTAATGATGATAACAGAAGTTGTGCTGTTAGTGCTAAAAATTTTGTTGTTTCTGCCTAATAATTTGTTGTTAATGCCTTTTTGTTGGTACAGCCTAATAATATATTTATTGATTGATGAATTGGGGTAGTAATTGGCAGCCAACATCGATCCGATAATTTTGAGGTTATGTGTGGATAATTGGATGAGATAGTCCTATTCCTTTATTAAATTATAGATCACACTAACGTTTTGTTGAATGGGAAGATTCTAATACTAGTTGTGTATGTTTCTTTTCTGCATCACTTACACATTAATGGATGTTGACGTTCTGTTATTGAAATATCCAAGAAATTTATCTTATTTCATTTCTACTGTTAACTGCAATTTAGAATGTTATTCATTGAAACAGTTAACCATGTGATGAATTTGGGCACAAGGAATAACAGCAAATATATCAACGGTTGGTAATCGTTGATATGAATGAACAGCTAGAGAAGAAACACTATTACTAAAAAAGAAACACTATTACTCAAGAACTACTCCAAACTGTTTCATCCCCCCCCCCCGTTAGGGAAAAGGCAGCTTTAACTGGCGTAGATCTCTTTGTTGCATTTTTCGAATTTTCGAAAAGTGCAAAAGTTAGAAATAATGCAAGGAAGTGATGCTGTAGCATGTGTTTAATTCCATTGACGAGCATTAACTTGAAACTTCGAACATTCAGAGAAGCGAAACGCCCGATTCTGCTGAACTCCCTATGGAATGGGGGAGGGGCATGGTGAATAGGGGCAAGGGAATAGAGCTATCGTGTGTACGGGAGTGGGGGGAGGGGAGAGTTGGAACCGGGAGATTGCGATCGGGCCCGAAGTGTCTGCATCCGGGAGGAAGTGGGAGCGGGCGTGCAGGCGGGGGCCGCCTGGCTCATGCGCCACCGAACCCGCCTCAAAAGCGCGCGATGGTTGTTAAACAATGATTACGACTGACCAAATCACACAAAATTTCATACCACCAAGGTTTCAGTTTGCAGATTCAAGAGAGTCTACATTTTAAACCAACTTCTGGTATATGATGCGGTGTACAAATAATAAATTGCAGAGTCGATCCGCGGCAAAATTTGTAGGTGGTTGCATAAAATTCACACCCTAAAAAAGGACCCAAAACAACCTGGTGTACACTGAGACGCGACGTAAATAAAATTTAAGTTCATTTTTTTTAGATGAAATGTAAATAATATGAAAAGTTAATTAACAGGAAAAATGAGTTGTATACATTTCTGACTCTCATAGCTAATCATTAACTGTATCCGTGCATTCATTTTGGACTACCATTAGTAAAACATTGGATGCAATCTAAATGTTTCTCGACATTTTCATTGCCATAGTAACAATGCTCGGAAAACTTGTAGTGTTTAAAACGTTCACCCTCGTTCTCTTATTCCAAGAAATTTCTCAAATTAAACCAATGCTATAAAAATTTTGTGGAATTAAATTTTAAAATCTTCTCAATTACAATGTTTTAGTTTTGCGTCATGAAATGTGTAAAGTGAAATTTATTTTTAAAAAAACTTTTTTACGCAGACTCTCCATTTTTTGTTTTCTTAATAGTTAACTTTTATGTAACAGTCGGAATATTACAAGAGCAAAGAATTTTTTTATGTGAAAATTTTGTGAGAGTAGTTTTTAAATAAGTCGTTCAAGTACTTCGGAAAATGCGAATAGAGAAAATCTTGGCTAAGGAAAAATCTACGAACTTTATTTCTCAGTCAAAATATCCAAAGTTCCAGACTTTCTTTATGAAACATTCCAGACACCTTTGATCTTTACACGATAGCCGCGAAAGGATTAACGATCGTCAATTTCTTGTGAAATGTAAAGGAAGTTTCGTAGGCGTAATATCAACGCCTGATCGAGAGACGAACTCTATCGGAAGAGAGACTCCAAATTAATGAGACAAATTGTTATAATGTGCATTGATATTGTTGAAAAATTAGCCAAATAAAAACATTTAGGCAGTACCAGGTATGAAATAAAAATTATTTCTATGTATCGAAAAATCAAGATTCAAGGAATGAGAAGACAAAATAGCACGCTACATAAAAAATACGGGATGCAAGGATTTAGGTACAAAAAACTTGCCGTTAAGATTGATTTCTTGAAGATTCGTTAAAAATAGAGGATAGTTATGTTTTCTTAACACAATTGTGCCAAATTACTGCATTTAAGGACGAGTTGAGTTTGGAAAAGGGATGCCACAAATCAAGTACACACCAGCAGCTGACGTCTGTACCGCCCACACCACACATGATGAAGCGGATAAAACTGAAGATGAATTTTAAGCCCTCCTGACGACGTCTTGTTCGTCATAGACGTTCCACCTGCCTCGTCAGCGGCGCGGCGGCGGCGGCTCAAGACAAATGCTGCAACCCGGCGCAGGACGTCGTGGGCGCCAGCCAGGCTGCGGCGGTGCCGGCGTTGGCGGAGGCTCGAGCGCAGCGGAGGAGGAGGGGCCGTGGCGCGGCGCGGCGGGGCGCCGCTTTCCTTCTCGGCGCGCGCCGCGGCAGTGTGGCCGCGACCGCCGCGGCAGCCGCAGCAGCAGCGCCTTCCCGCGCCAGTGCCGGTGGGTGCCGAGTGCGACGCAACCAGAGGAACAGAGGTGGGTGGGGCAGGGCGGGACGGGACGAAGAGAGGCGAGCACGGCAGCGGCCGGCCGCGGAGTGCCCGCTCGTACAGGGGCCTCCGCGTGCAACCAGTGAGTGCTTGTGCTCCGTTGACGCGTGCGCCGACGGTGCAGACGTCGACGCCGACGCCGCCAGCGGCCGCCCTCCGCGCAGGAGGCCGCCGCTCGGATACGCGCTGCGCCGGCGTCACTGCGAACCCCTTCGTTACAGTGAGTATGGCGTCACCTAGCCGCTGGCACCCGTTTCTCCTTTATGGCCTTTTGGGCTTCCTCTTCCGATCTCGACTTCTTGACAATTTCACGGCCAAAGCCTTTTCTCAATCCTTTATTCAGCCAGTTGGAAAGATTGGAGGTGGAGGATTTCACAAGAGACTAGCATGTACCGATCATCACCCTCCCCCTCACAGGCCCTCCGACTGAGCTATGCGGTGTATGTTCAAAATCCAGCGCCAAGAATGTAAATTTGTTACAAATGACACACATTTCTTGGGTTACACGCTTCCGCATCTTTGCCCGCAAGCGGTTTCGTGAAAAGAATCTCGCCCACGTGGTTTGTCGCTGAGCCACATCCTTGACATCTCTGCATCAAAGAGAGCTCTCTACGCCAGAAGCAACTCGAAGCCACCACATTTGCACAAAGCCCCTACATACATTTGACTTCGCAGACCTTTGCACATTGTATTCCGAATCTTTCCGGCGGATGCACCAAAAGACTTGCTATACATGCTGATCAGGTTATGTTACCAACATGTTCTTCACGTCAACTAATTGAGGGGTACTACACTACTGATAAGTAGTGAAAATAATACTTAAAGAGTTCCACGAAATATATAATTTACTGTACGGCAGTTAATTAACAGACGTACCTCTGTAAACAACAGCGACTCTTGTAGGGAGTCTCACTTTCAATTTTATTAAATTACTCCTGTAGGTGAACGGTTTCACAAATAGAAAAGAATACATGACATTGAAATGTTGATATTTATGATTCATGATGAAAAAGTTGATGAGCATACCTTAATGGTACATCCAAACGAATGCACATGCTACATCTAAGGGCGTTCTCAATCTGGGACATCGCAGCTACCGATAGATACAAATCAGTCTTCTCTCGGCACCCGGGATGCACTTTCCTCGGCAGATCGGTCAGTACCATGCGCTACAGAACATCAACTCACACACACACTTCCCCGCTGTGTTTGTGCGGCCACGAGGAAGGAAAAAACGACATTTCCTCATGCGGACGTCCGGCGTTGCCCGATCTCTCCCACACCCTCGCGAGCGCGCGTCCCTGCGCCAGCCGGACGAAAGGTCGGATGTCCGGAAATGCGTCCGAACCCAGCTTCCGGAGATGACCCACGCTATCCTGGTTTAGCAGGAAGGACGAGAAGTGAGACACCACTGACAATGTGGGAGGGAAGAGGGGACCAACTTTACAAAAATGCTTGACACACACGTCACCAACTCGTGACTACTCGGATGTCCACACCCAATATTTTTAATCGAGTCTAATTCTCCGGAAATGTTTAGAAAAAATTAATCACAGAAAAAAATCAGACGACTGATTCTGAGGCTAAATGCCAACTTGTTCTTTCGCCTCTCGGTGCAAATTCGTTCAATCATTATGTGGGAATGACTGATGAAGCAAAACAAAAACTGATATTTTATCATTTTTGTCAATTCACCTCGAATCTTTTCAGAAAGTACAATATACGTTTCTGAATGTCTTTACTTCCTTTGTAATTTCCCAAAGCAAAGAATATAACAAAGCAGATTTGACATTAAGTACATTTGTGTGAGATCTGGCATAAAAACGTTTACACTTACTCTTCACAAACGACTTTATTCCACGAACACACGTAATAGCCCCTCCCGCTCAGGGCGGAGTACGTGCGGGAATGTGGAGAGCAGCCGGTAACAAGTGATAGCGAGAAAGGTCGTCGCGGCAAAGCGCGCCCTTGCTCCACCCGGTCGAGGAATGTGAAGAGAAGCGAGTGCCCGCCGCGCGGCCGCCACCGGCTGCCCTGAACCTGACCCGACCTTGCTCATCGCCGCCGCCGCCTCCGCCTCCGCCTCCGCCCGGCACGCGCGGCCCCGTTCTTCCTCTCCGAAGAGGGCTTCCACCTCACGACTGGGCCAGCTCGGTCCAGAACCACAGTTTTCCTGGACAAGGCATGACAATCAACGCGCCTATCTTCTTTGTCCACGGATGTCAGTTTATTAATTCCTACCGCGTTTTTATTCTCAGTGTATTCCACGCCTATTAATCCAAAAACTTCTTTCGACAGTATCTATTCGGAATCGGCAATAGCAGTATATCACGTACTCTGACCCAACAAATCAGACTAAACTAGTACATACACGATTTTTGCGATTGCTGCCACTAATATAAATGGCTATTCAAACTGCTCACAACTGCAATGCAACACTGCCTCCACTCGTAACATCTATATAAAACTATTTGTAAACACGTTTACTTACTACACACAAATCTTTGTAGATCAAATTTACCTAATGGGCGTGTTCATTTCTACAACCTACCTGTCCCACCTGAGTGAGGAAGCTTTCTCATCTCAGGAGATTGGTTTAGAATGAGTAGTGTGAAATGCATCAATTTCCAGTCCACTCTTCAGTAGGTCCATCACTGTTCCTAAAGCGCCGGCCCACGCCAGTCAGGGAAAGCATAAAAAATGGAGAAACCCGTGAAACCTTACGGCGACGGCGTTAACCCTTCCCACCACCACGCAGCGAAAAACACAGCTGGGGGGCGCGTCTCGCTACACTACGCTGGCCGGCGCCTTTTTAAGTTCACCTTGAGTTTCTAAACCGACGGCGAGGGTTTTTGAGCCCCCGGGCGACGCGCTGCGCGTGGGGGTGGGGGTCCGTTCGAAGCACGAGGCCGCAGTGATGCCACACGCCTTGACACCTCGTGGAGACAAACAAGCGCAGCAGAGCGCGCGGCGGACACGGCAATGCCGGCGATGGCGGCGGCCGGACGCCGCGCCGGCACAAAAATCGCCGCGGAGAAAGGGAGACCGAGGTGCGGAGGCAGTGGCACAGCCGCCGGACGTTACGCCACGCCGTCGCCTCCGTCCGCGGGCGGGGACCCCCGGACAAAGCGCACGCGCTCCCAACTCCCAGCTGCAGTCGCCGTCGCCACAGCCAAATGTCAAGACCACAGGTGCTGAAGGCGGCGGCCAGCGCAACGGTACAAGTTGCCTGGCCGCCTGGGCGTACACCTCCGGCGTTTATTGGGAGGAGTCCAGGCGTTACACGTTACACGCCTTGCCGGTGTACCCCCACCTGGCTTTATCACGTTGAACAAAGGTACCGTAACGAGCTAAATCATTTGTTTCAATGCACTCGAGTGGAGCGTGGAGAAACCGACAGCTTGTTGATGTTGAAGAATCTGAAAGCTTTCCATCGCACAGGAAGGAATGTTTCACATCTTGTTGCGAAACGTGTACGTCTAACAACAAACATGCACATCAAACGGTCATGTTTTAATTCGAACAAGTTTTTCAAATACCTGTAATTAAGAGTCCAGAACGCTTTTATGATTTCCGCCTTTACGACAGTTTTGACGATTCCTTTCGATCAACGCGACATAACAGCGACAAAAACTACCGAAAGATCAATGACCAAGGGAACACCTCATCCAAACTTATTCGTTAGTCAGCGCCCCCCCCAAAAAAAGACACGATGAGTCACAACTTTCCTTGATGCGCTTCACGCACTCGCTACCCACCGCTAAAAAGCCGACGCCCGTCCCTCAAGGGGGCATCGCCGCAGGAGCCCCGAGGCCGTCTCCTGTCTGTCTGCCGAGCGCCATCGCCACGCGACTCCACTCAAACGCTCACGCTCGCACTCGCACGCAGCCACGAGCGCCGCGAAAGAACGCGGCACAAAACCGCGTCGGGCGTCGCGTGTTCGCCCAAGGCCGCGGGCCGCCACTTGCGACAGTGCCTTCCCGGCGTTGGCGATCGATTCCAAATGCGCCGCCGGCGCCGACGCCGCCTCCTGTTGCTGCTGCTCCAGAATTCGAGGAGAAATCGTAATAAGGGCCGGCGGCGGAAACGCAAACGAGATCCCGGGACGGCTGTGGGGGGACGGGGAGGGAAGGGGCGGAGCGCGCAAGCGGTCCAGTGAATTGGACGGATATAGAAAGCGATTTCAAACGAGGCGAGACCTTATCGAAACTAAGCCCTGCGGTGAAGGATTGAAGGTCTAGAAATACGTATTGCGTTGCATAAATCAAGTCGTTAAATATTTTATTTCCTACCAAGTGATAAATTACTAAACAAAACCCAATTCTGAAGGGATGGGGAACTGCCATTTCTACAAGAAACGTTTGATAAAATAAAATTCCACAGTTTTCAGTGTATTCAAACATGAACGAAATATCTAAAAAGAACTCTGGAAGCAAATACGAAGCAGTTGGCACTCGAAATTCCATTTGAAATACCTACAATACTTCTAAATCGCTTCTATTACATTACATTGTTTTCGTGATCCCAGGGTATGTAAAAACGCTCCTCGATTACCCAGACAACAGATCACGACACGCAACTTGCCGCGGTTCCACGCCACAACTTGCGTGCAGGGGCGGGGAAGAGTTTCGGTTTCGCGCGGCATTCGGCCGTCAGCGAAGCGGCGACGCCCGGCGTATCTGCCGCCCGCCGAGCAGCGGTGCGCCGCGAGCGGCCTACGCCGCAGGGGCTGCCGCGAGCGCTCTGCCGACCCCGCGACCCCCGCACGCGCCGCCGACCTCTGCGCACGCGCCGTCGACGCCTCGGGCCACGCAACCGCAACAGCCACCGCGCCCGCCGCCTCCCGGGGAGCAGGGGCCACCGAGCGCTAGGGATTTCAATGCCGTATTCCTCAGCTACGCGGGTGGCAGAGTTCAGTTTTTTGGTACATTGTTCTACACTAGTGGTGAACATATTGATTGGTGCATACACTGGACTTGCTTCTGTGAAAACACTTTATTGCCCATGAACATTCTCAGCATTAAATATACGTTAAGGTATATGAAACAATCAATCACTGCTACGGGAGCACAGTGAATCGCATCTATTTTCTCATCTGGAGAGATAATTCCCAAATTATCTTCAAGCATAACGAAAAGATTGCAGTAAGAATACATTGTTTCATTTTATTTTCATTTTCAATACAATTCTAAACAGTTCTTTCGCCAGAAAAACAATCTCAATTTATATTTCATTTTTAAACCAGAAGAACTACATTAATAGCTATCCTTTATATCAGATCAATCTTTTCCCAATTTTAAACATCTGACGAAGGAGCATCGAATAGCGAGGTTCACGAGATCCAGCTGACATTACTACAATTATCAGATACATTGATGGAAAACTACTATGCAAACTATGTCTGCCGGTCCCACCCGCGCATTTGCATCCGGGCCGGAAAGGCGAATTTGCAGTGGCCGCTGCCACGGCCTGAGAACTGCGCGGCGCGTGCTGCATTGAGCGACAGTCAACGAGGGGAAGTTGCGCCACCGTCGCCGTTGCCGCAGCCGCTGCCCCAGCGCGTGGGTGCCTTGCGCCGCAGGGGACGGGAATCAAGCCTCTCGCCGCGAGACGGCCGCCACAGATAAGTGCTTTCCACTTCTGCACTATCATGGGCGCGCGACACAGCAATTCCCCGATTGGCGTGTGTCAGCGCCTTTTAACGTTAGAATGCCGTTTAGCTGGCATGCCTTTAGAGCACAATGCAAATGAGAAATTAAGACATTCCATCGTGTACCGCCGTAATTATACCTTCAGAATCCTCATGAATATTCACAAATGAGGCAAGAATGCAACGGAAAATACAAAAAGTTGACACAAATGTAGATTTTAATTCCCACGCTTTATGGATGCCATTGGGGCAGTGGGGCGACAACCACCTCCATTGAGAGTTTACATGTTCATAGTGCGATTTGAATCTAAACTAAAATAGGCAACCGTCTTCCATCTTCGCGACGGACCGACCCCCATATAAGGCATGATTTAAGTGAACGTCCAACAGAATTCAACAACAGCTTTCGGACGGGCGTTTTGAAATCTCCGAACTGCCGACTATAATTAAATGTCAAAAAGTATACAAATATAAAAGCTCTTCGACAATTTCTGTATCGTACAAGAAGGGGATATGTTCATGAAATTTAATAAGCGTCGTACTCTCATGTGCGGCACCACCAAGCTCCTCACCGCACAGAAAGCGCTCATCCCTGTAGTGAGGACGGGGCTCGCCCGGCGAAGCGCGGTTGATCCGTTGGTCACGCGAGCCACGGCGGCCGCCCCCGCACCTGCCGCGGTGTAGGTGGCGCAAGCGCGTAACGAGGAGCCCCGCTCCCGCCCGCCGCCTGCCGCCGCGGCCACGCCGAGCGCTGCGCCCTGCACTCCGCTGGCGCGCGTTCAGCAACAAATGGCTTTGGGTGCACTCGCACGCCCAATATAAACACACACCAACAAAACACAAAAGGATTATGGAGTATGCGTGCTCTACACACAGTTCTTGCTCACAAAACCCTTCAATTCGATAAAACGTTGGCATAACAGAATGTAAAGCGTGATTTAACTACATTGAAAATATTGCGAAATCCCTGGATCTCAAACTGAATTCCATTTCGTGTTTACAATTTAATTTTTTTTAATTACACCGTCTAAGTTAAAACTAAAACTATTACTAATGTTCTCAATTGTTTACAAATAAGGAGTTGTAGTAAGGAAGTTGAAAATAATTGTATCAATTGTGTCTGACTCATTATTTGAATATTCAACAATAAATCAATAGAACCGCGAGTTTGTTGAACTAATTTGAGTGCAACTGAAAATTTTCAGTGGGTTTCGAAATAACACAAAAAAAGAGGCCAGAACCATATAAGCCAATGTGGAGAAGCCAATTCGACAATCGCCCAAACGGTGTTGACATCAATGCTGGCCAACGAATATGTAACAGCAAGGTGCCACAGCGTGCTATTACCGATTTCCAATGTTGTTCGCCCTTTCGCATGAGCCGGACAATTCAATTTCATACTTTCGTCACACTTTAAGCATGCCTCGCAACAATTTCGTTGCAGACAGGAGATTTAAGCACTGCACGCCACAATACTCTAATGAAATGTACAACTTTATACATTACAGGAAGACAGTCTGAACATTCCAAAATCACGTATTTCCTTCATTCTTTTATATTCTTATAAAATAATTTATCTTCTAAATGCCTTTGCTTCTCTGAAACACTACAGTTTATATTCAGTAAAACGTATTCAGAAAATTAACACAAACGTGTTAAATTTCCTAATATAAAATTCCTAATGTGCCCTCTGTAAATGTTGTATTGTGCCGGTGAAACATGAAAAAAAGGAAACTGCTATAACGTGTTGCCTCCAAGGGTAGAAATTCATTATATACGAATTTTACATTAAGAAGTGGAAATCAGTTTTACTAATCAAATCATCGACCATCTACAATTAAATGTTTTCAGCGTCTCAAATATTAACTCAATCTCTGAAACAATGTCTCTTAACTCAACGAAAACCAACCAAAACTGCCTGAATCTGCTTTTCGCGTAGCAAGAGCCGACCGGAAGAAGCAGGGAAGCGAGGGGCGCGGCCGAGCGTGCTCGGGTGCAACGACTCGCGCCGCCGCTCACGCGTTCTTGGCGACAGCGGTCGTTGCCAACAGCGCGCGTACGCAAGGCGAGCTGCACGCGCCGCACACACAGTCCCCCCCCCCTGCACAACGCCGAGCGCCCCACGCTCGCAGCCTTGGCGCAGCGGACCGCGCCCAGCGCGCGTCGACCTTGCTCCAATACGGGACTCGACCCGCGGCGCCGGGCGGCACAGCTGGGCCGGGACCGCCCGCGGGTGGGCGCACGCGGTCGCCTTAACCCCGTGATCCCGCGCGCGCTTTCCTTTCCGGAGCCCCGCAGGGTGCTCTCGCTTCACTGAGCTTGCGCTCATAGGCTCCACATTTTTACGGAGATCTGGGTGGCGAGCAAGGAAACGCGGCGAGTGGGCGGGGTGGCGGCGGCGGCGGCGGTTGCACAACGCGGCCGACGGCGTCGCGGGGTAGGCGGGTGGGCGGAGCCCCGCCCGTCAATCGAAAGTGACGCCGAGCCCTAATCGCTCATAAATCCCATGACGCACGAAACGTAATCCGTTATGGACATGGGCTTTCTCGGGCACCGTTAGTGCATCTAGAGTGTGTACCACGGGCCGCGGACACGCCGCCTATCACCAAACGCAAGCAGCAAACTCGCATTCCTGGCAGTTACCCAACGCCAACGCCGGCGCTGTGCCACACCACGTGCGAAGCTTTAATTTTATCCCCTAACACCTGTCGCGTAAGTGTCGCATAACGGTGTGCACACTGGAGAGCTTTCGTTCCGTGTGGCGAGCTGTACTTTGCCGCCAGCTGCGAGGTGGCCGTCACGCTTAGCACACAGCCTGCAAACAAATCTGCAGTTCCCACGCCAAGAATACTGCACTATCATTAATATCTTCCTTACTGTTGAGAACAAACGCAGCATTCGCGAACTTGCACCGATACGACATTTGGGCATAAGAAAGCAAGTTCCCAAGATGCACCTACGAAGGTCCTGTTAACTTGCAACGACTTAAACCAGACTAAATATTCAGTACACTGCCCCGGAGAACGTCTACAATGCCTTCATTTTCAAAAGGAATAAAAGTTTAATGTTAAACTGCTTAAGTAGAAAACGTAAAATAACCACTTAAAACTAAAGGATCGAACTTTAATTCCGCCAACGCAACCAGTAACTTCTTATGACGAACACAAAAAAAAAAATGCAACTAAATAACATTTACATGTTAGTTCGCACTTACAACAATGGTTAAAAAGAGCCGTTTTCCAAAGCGTCACGACTGGCGGAAGGGTGACAATGTGAATGCTCCAAGTGAGAACTCGCGTTTCGAAGGTGCAAATTTACGCGAACCCCGCATAGGTATCGCGCTCACACAAGGCGCGTCACGCGGCGCTCGCGATTCGAAGCGTTGCAAAAAGGGGCGTTGGCGACTATGGCAGGTGCACGCTCGCTTAGCTTCGGCGACCGCGGGACATTTGCGCCGGCCCACCCGCGAGGCCGTCGCGCGGCTGCAGAGCGGGTCCAACCAGCACTGCATTTCACGCCTACCTTCTCCACAGCTGGCAAGACTACGTTCGAGCGTTCCAGGATGGCGGGAATGATCAGAAGGGCTAACAAAGAATTTGCAGAGCGCTTTCCCTCTGAGGTATCTCCCTACACATGGATTGTAATTGCGCGGTACGTCGATCCTCGAGGCTGTGGGAACAATATGAAGTTGCGGTCTCGTCTCGTGTACTGAGACCTACGTGGGAAAACATGCTACGCAAGTTGCTAGTACATATATGTACGATTTCAAATCTTCACGGATGAGGACGTTGCTCAATTGCAGGGAAAGTTCAGACGACCGTGACAAGGAAATATATTTATTAGTCTCGCATTCAAGGTATCAGTTTTCACTTTCAACATATTCTCTATTACTGACCCAGCGAACTGGAATTTTACAATTTATTTCCTTACGCTAACCAACCCACATAACATTCATTAGAAGTGTCTTAGACAACTTCAGGTTTATTTTTTCATCGGCATCCTTCTAACAGAGTGTTTCACAGTTCTCAAACATTTCTTCTCCCAAACAATCACATTAGAATCAATCCCCATTTTCGACACAACGTACTTGGCCAGCGAGAAAGGAGTAAGTTAAAAGAGAATTGGTCCAGACGGTAGCGGAGAAATGGCTGAAGACACGCTCGACGCCCAGCTCGCCGCATTGTGTGCAAAACGATACAGTAGCGCCACGCCTTTCCTTTGGCCGAGACCGCGAATGAGACGATCTGTATCATCGAAGTAACAGTAGGAGGCTGGGATTACCATTCTAAATTCTCCTTTTTACGATCTTTGATTTCACTATAACCGTACACAACTGAATAACAAAATTAAAGTAATACTACAATATAATACAAAATTGATACAATCCATCACTTATAACAACACTGAATTCCAAATTGACATGTAAAGAGAGAAAAACTAAAATTTTATAAAAGACACTTGTAAATCATTTCGTTTACAGCAGGGGCCACATCGACCACCAAAACCTTCCCCTTGCTATAGACCTATCTCAATGGCGGAGAGAAAACGGAAGCCAAGGATCAAATTCCGATTCTACTGATATTCGACAACAATCACGCAGAGATGGTACGAATGTTTTCCCACGTCAGTTCGGTTCGCGAGGACTCGATCCCCGAACACTACTCCGCTGCTCAATTACAATTCGCAATTGCAATTGCAATTACAATTAAATCCAGACTGCTTTGAACTCTCCCAGCGAGAAAGTACGCCGCTCCAGAGCACTCGGGCTGCAAGCTCGTTCCACCCGGGTCGTAACGTGTGTTAATGCCGCATTATCTCCCAGGGAAGGGTGGAGAGATATGATCTCCCATTACGCAGCTCTTCTTCCGTTTCATGACCTTTAACACCTCAATATCGCTTCCATTACAAGAGCTCGCAAATACAAAGCCGCGCTGTCAATGGATAATGCGCGAACCATTAGCATGACAATGACGCCACGCATGTGCGGGACCCGACAATTAACAATCCCGCCCCAACATCATTCATCCACGAACGACACGATCTGTTCTGAGTAAAGGTACTCCGTAGATATTGGATCTAAAGAGCACATAACATGCGTCTTCAATAACGAAATATTACATTGAATTATTCCATAGAACCATTTATTACAGTGTGTTTTGTTTTTAATAATACGTCGCGCCTTGCATGTTTTCGGGCATATAAAGAAAATGTGTGTTGCGGGGTTACCTGGACCGCCGGGACGTTAGGTTAAGTGGATCGATCCAGTTACCCCTCCCTTTTTTCCCGAAAGTAGTATTTGTAGATTTGCAATTAAGTGACATCAATTGATGCCCTGAGCTATCTCCCCCGGACCAACCAAAATGCTTTTGTTTCAATAGTAGATATTGTTACAAAGTTCCCATGCCAGCTGAAGGACGGCAGGGGAATATTTAAAGACATGATTTATTTTAACGTGAATTTGGAAGAGTACAATCTTCGCTAAGCATTTTCTACATGTGAAGAAAAAATTTAAGGAAATGTGTAGAATAATTTATTTTTCATTAAAACGTCAATGTTATTTTCAAAATTTATTTCGGTCTACTTAACCTTACCGGTTAGGTAGACCTATTGCAAATGAATAAAAATTCCATATTTGACAACAACTGTGGGCACAATAACGATGTTTGTTCCCACAATATAAAAAGAGAACGTCACTGAAATATCGTGTGAAATTTCACGTGCATAGGTAAAGTAAATATCATTTTAAAGCAAATTTTAAATTAAGTGGACTAGTTAACCTAACTCTCTCCTACTGCTTAATCAACTGTTGGCTCGTCTCCACGCGCATCTGTTTCTGCATACGTAATGGCGGGGAGTATGGAGCACCCCATTGTGCACACACATCTAACTTCAAATTCTCATGATTATCGGTGTGTAGGGTCCCCGTGACAGACCTGTAGCCTTCTCTAACCATCAAACGTGATTCATGTCATTGACGCTCGCCATTATCAAGTCATTGACGCGCTGGGCTTTGCTTGGTTGGCGCGCAGGTGTCGGACGCCCAGCGCTTTTGCGTTTTTCAGCACAGTCCCTGGCGTCTTCGAACTCCGATATCCAACGAAACACGGATCTGCGTCTTGGTAATGACTCCATGCCTACTATCCTCCTGTGGATGTCTGAAGCAGTCACTCCCCTCCCGAAAAACCACACTGTCCACCGTTGCCCTTCCTTGTCTGCTTTCGTACTGTCTTATCCGTATTGTCCACCAGCTTTCTGGAAAGCCGGAACAATTACTGTTGCAATGAGCTATGTATGGAAAGTAGCAACACCATCTGTTGGATTTAGACAGTACTATAGTCTATCTTCACCTATCCGTCGACCCAAATTTCAAAGAGCTAGATTGCAAAAGTTATAGAGGGAGTACCAATCAATATTGAACGAACTAAATAAAAGCAATCTAGAATATGTACAAAGATAAAGAAGGTAGTTATTTCATGAAACTCTTGCACTTTAATTAGTAGAAATAAAAATTAATACTTACTAATGAAATTTACCAGTCTTCATTATCCTACATGAACGGTTAGTGAAATTGTCAGTTAGGCAGATTCTATTTGATAACCCTCCCCCCCCCCCAAAAAGTGCCCGCCACGCCGCGCGCGCAAAAGCGTGGCATGCGCGCATCCTGAGAGCAATGCGGAGCGGCGTGTCGCAGCGTGGGTGTTCGGAGGGTGGAGGGTGGGGCGCGGTGGGGGGAAGGTTGTCTTACTTTCGCCAGTTGGCCGCCGGCAACAGGAAGTGCTTGCTTTGTGCGAATGCAAACAGAGCGCTCGGGCGGCGGACGGTAGACGGAGACGTTTGCTCCGTGTCACTCGACTCGCACTGCTCTGGCTTGGCCATTGCCTAATCTCTCAGCGGTCTTCTCGGCCTAATGTTTCTTCAAACCGTAATAGCTCGTTACGGCTAAAAAAGCGCAAAACAATTTTTCTTTGTCTTTCGAAGTCTGTTTCATACAAATAGTATAGCTACAAATATCACTGTCAAAAATGATGAGGCGTTTGTGAATCAAGACGTTTTTGAAATTATTCTTTTTAGAATGCAGTTATGAAAGTTTTGTGACACACTCGTGACGTTTGACTGTTTTGTTCTTTTACAAATAGCTCTTATTGCGACTCCACATTTTCCCGTCTCGGGGCCGTTTGAGGGCTCGATTGTCAACCTTACTACGGATCGTATCATCGTCTCTTGCTCGTCCGTTGCGGTGGAGCACGTCACATGGGCCTTTTCGTGCTAAGGAGACCGTTTAAGACACACTGGCACCGCCCCAGAAAATGAAACAAAATACAACTAAGAAAGCTTAATCACGTATTATTTTAATGGAACTAATGAATATATTGAAAGGGATAGATCAAGATTTCGTTAGTTTTGCGATAAGTACTTCTCTCCTGGTATTTCAAACAAGTGCATATGTAAGCAGTGTAATGAATGGATGACAGTAAAGTGTGAGCGGATTCCCTTGAAGTAACAGGTAAAATACACACCACACCAAAGTGAATGTCGCTTATGCTAAATAGCACACATGCACGGGTCGTGTCTTGAAACCTGTCCTCCAGCAAGCAGTTCCGTCAAAGCACATTGCGCCCGCCTGCCTCCGCAGGAACCAGTCAATCAAGCGAATGCGTCGCCGCCCACATGGCGCCAGCCGGCAACTCGCCCGCCCGGCCGAACAGCCCCGAATCCTGTCGCCGGTTGACTCACGTTGTACGAGCCAGTCGTCGAAGTGCGACCCTGGCATATTTGCTAGTTGGGCGACAGTGTGGGCGAAGGAGGTAACACACTTTTTTTATATTTTAAAAACCCTGTGAGAATACATAATGGGGAACCAGAGTGTCTAGAACCCGAGAGCCCTAACAGAGAAGACGGGAAAGCAGTTCAAATGGTAGTAGATATATAATCGAGAAGAGTACATCGCAGGCTAAATGTTTCACAAACGTTACAATTTAAATGAGGTGAGAGATGAAGAGTCATCGATCTAAACAAATAATCAATTCGAAAAGAGGCGCGACTAATTGAACGCGTTATCAATAGGCATCCGGGTTAGAAAAGAAGGCGCGCATCGATCGGCGTCCCCGCAGCGGCGGAGCGAGGCGCGGGGCCAAGACGCATCGCGGGCGAGCGGACGGCTCGGCGCCTGGCGCTGGCACAGCGCCGCCCGCCCAGCCACCCCCTGCAGCCCTGGCCACTGACCCCCAATGACCCCGCGACGCACGTGAGCGGCCCCACGCGCCACCCGACAACGGTGGGTGGCGAAAGGCGCACGGCGGCGGACAGAGGGGACTAGGCCCAAGATACGAACTCCGCGACTGCGAAGTCCGTTTGCAAAACGGGAACAATGGCGGCGCCAACTGGCATCTTGGGTGTTGTCCTGACGGGGGAGGTACGTAATTCGTTTGTTCCACTTTACTAGCAGCGGTCGACTCGACAATCGAACGGGTGGGAACCTCGCCCTGCTCTGGAAAGAGATTCTTGTCATTGATTACGCGGGTCACGAAAACTCCTATGATGGATTGCAGAAGTTGCACAGAATGCTGAGTTCTGGACTGGTGGAGTACAGATGTGTATCGTTAATTTTCATTCATATCACAGAGAAAACTTATTTCTTGTTTCAGTTCTGCTCTCGCACTTGAATGTCGATTACAATTCGATTATACGTTTTCTATATGAGCAACGTACTACAATTTTTGCGAATTATGTTTTTACTAACATCAAGAAATAAAAGTATTTAATTTTATTTTATAAGTTTTTAATACCAACAATCAAAAATCAACCAGCGTGAAATTTCATTACAAAGTTTCGCTCGCATTTGTTCCCCAAGTCAGTGCCTAGGATAAGTTCCTATTGTCCATAGAAATGCTCACTCAGCTCAGTTTCTGCCGAGACCAAAGTAGAACGATCTCCCCGAAGTTACGACGTCGTTGAAATTGTTTACATCAGAGTTTTTCCTCTGTGCGGAATCCGCGCTGTTACTCGTGCGCTAACGACCACTTGGAAAGAGCATCAACAGCGGAACGCGCGCTTGTCCGCTCAACGACCTATTCTCCGGCCCAGAAGCCGCAACTCCTCGATGCGATCGTCGCAACGGACGCAAGGCCGTCCAAGGTGTCAACACACGGACGGAACAACGAAGGTACGCATGAGAGGTTCCGGGGAGGACAACAGCCGAGGGCGGCATCGGCCAAGGAGCCAACGGCCTCCGCGCGTGTGCGAGGTCGGGGGAAAGCGGAGGTGCCCCTCCTTCCTCGCGATAAGGCACCTCGCCGGCCCCACATTTCACAACGCGACGCCGGGCGGACCAGAGTCGACAACTATGGTAACCGCAATTACGGCACGGAAAACCTACAGGAGAGTTAGATGTAAAGTTGAGACTATTCTGACTTCAAGAATGAGCACGTTATATTAGTTTATCAAAGGCATGCTTGAAAGATGCAGATGCGCTGCAGTTAACAGTTTTAGGAACCTTCAAGGAGGAAAATTTAACTAATTGAAAGGGTTCTCTCTTGCCAAAAGGAAATAAAAATTTACGTTTAGTACAAGAACCTCTGGACAGCGAAATAAGAAGGTATACAAAACACACGAAAATCACAGATTACTGTGACAAAAACTGATTTGGTGGTTGAAAGTGTGGTAATTGTTTCCAAATGTTTATCTGCACGTGTATATAGTACCAAATTCCATCAAATATCAAAACACACGCGATCGAATACGGTCTGCATCGTGACATTATGCAATACCACGCAGAAACGCGTTCGTGCTTCTCAACTGAACGCAAGTCGATCGTGTCTCCGGCGCCAGACCCCGTGCCTTTCGCCGTCTCTCCGATTGATACCGGTCAGCAACTTCGCGAGCGGGCGGGCGGGCGGGCGGGCGGGCGGGCGGGCGGGCGGGCGGGCGGGCGGGCGGGCGGGCGGGCGGGCGGGCGGGCGGGCGGGCGGGCGGGCAGTCGCGGCCCCGCTGTGCGCGCTGGCTCCGGTTACGTAAAAGTAAGGCAGTGGGCGGACAGCAGGCGCGAACCCGCCGCCGGCGCCGCCGCGCGACCGCCTCAGCTGACCGCCCGCGCCCGCGCGCGCGCCGCGACACCGCAGCCCCAGTTAGCTCGAGCGACCGGCGCGCGCAGCCGCCTTGCGCAAGGCGCACGGACCCGCGAACGACCCGCCGGGCCGGCCACTCTAGCAGACGCTGGGTGTCCATTCGGAGAGCCATATCGAACGGCGGAGAACAGACAAATGGACAGGCATTACGACGTCTGTTGGTACAGTCGTTTTTCAAGTAAAGGACATTGGGGAAGCACCGTTACCACCGGATATTGCGAAAACGTTGTGAAATTTATTCACGTATTCCCCTTGTTTACGGCATCTTGAGAATAGAAGGACGGTACTGAAATAGAAGCACGGTATCCCTACCAGACGTAAAGACAGTATATAAAGTAATAAACTCTAGCAAAAAGGAAGGAATCGCACTGGGCCGGCCAATGCACACCACTCACTGAGACCTTCACTACGTGTTTCACTTTAGAGTCGTAAAGCGACACAAATTGCTCAGCCACCACAAATTGCAGTTTGCTCCTGGCATGTCCAAGAAAAAGCAAACGTCCTCTCCCGAAGGCTTTATTTGAAACTGAACCATTTTCTCGCCGCCCTCCACACACCTGCCCGCTCCGGCGTACGTCCGGAGAAATCGCGTGCGAGGCGGCGCGCAGATCGACGGGTGCGGACGGTGACGAGGGGGAACAGCGGCCGCGCCGTCGAAGCCGTCGCCCCCGGGGTTTCCCTGCGAAGGTCGACGGGCGAAAGTGTGGAGAATCGAATCGACTCCGGGGCGGTGCAAGCATCCAACCAGCAGCTAGCTAGACAACGGGCAAACCGAAGACTCAGGGAGGTAGGGAGGGAGTACGGCCTGTGGGCGGAATGACCGCGGTGGGCGTGGCAGCAAGACGAATCCGCGGAAATGGGCGAACGACTTTGGAAAATACAAAAGAACGAAGAAAAAAGCATGCCCCACCTATTATATAATGTGAGCTCTCTTCAACTACTCTAATATATATATGAGCTCCTGAGCTATCTTTCAGTAGTTTATATGAGTTTTACATTAGCTCATTCGGAAAAGCCAGAGCTTGTGCTCTGGATTTACGAAATACGGTAAGTTCGAGTAGCTCTTAAAATGGGATTAAAAGACTTGGCACAGCGAACGAGATCACAATACCAAGCCAACATTATATTACGAACAAGAGCGAGAATGACTGTCTATTACAACGCAATAAAAGAACATTTTTAAGTGCATATTTTTATTATTATTATTTTTCGAATAATTTAGAGTAAATTGTGGACATGTCACACGTGACACGTAACGCACCAAGTGAACACACAACCAATCATATGGGATACTGAGGTGGGGGGTCTAGGCTGATTCAAGAATTTCGTGAATAAATTACAATAATTTTTAAGTTTAGTTAAACGCAGTTTATTCGCTACCAATTCTATTAAGATTATTTAGTCGCAGTTTCTTTTAAATTGCCTTTAGACAATAACTAAACAATGACAAATGAGTTTTTGAAGTAATAAGTTTATCGTCACTTAAACATTACAGAACTTGCTTTAGAGATCTCAGAATCATCGCGCGTCTGCCGAGCGGAAGAGGGCTCGTCAGACGTCGTGGAGAGGCGCCGCGCGTCAGTGCAAAGAACCGGCCTGGGGCGCACGAAGGCCGACGGACGATCGCCGCGCCGCGCCGCACAGGGCTGCGCCGAGCTGCGCTGTGGGCGAAAGTGTGGAGGATCGTCAATGCAGGCGGCGCCGTCGCTGCACTGCGCTGCGCTGTGCTGTGCGAGGGAAGGGGAAGTCGCCAACGATGAGAACTTAAAGAGAGCTTACTTCACTCAGCCATGACATACGTTTCGTTTGCGGAGGAATAACAATCACCACCTCCCGAAAAAATACCATCAATGCTCTAGACGAGTTTTGAGCTAACATAATATATCTGGAAGTGGAATGTCAGGAATGGTAAATGGCATTAATATGACGCAAACACAGCAACTTCGAGCAATTGCATTGGAACTTTCACGAATGGCGGTTATCTCCGCTACTATCAACACAAGAACAGATAAGAAAACGAATCTTAGTCACCCAGACAAGTCTAACTGGAGGAAGTGCACGAGAAAGTACTCAATCGGCATATTTCCCTCAATTACCTTGACCCGTCAAGAGTTTTTACAGGGAGCCAGCAGTAATTCGGGCAGTGAGGGCGTTTAAGGTCGCGAGGACAGACGTGGCGTCGTAAAAGGGGACACTTCCAGCGTCCGCCAGGAGACACGAACACCTGCGTGGCGCGCTTTTTCGCCGCTTTACGGCCTAATGACGCGGCGCCCGCGGCCCTCGCGCGCGCCCACGAACTATCGCCACGGGTTCTCCGCGCGCACGGTCGCTCTGCATTCCTCACGAAAAACTCGCCCTAGTTCAACAAATACGGAACGGTGGATACGGAAAGAAGCATCACCGTACCCCCAGCGATTTTTACATACATTCAATAATACTAGCCTTCCACTCATGTGTTATTTTCAAACAAATTAAAATATTAAAAAAGCATTGTTCGATTAAAAAATAAGAAAATTAGGATGAATATAAATATATGTTGTCCAATGTCAATTACCAAATCAAATACCCAATCGCTAGTATTTTCTGTGGAAATATGGAAGTCTTGCCATTACATACATTCTGTGAGCATATCACACCTACGGATGCTACAGCATTGCCAAAATATGATTATGCCCATATGTTCACCAATGACCCAGTTATAAGCCACTGGGTCGCGTCACTTTCCCTGCCTGGACGCAAGGCTGCACCACAGCACTTTGGGGTGTTTCGCCAGTTTTCTCGCCGCGCTAGGCCAAGGACGACGCGGTAAAATAAACTCATTTGTTTACAATGTCGTTTGTGTACACGACCCTTCACGAGCTTCCGTGAAAAGAATGCGAACTGCCTTCAAAACCACTAAACATACACTAAGAATTACATTTAATGTGTCTTGAAAATGCGGTCGAGATACCTTCCTTTGGAACGCAGTTAATGTCACGTTTTATGGGAGAGACGTACTTTGTAGACGCTCCACTCTTCCTCTGAAAAATAAAATAGCATTTTTAACTCTTTCTCGTATCCACACTACAAAACTAAAGCGAAAAAAATATAACGAGTTTGAGAAAACAACTAATGTTCATGGAAGAAATGTCGCTAATTCTGCGTACCTTCATGAACTTCATACCTGCAGCCGTGAGGTTTCTGTAAAACTCGCCCCTCACACAATTTTACAAACGATTGAAACGAGTAAAAGTATCTTTTAAACGCGCAATATAATGGAAAGGCAATCAGTGCAGGCCGTGCGGTGGACCGTTGCGCGAGCAGCGAGTGCATGCTAGCGGCATGTGCGGGGGCGGGGGCGGGGGCAGGGGCGCGAGCCGCTAGAAAGCAGTGCGGGGCGTCCGCTGCACCCAAGCCGCCTCGCCGGGCGAGTGAGCGGTGCACCCACGGGCGGCGTGACCACGCGAGGCGGTATTTCGAGCCGAGGGGACCGTGGCGGCGGTGGCGGTGGCAAGCGGTTGCATCAGGTCCAACCGGCTGGCTGCGACCCGGTCTCGCCGCCACCGCGTTCTGACTCACACACACACACACACACACACACGACAGCGAACCTGTGAAGCGTGTCGCACTGGATTGCCAATAAGGATCATGAGGCGCGTGAATCGCGGAGAAGAATCTTTCGATCATACACGTTGAGACAACACTGGAGCTAGAATCCTTCTGGAATAAAACAAGTACCCCAGGATAAAGCTGGTCTCTCCAAACAACGGTAATTCGCGGTATTCGCTCAGAGGGATTTGACGTGTCCGCACAATTCAAGAAGTTCTTAGATATTTCAGTGATTCCGAAATATGAAATGACCCTTGTCGCAGACCTTTGCTGCGAGTATATGTGCAAACAAGATGAATAGTTTGATTCGATAAAAGAAATACTTTAATGCCAGATTTCTAGTGGCATAGCTAGTTAGACCGGATGAACGAAATTCGCATCCGTAGACATTACTACACACTTCAGTAAACACGCTTTCAATATCCAAGTTTCTTGAAACCTTCGTTGCGTAAAACACTTTCAAATGAAAATAACTATTTTTTGATCCTCATTTTTCGAAGTGATTAAAAATGTTGATAGTTCATCTTCAGTTCATCACAAAACACAATAGTAAAATATATTAAGAACATATCTACATTATTTTCAACCAAATTAGATTACAAATACGGATGCACAATGATTTCGAACAAATTACAACAAAACAGTAAGAAAATGAACTTTCAAGGCACATTTAAGACGTACGAGATGTACTTCACATAGCAATTGAAGTGCTCTGGCTATATATTTTGAGAGTGTAGACCTTAAATGAGCATGACAAACACTTCGATTCAAATTTTATAATAATTCAGAAGTAGCAGGTTTTGGCTTCTCAAAGGTAAAAAGATGTCATTAAGCTGTGCGGCTCGAGTAGGTTTTAACAGAACTTTTTATAATTGTTTGTATCACAGCTGTTACAACGAGTTTGAAAACTCAAGGATGCAACGTTAAGAAAAGTAAGACTTTCCCGACCCAATATTTTAATTGTTAAAACATTACATTATGAGAATTCGATATTTTGAAACCTTAAAGATTTACACAGTTGAACTTATCGAGTGCAAGAACAGTAATCTAATCGTTTTAGAAAGTAGAAAACTAGGAAATAGGATTCATGCTTCAATAGATACTTGTAAGCGCGAATCGGAAACACATTTTCCCATTGCCTCCTGGACCAACAAGAACTCTACATAGCCCACTCAGCCATCGTCCGACAGTAAGCGGTCGCTTGATCATTCTAGCACATGCGTGACCGAAGAAGTCGAAATGGGGTAGATGGACAGCGTTAGTGGGCTGTAGCCGAGAAGCCGCACGAGCAGAGGACCTCGTCACATGAAATGCGCAGTGGGGGCCCTTTTCTTTTGAATTAATGTGCATCCATCGTGTTTGCTCTAGATATGCTACGGGATTTCTAAAAAAACAATGTGTTCGTGTCGATTGCAAGGAATCGGATCATTCTTAATTAATGAAATCAATATTTTATAACTCCTAACACCCCCAAGGCTTGCTTTCGGATACTATTTACAAAATACTATTCCGTTGTAGCCTGTTTTATGAATCGTTTGAAATAACTGATCACGTGTTGATCGGCCTCACGTATTAAACGCGTGTCCCCAGAAGCCGGCAAGTGAACAACGCATCTTTATGAGCATCTCCCCGCTGCCTGACCTTTCACTTTCCGAAGCACGTGGACCGCTTTAATTGCGGGAGGGCGGGGCAACGCCTCGTAATGTTAGGCGGCAGGCGGGAGGGCTGTTCGTTTTCGGAGAACGTGTGGCTCTCGCATGGGAGGCCGCGATGTGCCGCCACGATAACATTAACATGCGGAGCGCTTCAAGGTTTTAACGGAGACTGGAAATTATAGGGAGGCAGGCTGCACGGACGGACTCTATGCCCAACGGCGTCCGGCGTCGCGACCGCGGGCGAGCTGCAGCGCTGTCACGCAAACGCTTGCGCGTCCGGGCCGCGCCGTGGATTTTTGTGAGAGCTTTTTTGGAAGGCATGCTCGTGAAAACGAGGGGAGTCGGCCGCTATCGTCGTATTTCCGTTGTTACGTAACGGGAGCGCAGCAACAAGGAGAGAATTAACGTCCGAGAGCTTTTTGTGATGCATTCGCGAAAATGAAAACCTGTTATTAGAAGTAGGCGTTATGCAAGCGGGACCTGCAACGCTCAACGAGTTTTCTGTAACTGTTGAGCGAGAAACAAGAGTACTAGATTTATAAACTAGAAAACAACAATCGAAGCAGAATTTAACAAGATTTACCCGTAAGGGTTCTGAATTATTCTTTATTTTCACATTTTACTACAGCTCGCGGTTAATAATGCTTTACTTTCAACTTTTCTAATAAAGACTTCCACATTTTCCGTTGGGAAAAATTTCCCAGACATCCACAACAACTATGTACTTTTCCAATACTCCCCCCAAACGAAAGCTTAAGAGTAAGGAGGGATAAATCTTGTTATTAAAAATGGATACAAAGGTAGTATATCTGTAACATGTGTATCCCATTTGTCAACACTTGAATACATCACTTTTGTTTCTTCCACGAAACGCAGCCCACTGAACGCCCACTTCACGACCGCGAACATCTGTACAAAACGTGTATTACAACGGCTTCTCTGTGACTCTGGCCGCCCCCGCGCGGGCGGCGCGCGCATGCGACCATTTCGCACAGGTGAAAACACTTTCGCTCGGAACGACGCCTCGCGACGCCTCTGTCCCTTTCAGCGGGCCATGTCTCCAGGGCAGCCAGCGCGTCCCACGGACGGCTCTCGCGGCGGTCGCGTGGGAACGACGCTTTGCTCTGCCGATGCACACAGGCAGTCATCCAGTCGAGTGCCACGCTTGTTTGCCAGCGGCTTCAATTGACAAGGAATTAACCATAGAGTGAAATTTAGAACCAATTTCTCTCACACATCTAGATGTCCCGCCATACGACATTGGTAACGTCCGGTTTCCCGTACATATTGTTAGCCAGCTAATCTACCAATTACCTGATGTATCACTCGAAATGTTCAAGGATATTGAAACAAGTTTCTTTGGCGTGTACAATGACCAGAAATTCCGATCTACTGTACATCCAAACGATGTCCAGCGGAGACAACTTCATTACGAAAAGTGAAAGTGAGCTGTTCCGCACGACAGTACAGTCATTCGGTTTGCCCTCGCCCAGGTATCCCACCCCTTTCACGTCAATTAACATGAAAACAATCCACGCACTTTTAAAGCAGTCGTCATTACCTCCAAGCAAAACTCTGGATTCTTTCGTTTTCACATGGCTCTCCACGACACGCAAAGAGCTTCTCGGCTTAACTCGCCGGCCCCCCGAGAATGCCAGCAGTGAGAAATCGCAGGTCACCCGGCGCGCGGTCACGACACGATTCCGTCGCCCCCACGCCGCACACTGCTCGCAAACGAGAGCATGACATGCACATATTTCTTTAAAAACAAGAATATCGCATTCAATTGAGCAACTTTTTTAGAGAAATTAGTAAAGTGTGTTTTATGTCTTGGGCATGTTTAGCGCGTTGTATGGTATAATACTATTTTTCAGCTGCAATATATGCAACTCCTGCAAAGATAAGGGCAATAAATAAGTACAACACAAATTACATATGAAACATACTACGCTCATGAAGAATATTGCAAAATGAAATTAAAACTTTTATTGTATTCATTATGTAACGAAAACGCAAGTCGTCAAACAACATCGGGACTTTTTCACATATGAAATAAATAGAAAGTTCACATTGAAAGTAAACAGAAACCGTGTAAAAAAGATATCAAACCACACAATCTCCATTTTGTTTATTTTTATTTAATTACATTTTTTGTCGGGTGACTGCCGCTGATTGTCGGCGTAGCCTCGGGCGTAACCGCCGCGCTCTGGTGTCGGCTGTCGCTAGCGGCGGTGGCGCCGCGCCAACTTTTTGAGGCGCTCGCTCGCGTTCTGCGCGGGTGCTCGCGACCCGCTCACCGCCCACAGCTTTCGTTTGCATTCCGCCCACTCGTATAGAGATACACGTGCAAGCCATCGATGCCGACGGAGGAAAAAAAAGATGGCGGGCGCGCGGAACGAGTCACGAGCGGCGCTCGAGAAAAACGGACGGAAGCGCCCGAAAAAGGGCCTCTTGTTCCAACGGCGCCGGAGAAAGTACAACGCCCAACACACGACGGCGGCAGCGGAGGCGGTGGGGCGGGGTGGGGTGGGGAAGAGAAGGCAGGGGGACGAGGTTATGAAGGAAGGCGCCGTGGTGCTTAACATATTGTCGGAGCCACGCCCGCCTAGACAGTAAATAATTTTTCGATCGCATCATCGGTGAATAATGGGAGTGATCAGGCAAATATCAACGAAGCCTACAATTTCGGAGACGATGCGCTCTCGCAAGAGATTAAGAAACAACCAGGGAGGATGCAGGAAGTGCTGAGGACGGAGGGGTACAAAAGACATTAATTCTATTAAAGCTCGAGTGCTGTATTATTACCCAATTGAAGAGCCAGCTACGAGACGCCAGACCAGAAAGAATGGAGAGCAACGTAACGGTACAATTACGGCACGGGGGAAACAATAAGTTGAAGATTGTGTAGTTAAGATAAACTCGTGGTGCTACAGAAAGGCACAGACTTTCTCGTACTAGTTAGTTTTCTAAGTTCTTTGGTCTGTGCTAGCTTTTCGATTTGCCCCATCCTCTTGCAGCTGCCATCTATCGACGTCCAAAGTACTTTTTTCCTATCAATTTTCGGTTTCCTAATGGTAGAACCGAAATATTTGTTTAAGAATCTTATAGAAGAAACCTCGTCCTTTATGGAAATTATTGTTGAACAATTTGGAGCCGTTTTTAAGAAAATGAAAGCGTTACTGTAAATGTGAAATTTCAAGCCCTTTTTCAGAGAAAATTTTGAGTTTTCACAAAACCACTGGAAGTCATTGGAAGCACTTCCACTCAGCTAAAAAACCAGCACAGTAAAACGAACACAAGTAAGGAAACTAGAAAGAGACTGCGACGGACATCAGGACAATCAACCGAAGAAGCGACTTTATGGGTCGGACCGGAAATGGCCCGTTCATTCCACAATGAGGTAGTGTAGTGTGGATCCGCCACGAATGAAGGCGCCACTCGGGTGGGCAATGGGTGGGGCGGGGTGGGGCGGGGCGAGAGTGAGACGATCGCGGCGGAAGCAGCTTCCCGCCACACCCCACCTGCGCCGCCCGTTTATTACGGGCGAGAACTGTCGGCACGCACGATCTCCCTAACGAGATCAAAGCCACGTAACGGACGGCGGGCGCCGAGACGCCCGCACCCGCCGTCTCTTCCACGGCCGCCTTCCCTTTCATCCGCTCCTCTATTTTCAACACTGCGGTCTGCACGTTCAGCCTCCTCGCCCACTATTGTCATTATATTCAGCCATCAATTCAAACCATTTCTCAACACTTTACAATATGCTTCAAAGGGCGAATCAGAATAATCAAGAATCGAGCGATACTTCGAAAATAAATTAACTCAAATCAACTACCAATATGGTATATGCGAGAATGAGCGGGCCCTAAATCTTCAGCCAAACTACCCATGCGTCCTGCGAACTTCCGCCGTCGACCCAATCTCGCGTCTCCTTTTGCCACCGCCTCCCGTGCAATCTCCGCCGCCACGCTGACCGCGGGCGCTGCCGCCGCCTCTTCCTGCGCCTCCACTCGGGCTGCCCGCGGCCGGATGAGGACCGGACTGACGCTGCAGTAAAACTGCTGCTGTTTCTGCTGCTCGACGTTGCTTCCGCAAGAAAAACTGCGCGGTCCAGCCGGTCGCTTCTCTCAGAGACCACCCCCTCCACCTCAGGCGGATGTGCATGCGTTACAGGTGTGCGTGCAATCACGCACGCGAGAACGTGCGCTCTATCAGACATCCAGAAAGCAGTGCAAGCGAATTGCAACTCTATTGGCGTTATAACACGTTTCCAGAATCAACATTTTCACTTCATTACTGTTTCTCAATACTGCAGGGCAGAAACGCCATGCTGGACTCAGTATGTCGACCGTTCAGAAAATGGATATTCCACATTCACGCGTACGCATTGCGTGCAAAAATACTCATTGCAAACATTTCTAAGCAGCTCGGCAGAACTATATGAAATCAGCGCAATAAGGACTAAAGTATTATCATCATTGTCGTTAATAAGGGGGGATTCATAGCATCAATGAGACTCGGTGAAGTCTTAAAAAACTAAAAATGAGGTACGAATTTCGCATTATCCATGTACCAAAGATTTTCTTGGGTTGTTCCATCTTGTAATAGTGAAGAAAAAGAGCTAATCTCCCAAACAGAAAACTAGTACATGAACTCAACTTTTAAATCTTAAGACATCGAAATGCTAGATCATAAAATTAATCAGTAACATTACATCAGCAACAGGCATTAATACCTGTTAATACCTAATACCTACCTAGTACAGTTAATTATTTCAACTAATGACTAACAGCTAACTTCGTTATACACCTGAAACACCAAGCACAAATCACTGGCAACTGCAGTCTAGAGCTGCTAAAGCATCTATATTGCGATCAGAAAAGAAACGTCGGAAAATCCAATGAATCATCACTCCGGAGGCGATAAACTTTATACAGAAACTTAAACCACAATATCTGAAGACTGGTCTCAGTGGGACAATAGGTTAATAACTATGTAGCTGCCGAACGTCGAAAGCATAGGAAGTGAAGATGGCAAATAGATGCGGAGGCGTAAACAAAATTGTAGCAATCAACTTAGCAACAATCGCTGCTGCACGTCCACACTCCTGCGGGCGTCGAGCCAGCGACCGTGACGTCACGCACCGTCGCCAGCGGTGAGACCACGCGCGGGCAATCCCAGCGAGGCGCCACACGCGTGGCGACGACACAGACCTTGTGCGGCGCGCGCCCGCGGACGCGAAAGGGAAAGTCCCGAGGCGACGTCACCCGCGAATAGCAAATTGCCGCCGGCGCTGGCCCGGTGACTGCGACCCCGGACTGCCGCTACTCCTGCTGTTGCCGCTTTCGTTTGGCGACGGGCCGACTACCCACCTACCAGTCATCATAAAGCTGTTAACAAAAGCAGCGCAGGCGGAGGCGGAGGCGGAGGCCGGTAAGGCCGGCGGCCTCGGGGCACGTGAAAGCGCGCGCGCGATGCAAAGCAGAGCAGAGCAGAGCTCAGCAGCGGCAGTGGCAATGCGCGCTGAACCGCGGGGCGGCGACAGCGACGGTGATGGAGGGCGAGGGTGAGGGTGACGGCGGTGCAACGCCCAAGAGAAAGGGCTCGGCGCGGCGCCGCACCGACACATCTGGAGCAGGCGGCGCCCGCCAGCGAGCAAGGTCGACCAGGGAAAGCGCCAACGCGATACAGACTACGCTCGGCGACTAGCGGCAAAATTCGCAAGTCGCGCGTGAAAGTCATTTCTGGAGCTGTTAGCGGGTTAAGAGGGCGATGTATTATTCTCAATCGCTGAAGGTAACGCGAATGACTCCAGATTACCAAAATGGAATAACATGTCTCAAAAACCGACGGCATTGTGTCAGTAATCACAAGTCTGTTTCATACACTTACAAATCCTGAAAATACTACTTTTACACAAAAAGACAAAGCTGACAAGCGCCCAGCAGTGGGGCCGATCAAGCACAGACCGCGAAAAACAGGAAACGCGAGAAATACGAACCCAGGCTCGAACCAGTCAGCGCAACTCAGGTCTACGCCGACCCTCTACAATGGAAGCTGTACTCGCCGAATGCGGGACGTCCAGACTGGGCGTTCTTGAAATCTCGCGACAACCGTTACGCCGCGGTCGGAGCGAAAGGCTGGATCACTTACGCAACGCGACATACCTCCAGGTCGTGAACCCCGCGAAGGACACTATAAATGAGTAGGATTTTGCCTAACTGCTCTACGCGGACATGATTTACATGTCCACTGAATGCCCGAAGTCATGAACTCTGCTATCGTTAGCGTTTTAATAACCCTGTTTTCGATACGGACAATCTTTAAGGAGTTTCTCAGGTAAATACTATTTTAAATTGTAAAATAACTGACGAGCATACCAGAGGCGAAACCCGTGAATACAGGACATGTATATCTCCGAAGTGTAATTAACAAGAGAACCTACGACGATTGCGGAGAAGTAAATTCAACACAACGATATAGACTGTTCAGAATTTACTTCGATGTGTGATTAATGGGAACTTATATTTGATCGCTTGCCACAACGAGAAGACTTTTTTTTTTTTTTTTTTGCGATTCCGCGAATACATTTATAAAATACTTGCGAGGCGACGAACGTCACTCACAATAGGCATTGCCGACACCGACAAGGAGTTCAAAAAGCAACTAAGCCTCCGTCGCGGCGCAGTGCCCACGTGCGCGGGGCGCCCGCAGCCTTCCGCGCCAGCCGGCGGCTCGGCTCGGAAGGTCGGCCGTTCTCGTGACCCGCACCGCCCCTCGCCCCCACCCCCTCCTCGCAGGCCACGCCTACTGATTGGAACGGCGCGTCTAGACGACCAAGGCTGCCCGCGCGGCGCGGGCGAGGCGGAGGGCCTTTTTGTTTGCATCGCGGCAATTTCCTTCACCTCCCACCGCCGAATTTACAGCGGGGCGTTATGAGCTGCCCCGGGGGGCCCGGCCCCTTCGCTGCGCCGCGGGGACACATTCCGGAGCAGACAGACTGCGGGCGGTCGTACCACACGCGCTTGCCGAACGGGCAGACGGCGTGAGGTTGAAAAAAAGGCGGGCGCGCTGATTGGCGTGGCCAATGAAAGGAGACCTAACGGCCCTCCTGCAGTCTCCATGGTGGACCGGACAAGAGCCTGGCTTCGGGGCCAGTGAGGTGGGAGCGAGGCCGCAAATAGTCCTTACTCGCCCTCGCAGAGAACGGAAAGAGTTCTGTGCCAATCATTAAATGTGAAATTTGCGATCGGCAAACAGTCTAACTCCACTAATAAGCGCTCGTGGGATCGGCGAGTATGCGTGTTCAGGGCTCACACTCTGTGACGACGTATCTTTAGAGAACGTGGGTATGGATCAAGTATTCACGTTCTGTTTAAGAACGTACAACTACTAGCAGAAACGTTTGTGTGTGTGTGTGTGTGTGTGTGTGTGTGTGTGTGTGTGTGTGTGTGTGTGTGTGTGTGTGTGCAGAAACCTGTCACCATACAACATTAAATCTGATGTAAATCATCGCCAAGCATTCCGCTCGAAATTAAGTCTGTTTCGAATTTAAGCATGGCGAGTACTGCCATTTCGACAATCCTCAGAGTATATTCACCACATCTATCTCACTTGAAATGACGAATCCTTTCGCTATCACTCCCAGGCGCATTCCTGGCGCAATCGGCGAACCATCGACAGCCCGCGCACATTCTCCACCCGCCCGCGGCTCGGAACCTGCTGCCCTGGGCCGGCGCGGCGCGGCGCGGGGATAACGGGAAAGGAGCCCGAGCGCCCGCGCCCCGAGACCCAGGGTTCAGGGCGGTTACGCAAGCGGAGCGGGATACGGTCCGACCACGCCTTCCTCTGCGCTCCGCCCCGGGCGTGGCTGTCCGCCGCCCAGCGCCGCCAACCCCTCACTCGCCCCGGAGCCCACGCCGTCGCAGACTCTAGATTCGAAGGTAAAGGCGTCGAGTCGCGGACGCTCCCATCCTGAAGTGCGGCGAAATGGGAGGCAACCCTCCAAAATTAGTAAATAATTGCCGATATTTCGCTCAAATCTACGTGCTCAAAAGCACAGTCGCGATCTAGCTTACATAGGCAAATTTTTTTTGGGGGACTATATTACTGACATACCTTGGCCCAAAAAATGAAAGCAATCGCCTTCTTGAAGATAGTAATTATTACGAGTATGCCTACTATGTCTGTAAATTTCAGAACTCAATCAGGGATAAGGAACAGAGAAATTAGTCCAACATCTCAAATAATTTCCTTGCTCATCCACTGGGAAAATTGTTTGTATGAAGAGTTTTCGCTTTCTGGAGCGGGCGTCCTACAAACTAGAAGGGAAAGAGAGATCACTTCCGCATAAGCTGAGACTAAAGTATTTAACATCTTGGACTACCCTGCATACTTCCATGAACAAAACATTTCTCCAAATGTGCATCTATTCATGCACATATTGTTCCGTGAGTCGAGATGATAGTATGCACAAAAAAATCACCCTACATAATCTTCCTCGCTGCCATTCAAATACAGAGATGGATTAACATGCGATTGAAAACCAGCCGACAGGAAGTAATCTAATAATTGGTATGTTGTGTTATATTGGATTCGAAATTTACGAATACTAATCAAATTATAATATTTTTATTTAATATTTATTTATTTATTGATATATTTTCCATTAGTATTTTTTTTCTAGAATTTTAATTGAAGATTATACTACAGTTAATTGGCATAACACTAAATTGTAGTCACTCCTTGTATCATTTCTTGGGGAAACGGATTATCCCACGGGACATCGGGGATTCACGCAAGCAGGGTCCGGACAATCTTACTCGAGGGGCGGCGGATCTGCGGTGGATGTGCGGCGAGCCCCTTTCCTGCCGGGCGGACCACGCGTCGCCCGGGGACAGGAAATACACACACACGCGCACGCTCACGACTCAACGCAGCCAGCAAGCGCCCAGTGAAGCGTGGCGGCAGCGGCAACCGCAGTCTCCGTCGCGGCACGCGGCCACTACGCCCGCAGAGCGAGACGATCCACAGATCGAACCGAAAGGTTGGCGCTTTTTGTGGAGCACGCGCGGGGGCGGGGCAGTCCGGCGTGGGCCGTGGGGGAGGAAACCACTAAGGTCTGTGGCGGCAAGTTAGAGCAGGGGGCCGATTGCAGTGTGTGGGTAGAAGCGTGGCGGACGAGGAAAGCGCCCCTTGGGGCTGAGAGAGTCGCTCACGTCCGGCCGCCGGCACGATCTGCTCCTTCACCCCCGCCACTGACGCCGCCTACATCATGCGCGAGAGGACATCTGCAATGGACTACTCGCCGAAGTAGCGGAGTCCGCTAATAACGGTATGCTTCCGCGCACACCTGAAGATCGCAAATCGCAAAAAGTTAGTGACGCAATTCTGATTTTACCGCGTTTTCCATTGACTGGCTTAGCAGCAATGTCAGAAAACATACAGTTGGGTTGTGAATAGGAAAGACAGTTCATTGATTTAAAGAACGCGGGAAGTAATACATTACATAAAACTATATTCAAAACACACTCAATACCCTTACAAACTCTCTGTACTACTACAAGAGCACTCTGTTTCTCTCGTAGGCGGAAAAACGAAGACTATCTAAACCGAAGTTCTTTGGAAAGTGTAGCTTTTCGTTTTAAAATACTTAAATATATTTTTGATAATGAGAATTACCCCATCCAAATTCAGTATATTTACACTCTCCCATACGAAACGTTTCTTCTAACACAAACAGTGCTTGTCCTGCGCCTGGATGGACAGTGTCGCTTCCTGCGTGCCAAATTGCCTTGCTCCATGGTCTCTGTTTGTGTGCAGATGCGTTGGCGGTGGAGGCGACCAGGGCCGGCGGCGGCGGCGGTGGCGGCGTTCGCGCTGCTGCTACTGGCGCAGGGGGCGGCCGGGGCCGCGACGGGCGCTGCCCCGCGCACACGCACGCTCTCCGTGGGCGGCCACCTGCGCCTCGCCGCGCGCGCCCCGCCGCCGCCCGACGCCGACGCCGCGCAGCAGCTCGACACCATGCTGCTCATGGGCGCTGGCGACGGCAAGGGGGACCCTGACGCAGCTAAGGGCGCCAAGGTAACGCAATTACCACCCCCGCAACCTGACAACAAGGCTCTACAAATAAAATCAAGACGTAAAGCCTCCACAATCAGTGGTGCATTCATGCGCCCCAGGTCTACACTTCATTCCCGCATAGTCACTAAACAACTTTCCAATACATATCGCTCCAACTTATTCATTATCAGCAAGCGTTTGATATGATGTTACGAAACAAAGTAGAAATATGGAGGAAACCATCGACCTTGTTTCAGTTACCCATTTTCATGGCAATGTAAAATTGTAAGTTAATTTTATATTTCAGAATGTGTAATTGACTCTAGCGAACTTAGCAATTAGTAAACCGGAGGATCGTTATTGCGCAATCCATAATTCCGTTCTCTGAAATCAACATAATTTCCTTCTAAATATTCTAAAATTCCGACTTCTGCCCGAAGGACACCAAGGACACGAAGGAGCCGAAGGATAAGCCAACCAAAACGCCGGCTGTCACCGAAGCGAGCACCGACGATGACGACGAAGACCGCAAGACGCTGTCCCAACAGATTGCCGACGGGAAATACGGCCTGCTGCAGAAGGAGCTGCATGCCAAGCCGGCGTCGCGCCCGGGCATCCTGAGCTACGGCGCCAACCCCGAAGTGCCACGTGATACGGCACAAACCTTGGGCGGCTTGGAGCCCGATGACATCTGGCTGGCCGAGGACCACGTGCTGGTGCTGCGCGGGGGTGCCTTCCCAGAGGGCACGGCTGCCGGCGGCAAGGGGAGCGGCGGCGGAGGCGGCGCAGGGCCCTGGCCCCCCATCGACGACTACACGGCGCCCCCACGCCAGGTGAAGATTCCGGCCCGACCGCGAATCCCGCCGCCCTTTCCCGTCCGCCTCGCCGACGGCGGCCCCACGCAGCTCCTCGGCGCCAACGGCACCGCCCCCATCGTCCTCCCCAACGACGCTCCGCCCTTCTTCGGACCGCCCCCGTTTCCCTTCGGGCCGCCCCCGCCCCCCGGCGCCCTTCCGCCGTTCGGAAACGTTGCGCCGCAAGGTGGACCGCCTGGCGCTGGGCCGGGACAGGGACCGGGCTCGTACGTCTACGGCAGCGGCGGTGGCGGCGCCGCGCCCGGATCGTTGCCGCCTGCTGGCACGCCGCTTCCACCTCCCAGAAACGGGTCGCTGCACGGCCGACCTCCGCCCGCTCTACGGCCCGGCTCCCCGCCCGCGCCCGGGTCGGGAAACTTCCCGCCGGGGAACGGAGCCCCTCCCTTCTTTCCGTTCCCCTTCCCTCCGCCCCCTTTCCCGCAGAGAAACGGAACGGGACACTTCCCGACGCTCCCGCCGGGCCTCTTCCCACCCTCCTTCCCACCGGGGGGGGCCAACGGCTCCAGGGGTCCACCCTTCCTCCCACCGCCCCCGGGCTATTTTCCCCCGGGAGCAGCCTTTCTACCGCCGCCCGGAAGCTTGAACGATACTTTCGACGAGGACGACCCTTCAATCTACTATCCGCCGCCATACGACTTTTTCTACCCAAAGGTGAGCAACAACACATCAAATAAAGCTTCAAATCTAACATACAATAGACACTAACTCTGAAGAACCAAAAAGCCAGTAAACTCATCGTAAATTACATCTCCGGTGGTTGGGTACTTCCGACAAATAGAAATAGCCTTTTCGAGAACACTTCCTCTTCAATTATGCACAACATTCGAACAAATATTACGACGGTTATGTTATCAACACAAAACACCAGAATAACTGATGAAATTGACAACTGCAAGTCACAAAAATGAACAACAATAGACATGCGGATTCATTTAACTGCGTGTCGGGAAAGCTCAAAATAAAAACAATATCGATTCCGTTACATGGGTCAACAAAAAAGATACTAATGTTAATACTCCTGTTATTCGACTAACAACTCGTACTTGTGCACGGACAGAAGTGAACGATACTGCCACTGTCAACAGGATAATTCCACCGAAGTGCCGCCTGGCCCGTTGGTGCCCGGAATCATCCTGCCGCCGCCGCCTGACTTTTTCGCGCCTCTGACGCCCCCAACATCCACGACAACCGCAAGTACGACCATTACCACCACCTTACCACCACCACCACCGCCGCCGCCGCCGCCGTCGCCAACTACCACTACCCCAACGACCACATCACGACCGCCGACGGCGCGCCGGAAGAAGCCACGACCGACAACCACCACAGTTCCACCTCCTGACTCCGTTGCCTTCAACCAGGTAAATGTCTGGCGCATTCCAGATTTGCGCAGTTCATCTTTCACTTCTACGACAGCGATCAGATACTTTTGAAACTTGAAATTTGTTCATACAAATCATACTATTTCCGTATGGACGTATTTGTGGAGTGTACCATTAACTTACCTTCAAGAATAATTAAAATGTTATGATGGCAAACTGTGAGGCTTGCAGTCATTTGCAAAACCGCTCGTAACGGGACCTGGAGAGTAACACACTTGGCGCACTTCCAAAAAGAGATTGATATTTGCGTAATATACGTGAAATAGGAGTCACAAATTAAAATGTCTTAAATGCCTTTAAAGGACAGGACAGCATTGGATACGACATAAAAATTCTGCATTATTCGCAGAAAATATTACGACGGAAGTTCTCAGTATTTTCAACTTTTATAACATAATTAAATAACGTTAGAGTTCACAGTGATTCGCGAATATTTTCTAAAATCCATATTACATCGTACCACTATATCACATTCTGACGTGGCTGCTTCATTCGCAGGTCACGACGGAGGTCCCTCTCGAGGTGTATGGCAAGTTGGTGCCTGCGGGTCCGGCCAGCGTGGTAGTGGCAACGCCCACGCCCATTTCCTACGTCGTGGTGCCCGTCACCGACATCACCGTCCGCTCCAAGCCCCGGCGGCCGGTGGCAGCACCGCTGGACAGCAACGCGCTGCCGGCGCCCACGCCAGCGCCTGCCGTGCCCGAGCGCGCGCCTAAGGCGTCCTACTACTTCTACGAGGAGCCGCAGGTGGAACAGGGCCACCTCAGCGACGTCGGCGTCATCAAGAGCCAGCGCGGCTACTACCAGGACGGCTACTACTACGAGCGGCCTGCTCCGGCCCCTCCCGCAGACGTCGCCGCCCCGGTGGCGCCCGCCAAGAGCGCGCCGCGACGGCCTGCGGCACCGGCCGCCTACCTTCCGACGCCGAAGCCGGCGCCACCCGCCCACGCCAAAGCGCCGGCCCCTTCGCCCGCACCAGCCCCTGGACCTGGACCGCTCTACCTCGACATTTCCGTCGACAAGGTGGCCCCCAGTCCGGCCCCTCCCGCATACTATGACGTCTCCACGCCCGCGCCCCCTCAGTATTACTATTACGAAGCTCCAGACGCCAAATTTGCGTCCACTCCGGCGCCACCGCTCTTCTATAGTGTGTCCAAGCCGACAACGCGAGCGCCGCCGACCTACTACAAAGTGTCAAGTCCTGCACCTCAACTGTTCAACGTTCCTAGCACTACGCCCTCTCCTCAATATTACAATATACCTAGAAAAGTGACGACCCCTGCGCCGCAATATTATAGCGTACCTAGCAAACTTACCTCCCCGGCGCCTCAGTACTATACAGTGACAGCCCCGAAAGCATCGACGCCCGCGCCCCCGTACTACAAGCAATCGGTGCAGCCCAACTACTACGACGTCACGCCCGCGCCGCCGTCCTACTATAGTGCGTCCGCACCCACGGGCGCGCCGCCCGCCGCACCGCTCTACTACTACGTCACGGGGCGACCGTCCATCGCGCAGTACACCACCCCACGCACACAGCAACTCCTGCAGGCGCTCCAAGCTCTGCAGGCGCTCCGCTCCAACCTGCAGTTCTACAACTCAGCGGCCGCAGCGCTGCCGGCGGCGTCGCCCACTGCGCGTCCCGTCTACCAGTTCAGCTACGAGGCTAACGGCGCCGTCGCAGCCATCGCTCCAGCGGCCCCGGCTGCTGCCGCGGCTGCTCCTGCCGCTGTGCAAACCGCCCGACCGTCGCGACCTCGCCCTACGACCGCGCCGCCACCACCCCCGTCACCGGCCTCCACGCCGCGCACCGTCTACGAATTCAGTTTCGAAAATCAGCAGCGGCCTAGCGAAGCAGCATCCGCCTACGTGACAACACCCCTCCCTCCCGTCGCTCTCGTTACTGCGACGCCGGCTCCCATCGCCGCCTTCACTTCCCCGCGGCCACAACACGCCTACTACACTCCCCAGGACGAGCGTCTCTTCGACGACATCACCAAGAACTTCTTCACCGTCTTCGGGCAGAAGCTGGGCGGCGAGCCAACGACGCCCATGCCGCCAGCGTCTGGCGCAGCCGCCGAGCCCACCACGGCCCCGCCCCCCGCGCCGAAGCCCATCTCGCTCGAGAGCGACATCGCCGTCAACTACAACCAGCCGCTGCCCAGCATCGAGCCGGAGAGCGAGTTCATCTCGTACCAGCTGCCGGGCAACGGCGCGCACTTCTACTTCCTTACGCCGCAGGCCGTGTACGGCGGCAACGCAGCCGGAGGCGGCGGCGGCGGCGGCGGCGGCGGCGGGGTGGCCGGCGGCCGGTCACGGCCTCGCTACCGCCGCCGGAAGGCGCCCAGGTGAACTTCGCCAGGCGCCCCGCACGGGCGCCCCCCAGTGCCATCTGCAGCAGCCCGCGTCCGCCGCCGCCCTGTTCGCGAGGACGACGGCGAACGCCGCTCGCACGGCGCCGTCGTCCACCCTACGGCCGCTGCTGTGTGTGTTTTTTGATCCTTCGCCCTCCTCGCCGAGAGACGAACCACGCTTGAGTGTGGTGCTACGCCTTCCGATGGAAGGCGCGTGTGAAATAATTTATTAAGACGTTTCTAGAAGATCGTCCATGCAGTGTGTTAAAAACATTTTAAACAAATATTATTTCTGTACCAATGGGTCCATTTACCACCTGTATGTATTAAAGTGGCCACGCTTTCTCCGCAAGTCATTCCACCTTGCTAACACGTACTTCGGTCGATGCCGCCTTGCGACAACTCGGAAAACGACGCAGGGTACTTGGCGTGTTGTAGACACGCTGCCGCGTTCGCTGCAGAACCAGTGAAGCAGCGTCGTCCACAACGCGTATGCGTGTCCTGCACGCTAAAAGACGTGTCACTCACGGAAAATTAATTACCACACAGTCAAAATTATAATAGAGGCCTCGCCATATCATGTTACTCTGTGATGTAATTGTTGCAATATTAAATATTGTGTATTAAAAGAATTAAAATGTAATTTTATTTTCATTGTGAGCCATGTTCCAAATTACTTTTCGGCATAATTAACATCTTTAGCAGATATAGAACAAGAAGGCCTTCAGGTATTCCGAAATTGGCCGGGAAATACCCCGCCGGAAGTCTTAAGATGTTCGCCTCACGTACTGTGCTCACGAACCAGGCATTTTAGCAATCTCGCTTTTCCGAGATGCCCGGTCCAAAGCCAGAGCCACGCTCCAAGCCGTTCCACGCGCACTGCTTGACCACACGCTCATTGCCAGTTATTAGAGCCTAAAAACGCCATTGTTAGAAACGACAGAGATACATGGAGGATTTATTTTCACAAAACTAATCGCGGAATAATAACTTTCACCTACATAATAAAACACTAGGTTCCAAACGAATTACGACCCTGCGCTCTTAAACGAGCGCCCCTCGTTTTGGGGCGGGAGCGGGAAGGAAATTTCTCATAGGCAGGCCCTGACGCGGGCGGCCCGTTTCGCAAAGGAAAAGTCCGAAATTCGCGCAGGCATTGGCGCGTGCGCGCTGGCGACCGGACGACGGGGCGGCAGCCGAACTAATTGGGCGGTTTCTCAAGCGGGACTACGTGGGGCGGGGCGGGGCGGGGCGGGGCGGGGCCCAGCGGATCGGGGGCGCCGTGGAGAGTTGCGTCACACGGTCGTGTTCCATTATGTTACATTCCTCCGCCGCGCCGATCGCCTGCAGCCGATATCGATCGCAGCACGTGCTAATGAAACGCGAGCGAGCAAGTTGTTGGCGGACCGCATCGCACCGGCTCGTCACGGTGTCTGATGCCAGACACTCCTAGTTTCCGAAAGAGAAATGAAAATCGATGTGCCAAAATACTCTAGAAGTGCATGCTGCGAAAACGATCACTGAAAACAGGTTTTTTTTCCTATAATAATTTGGCTTTTCAATCCCAGATTGCTGGAATGTTGAGTTTGCGTTGATGTCACCCAAAGAACCCCTTCAAAGAATTACGGCATTTATGTACGATTTTTTGGGGGTATGGCACATTGCGGCACCGTGTTTAGTGTTTTCTGCACTTTTCTTTACTTTCTCCTTTTACTCAAAAGCAATTAATTGTACGTATACCTTCGCGTAAAAGCAAGGCCAAAATCATTTGACAAGGATAAACGTTAGAAAAGAAAACTGTCACAACCTTCTGGGTTTTTACTCCGAGTTCAATGGCTCATTAGTTTTCCTCTCCGTAATCTTACCTCGTCGAAATCAAATACTGGTAAGGTCCAACAATTTTAACTACGGAGTTCTCACAATTGTTCTACTTTATTCATTGAGTAAGACACCACAATCACCCACGAAAAGAGGGCAAACCATGATCAATGAGTGAATTTTAGCGATTCGTATTTGAAGTTCGATAAGCCTGATTAGAGTAGTATTTCAATTCTACATCAAAGTTATCTCGATGGTACCTATTGTTAACCATCCTTAATTTCGATGATTTGAAGCCTCATTTTGTTTCTGACTTCTTTGTAAATTCCCACTAGTATCTTCTATTCACGTACGTTTCTTTTTATCCTGAAGTATATATTCGTGTGAGATATTGTGGTACGTTATATACGTACCAGATATATTAACTGGTTACTTAAAAGTGGAAGAAATAAAAGTTAAACAGACATACCATAATTAAAATCGTTTAAAACAAGAAAGTTTTATCTTCATAGCCAATGGATCGAATAAAATTTTTATAAACTAAGTACAGAAACAACATAGACAATATATGTATTACAAAGCACGCAATTTCGAAAAAACGTTAAGAAAGCACACTAACTATACGTTTCATTGCGGGAAGCAATGTAACTTACATTGTAAACATACTTTTAACAAACGTTATGAGGACAAAATATGTTTCATTGCCGACTAACTGCTAATTCGTTGGAGTCGCAAACGCCTCCACTTACTTTAACCTTCAGTTAGCAGAATTAAGAAACCGTTCGCGAAGGTCGTGTCCTCATGGACGTGGTCGGCGGGATCACGCGGTGCGACTTGTGAAACTACAAAATAATTCGAAACTTAATCGCAGCACCTCGCACACTTCGTAAAACAACAGAGCGGCCACAAATTTGCTACCTCACACAAATTTCCCTCACTTTTCCCGGTTTTCCAACATTTTTTAAAATTTTTCTCTGATAAAATCTGTAAAGTATTTCACACTTTTTAAAGAAAATATTAAAGCAAGCCTAAAACTAATTCTTAAGCTCCCTGATTTCGCCGTGATAAAGTAGAAATTAAAAGAAACTGAACAATTAGAAATTGAACCAAAAAAAAATCGGCACTATTTTGATAGGAATATATAATTTTGTAACAATCTCAAAATTCCTGTTTTTTTTTCTTTCGGTTTTCTATGTTTCTCTAATCGCCACCCTGAAGAAACTCGGGTGAAAGGCAACCCGAGCTCTTCGGACGAAGGAGAAAACCCTCAAATCCTACCCCAGCAATATTTTGCACGCATTGTACAATCTGCGATTTAATTGGCGGGGGCGCGACATGTGCTGCAAGATTTCAGGAAAGAGAGAATGCAGTGGTGAAAGATCTAAGAAATTGCTGGTTTATGTTCGTTTTGGCGTGACTGTCAACCAGTGCAAGTCAGTCTGACAGGATAACTAAACATTAGATATTCCTTTGAAAACACGTTCAATAAATTGCAAGGCACTTTTTACCATTTGTCCCATAAGATTATTTATTACTATATAGAAGCATCAAGAAGTACACTGTTAATAACTATCACATAAAAAATAAGAATTCATTTCTCACACATTGAATAAATATCACTAAAATACATATGCTCACACAAAAAGTATAAGCATAAATTTTTAAACAATTTTACGCCTACTTCTGGGCAGTTCTAATGTGTGAGGGACGATCGTCAAACAGGACGAATAGAAATGTCAAATAAGAATTTAACATGCTAAAGATAAACACCTCTATTAACGGAATTGGCTTTCGCGTTCTCGAAAAAATGTATTTCACAAATAATTTTCACTTTTAGAAAATCTCTCAAAAAGAGAATTTACATAAACGATAAGATATTAAGCATGTTTGTCATTACGATTCACACCATTTTGCAAGTATTACTGAACTGGGAAAGAAGTATTGAAAATCTCGTAGTTCGGTAGCTACCACACTACTTCACGACGAAGATTAATTCATACTCATGTTGGGCTCGCTTCTTTATTCTGAAGTAAGAAGTACTAATATTCTAAATTAACACAAGTATGTGCTTTTATATCAAAAGCAAATACACCAGGTTCACCCGCTGCAACCGGGCCGGTACTTGAAAACAACTCCACACCATATAACATGTGGATAGTCCAAATAGTCTCTCCGGTTTTTCGCTGAACTAAGCATTTTAGCCCATCCCTATATTGTTCGTCCTCAAAGCTCATAAGGACTCGCACAACTAAGAAATAACAGGAAATAGCTTGTTTGCATTTACAATGATCTACAATTTCCACACATCAAGTGTCAATCGCATTCATTACCACCAGTTCGAGTAGTGTGAGCAGATGCAACATCGCGCAACGCCCACAAGGCGACCAACGGGCTCGCGGTCATGGCGGCAAACACGCGATGTTTTGGAGCCAGCGACGCCAACAAGGCACCTGGCACGGTCCATTAGCAAACACTTCTGCCCCGGATGCACGTTGCCTGGGCCAGAGCTGATCCATATAAATCAAACCAAGTACGTGCTTATGGCTCTCAATATAACATTCACGCTACCGCTTATGCAATAGCGACAAAATATTGTAATACTACACGGAGAAATCGGGGATTTTTCAACAGAAAAAACTCTCAATGAGCGACACTAACGAAAAAATGGATAAATTTTGTCCCTACATATAGTACATTACTTCCTCTAACAAGTTGTATAGCCAGAATTCATGTTTTGTGGGTCCTTAATACGGAAAGAGAGACTGATCGGCCAGTCTACCTGTGAACAACGCTAGCGGCTAAAAAGTTAACAGATTTTCACCAAAATTGATATTCCTCAATCGATATGACTGACGCCGCAACCCTGGGAATTTGAAATTGGTATTTTAATTTTGGAGGTACTTTACATTTACCCCTGAAGAAGATTCTCAAAAACGGCTGCAATTTTTTTCTACGAACTTTTTGTATGAAAAGTGCTAAATGAGATATCATAATCCCCATTTTGCTGCTCGTTTGATGTTTCAAAAATTACACAAATTGAATATTTTTTAAACATCTCACATCATTATAATTTACATTTTAGATGTATTTCATTGTTTAATGCGTTTGTTAACATAAGCTTCAAAGTATCTTTAATGATCGGTTTTAAAAAATTCATAAATTTTTGAGCGGCGAATTTTCGGAAAAATTCGAACCAAATTTTCTCAAAAATTATAGAAAATTATCCCCTGAAAATCTCCACAATGAAAAGAGTTCAATTCTCTGGAATATTCCGAAAGCCTTATTAGGAGCGTTATTCGTGTGATTTTAAATCACACGAATAAAAAAAATCTATAGGAAAAAAAAAGAAAAGAAAACCATCGTGTTAATTGAAAAGTTCCCTACATATTTTATCTTTAATATTTTATTAAATTTTTGAAAATATTACCAAAAATGTGAAATTTTTGTATTCACTCACTTAAGAATTTGCAGGAGAATTATTTTGAAATTGATTATCCTGCCATGAATGTTGTTATTAAACTGTGTTTGTTTTGACAAAGTCAAAGCCATTTAAGATTCATCAGTAGAATATTGAAAGTATAATGCACAATTACACAAAGTATAATACAATGTGAATAATACAATTATTGTAGTGTACTACTTATGTTGTGATTGTATTTTAGGTGCATTGGAATCAATTTATTTCTGAAATCATTTTTGTGGAGTTTCCGGTTGTGAAAGAAGCACCCACTATTGCTTGTGTCTCACATTATCCACACAAGTTTTCTTTAGCCCTCATTTCACAAGATGTGAGAGAAGTGGGGATTCTGATTTGGTCGACTGGACATGGCTGGAGTTGAGAAAGTTAAATGAACGCTCACACGGAACAATTAAACTGAATTTTGAGTTCATCATTATTTTAATCGTTTGTAGTTAAACATTTGTGATTAGTGAAGGTATAGCTTTACCAGTTTCAAATGGTTGGTGATATGTGTACCTCATAAAATATCGAAGATTCTAAATTATGACTACCATACAATTTTCACACTAGCCGAGTTATCATCCAGTAACCCACAATAATGTATGACAATATCCTGTCGAACTTAACAGGAAATTTTACGACGAGAAGAGAATTGGTTTAAGTCATAAGAAGAACATATGACAATTTGGAATATTTTGTCTCAAAATATAAAAGTCACATCACTCTTCAGAAACTTCTACTGATCTCTATGGGCCAGGGTAGCAGATATTTGAAATGTGATGTACCTATATGAAGGAAACTTGGCAATTTGGTATGCCACCTCGTTTTCTTATTGTAATCTGTTCTAAAAAACATTTCTTCAAATCAAATTATGTTCAATTTTTTGAAAAAAAACGGTAGTTTTGTCGTAATTTATCCTTAAAATAAAGACAATTTATAATTTTTTATATTTGACGAGACTTATAATTATTTGAAAAAAAATAGTATTTTCGCATAACTTAAGCTTGAAGTAGAGGCAATTTAAATTTTTGTTCTCAAAACCGGCTTCAAATTTTTCTTTCAATTTTTTCCTATAATACAGCAAAGAACACAAAAAAACGGCGCAGGTATCATTTTTGTAGAACTCTGAGTTTTCTAAAACTACCAAAGTTAGAAATAGTGCGTAAAATATATGTAGTTTATACAGCACAAGTTCTATTTGCGCCAATAAGTAGCATCAGGGAACCGAAAAGCTAGCCCAGAAGAAACAGATTAGGAAACTAAACTAGTACAAGAAAGTCTATGCCATTCTAGCACCATTAGTACTTTCTCGCTATACTACTGCTATCACAGTATAGAGAAAGTATTGTAAAACTGCAAGAAAAAAATGGGAAATTTTCGACAAAGACTTGCCGGAACCTTGTAACGAAAAAATGGACATCCTGACCCTGTGAATAGTAAATTACTTCCTCTAACAGGCTGTGCAGTCAGATTCCGTATTTTGTGGGTTCTTGATACAGAAAAATTGATTGACAGCAAAATGCCCATCCATCTGTCTGAACAACAATAGCAGGAAAACTAAACAGGATTGATATTATCCAATCGATCTAGCTGATGTCACGGCCCCTTGAATTTAAAACGTATATTAATTTGGGTACCTTACCTGAAGTTCCTGGGACATTAAAAAAATTACCCTAATTTTTTTTATTAAATTTCATTGTATTTTACCTGAGGCAATTTTTATTTTTTTAAATAATTTTTTTCTCAAACACAACACCAATTTTTTCATTAAATTTTGATATCAGCGTAAAGGACACTTGAGAAAATGGTGTAGGTCTCATTTTCATTGAAATCCCTGATTTTTCAAAAATTGCCAGTCACTTTTTTAAGATTTTTTCTTACAACTACAATTATGAAGATTTTTTTTCGTCATGAAAGGTTTTCAACAGAAAGAGATCCTTAAATTAGGTCATGTTCGATTTTTAGAAAATTGAGTTGTTTTTTTTTTTGTGTAAACACACATAATTTTTAAATTTTGAAAAATTGTTTTCTCAAACTGGCCTTCCAATTTCGTCATCGGCTTTTTCCGCGAGAGTAGCAAAGAACGGTTAAGAGAGAAGTGCTGATTCCATTTCCGGCTCACTTTCTGTACTTTCGAAAATTGAAAAAATAATCTGTATTGTATTTTCCAATTTCCCGCGTGTCGTTTGAGGCGCTGACAGGTGAGAAAATGTGTGCTGTTGTGGCACCTGTAGCTGTAATGTGTGGACGAGGGACATATTATGGTCACGCTTATGACATTAATCCCTGTTCGCACCTCGGCCTGCCGAAGGTCTACAGTCATTTTTGCGGATCTCAAAGCATTTCTGAATGTAAACCACTCTTCGCCTTGTTGCAAAGAATGTTTTGGTCGTATGGATGACAAGCAATGATGTTCTAAAACTTGAACACTTCTGGCTTTAAAATGATTATTTGCGGTGTTCCATAAAGTTAACCTCACTATATATAAGCAAGCGTGTTGCGTTAAAATCGCTGTACGTACGTTTTCTGAAAGCAGTCGGAATGTAACAGAACGTTCTCATCCTTGCAATATCACTATTCACAGAACTCTCTTACAGCATTCCCGTCGATAAGCACTCGTAAGCGTGTTTAACGAAGATAAGCAGCAACCGTCATTCCTGCACCCGCACACAAAGATGCAACAAAACAAACGCCCCAGAAATGATGGATGAGTATTTCTAAGAATTTTCATGCATAAGTAATTCATTCAACAAGTAAATTCATAAGAATTGACTTGTTTGGGCACATTCCTCTTTTAAATAATGGTAGTTTGAGTGGGACACTTCATAATGTCCGAAAACTGAAAAGAATGGAGTGTGTGTGTGTGTGTGTGTGTGTGTGTGTGTGTGTGTGTATATATATATATATATATATATATATATATATATATATATATATATATATATATATATATATACACAATATTGCAATATTCAGGACAGGGTACAGATCCACATGATTAAAAAACTGCAAACGATGGGTTCGACATTAAATTGAACATTAAAACCAAATGAATCAATATTAATGTTGTAAATGCTGTTAAGACACTATTAATATCACATAGTTACATTACATTTAATGTGTTGCCATCGTGCGTACGTCCCGGGTATCGTTCTTCCTTACCGACCATGCAACGCCTGCGTTGAAGAAACGCGAAACCGCGTCTGTACAATGCCTAAACTACGTTTGATTGCTCGTTGCAAAGGCGTACCATGTAAGGCAATATACTTCGAATTTTGTAACATGGCCGATGATATTACGTCATTTTTACACGTCCTGCCTTATAAAATGAATCTTTATCACAGTGATAAGCACATGTCTGAGGCCATGAACCCCGTTGAGGACGTTCGCGAATCAATTAAAAAGATTCATTTATAAGGCGGGAGGTATAAAAATGACCTACTGTCATCGACCACGTTACGAAAACCCAAGTATAGATGGGATGCATGCCGCAACATTGTCACTGTTGTTACCGATGTTCGGAGTTCGCAGAATGGATCACTTACTACAATCCAGTTTTTTCAGGGGGGGGGGGGAATCATTTCTGAAGTTAAAAACAATTACATACTCAAAACACACTTTCCAACTTGAGCTTTCAAAAATCACAATTCAAAGATCTTAGAATTAACACATACGAGAACTAAGTAACTTGCGCGATCATAATATAAGTATCTGGATTTGTCCAACAGCATTAAATATGGCATGCTACAACTCTGAAAGCCATGTTTATAGGTTATAATTCCGACGACAACCAACCTAACAAATTTCGTTATTAACGTATTCAATTTGCCGGAAAAAATATAAAAGAAATAGAAGTATTTCATCAAGAAATAGCCTTTGTTCAATACTGGTGGCGATGAAATGTTGCCAACCAGTGTTACACATAGTGACCTGGTGACCAGAAGCCTAACTCACATTTCAGTACATAGACTTCTCAAAAGCAATGTTCATAACGCCAACAAGACGAGTAAATGAATAAATCAGGATGGTGTTTACGAGGATCCGCTGGCTCCTGCACGACTGCAATGTTTCAAAATTATGCTCGGCCGTGGGAAACTATCAGCACTCTGATTCGATCACGTTTTTCGGGCTTGAACAGAAAATTGCTCCGGTGGAGGACGCTGGCGTGAAGAGCAAGTTTAGCAACGTTGGTGGGGAGTAAGTATTTAGTGTTTCGGGACGCGTTGTTGTTGGCGGAGTTCCTCCTCCGTGGAACGCGAGATAACGAACGATCTAACGTCGGCAAGCGTCCCCCCTCCCCAGTGGGGCACTGCGACAGTCGGGACAAGCCCGAAGGTGGTTCCCCCATAAGCGTGGTAGTGTAGAATATTACAACTGCGGGTGCGTGTAATGGAAGAGTACGGTCCATGGATGAAGGCAAGATCGCTTGCGATTCGTTGTTCTTTAGGGTACTGCACCGACATTCGCTTGGTATTGATAGGATAAATCTCGGGGGAAAACGGAACTAAGCAGCTGGCCGCTAGAATTCTCCATCAGACAGTGACTGAATTCGATATTATATTCGACCGACTATGGTCAAAAACCCGCCGTCGGGTCCCGAACCCTAGAACCTCCCGAGACACTAGAGCCACGGTTGTGGAGTTTTGATAACCGTGGTACTTACTTGGCGTTCGTGAAGATATAGCCACTGTCAAATGATTGAACATTGAATTAAGAAAAAAAATGGAAGGTTACTCGCACGTACTGCTCCTTTTAGGAGAAATGGTCGGAAGAGAGGCCCTTAAGAAAACCTCTTAAGCTATTCACACCAATGAGATCACAAAAACCAAACTCATAAATGTCGTTTGACATTATTTTTATTATTATTATTATTATTATTATTATTATTATTATTATTATTATTATTATTATTATTATTATTATTATTATTATTATTATTATTATTATTATTAAGTACTTTGAGAAATCCATATCGTCGATGCGACCATTCATGATATGTTTTATAAAATTTTGGCCCTCATGTTGAAGCCTCCTTATCAGACACCAATTTGTGGTGCTTAAAACGGCCAACTCCTGGGCACTTCGAACAGCTTCTACCACGAGGACGCCAACGATGGTGCTCCCCCCCCCAGAAGTACTAATTTCCGCTTCAAATTAATTCGCTCCGCCCGCACGCGCACACCCCATTCACGAAGCTCGGCGGGGCGGGGGCACCTTGGCAGCAATCTGTATATCCTGGCTGCTGGCGAACACTTTCTACCACTTCCTGTTGCTCTGTCAACCGCCTTGTGCACAGTCAGAGGTGAAAGCCACAATGGCAATTCGCCGTCGGGACAGGTTGAGCCAAATAACAATGCGGATATCGTTCAATCGCCGGGTAGCTTGGGACGCGACGTGGTTAATGCAATCCTTTCACCCGCCCCAAAAAACGAAGACGACGCGTCGCCAGAGGGAAGAAATCAGTGGTTACCCCACTAGTGGCTGTAACTCGACAGTGTCTACGAACTAAATAAACAGAATGCATTGCATTGATTTGAATCTGACGGGAACCAACGAAGTGAAAGTGGAGTCACTTGCTAATAAAGGAAACAATGGTTTAATTTACCTAAATTAAATCTTTCTTTTTGAACCCATTTCTGTGCCAAGAAAATTGAAATAATTTGGTAGGTAACAAAGAAGGGCACTAATATAATTAAAAGATACAACAAACCATTAGTAACAACGTGCATTTTAGAGAATATAGAGCAAGCACAAAATAGTTCATTATGTATGTTTTTGCCCACTTCTTGAATACCAATTCTCAATACAAAAGTTAATCAATTGTGATTTTTCTCTAAGATTAATTTTTATTTATTTATTTATTTATTTTACATCAAAAAACAGTTAAAACTGCGTATGACTTGCTATGGGGAAAAGTGAATTGTGTGCACATTTTCAAAATTCTGTGATCCCTACACTAAGTCATAAACTACTTGAATTAAAAAAAAAATAAAAATAAAAATACAAAAAAGCTCCCATGTAATAAAATATATTTTCAAGGATAAATAAGCAATAAATTTTGGGCTCTTATCCATGTTGCAATTCGGAATAATCCTTCCTACCGCGACAATATGGAAACGATAATTTGAATAACAGTATTTCCCACTGAATTCTAGAAGACGTGCACAGATAATGAACTTACACTTATGTCCAGAAGCAAAACAACGGGCCATCTCAGCATTTGCGCAATGGATCAGGGAAACTGGACGAAAAACGAGTCAGAAAGGTATGTACGTAATGTTCCATCATTCCAGTAAGGTATTTCCACTCTCTGAGATTGTTGTTTAAGGTACGAACATAACCAATCTAGAACAATACTACGGATTCCATATGAAGGTAATTTTGAAAGTAAAATGTCATGATCAATGACGTCAAAAGCTTTTGAGATATCTAAAAATAATCCAATAGGTGCCTTGTTTCGATCCAATGAGGAGGCGACATCTTTAAGAAAGAAAATATAGCTATTTCCGTTGATTTTGATGTTCTAAATCCATGTTGGCAATCTGAAAAAGTGTCGTGTTTACTGAGAAAGGTTTCCATTCGTACGTAAAAAAGTCTCTCTAATATTTTTGAAAAAACTGATAGAAAAGAAATTGGCCGATAATTTTGAATTTAATTTTTGTTGCCTTTTTTGAAGAGCGGCTTAATTTTAGCTGTTTTGAAAATATCTGGAAACATTCCGGTGCATAAGGATGCATTAAATATGTGAGTTAACAGGTGTATAATGGCATAAGCACAGCTCTTTAAAAAAGAATCCAGGAATTCATCTAAACCGGACGAATATTTATTTTTTAGTTTACCAATTATTTTGAGAATTTCATAGGAAGAAGTTTCGGAAACAAACATTGTGTCTAAAATTTTGGGTGAACTGTCTGTTATTGAATTTTGTGGCTGAAGACCCTTCGTGAGATCAGCAGCAATTCTCGAAAAGTATTGGTTAAAGAGACTAGCCACTGTTGCCAGATCGTTTACATTTATATCGTTATATTTTAAAACAACATTCTCTAGAGTTTACAGTTGATTTGGTCGTATTTTTTATTATATTCCACATTGCTTTTGTTTTGTTATTTGAGTTCAAAATATCCTGATCGTGTTTCATGATTTTAGCCTGCCTTATGACTTTTCTTAACAATGATTTGTATTTTTAAAGTAGATAAGGAAATCTTGAGGTACGTTATGTTTAGAAATAAAAGAAAGAATACGCTTGATTTTACAAGATGTCCTAATCCCTTGTGTTATCCAAGAATTGCTTTTCCGTGAAATATTTAATTTTCTGTTTTGAAGAGGAAAGCAAGTGTTAAAATGAAATGAAAGAGTTGAGAAAAAAAAAAGAATTATATTTGTCGTTTGTATCAACAGGATTATGAACCGCTTCCCATGACTCCTGCATCAAGTAATCGATGAATAATTTTATTTTACTTTTTGTAAACAATCTAGTCATACGTGTATTATTTATTGTGTCAGTGATCGCATTTCTTATAATGGTAAGAATTATCACATACATTAAAACGCATTCGTGACATGGCTACTGTTCACTCTACTTTTTTTACTCTCTGCACTCTCAAAGCCGACCTTCTGAAAACCTTCACACACGTAAACAATAATTTAGATCAACGTATCCGAAGGTTGGAAGAGGTCATTCTTTTACACAGACAGTTAGGTACAAGTCAGCAACACAGCGAATAATACCAACTGTACACCCGTGACTGTACAAAAGACACAGACACCGCATTCAGTCACAACTCAAAACAAATTTAGTGTTTTAGATTATGAAACAGATTTTTCTAGCCTTCCTGATTCTCACCACCCTTCTCTACCATCGACATGCACAAACCAACGCAAACAGGCTAGGAAGAGCGTCAAAACCAAAACACGTAAAGCTGTGCATCCTAGCGGACTTGAAAACAAAAACATTCCTACTGAGCATAAAAAACAGGTACTTATTTTAGCTGACAGTCATGGCCGCCATCTTTCCTCCATTCACAGTAGGAAGTTACCCTCCAACTTTTCAGTCTCATCTACTTTTAAACCTAACGGGAGGTTTGCAGATGTGACTGCAGAGTTGGACACCCACACGAAGACACTGACCAATCAGGACACAGTCATTATCATAGGAGGGCAGAATGACATTAACTTTGGCGGTAACTTTACACCTGAACAACATGTTAACAAATTACATTCTGCTGCCCAAAATACTAACATTGTAGTCTCGACTCTGCCCTCCTGGTAGAACAGACCAACACTGTGTAGCGAGATTACGCACGCAAACCAACAATTAAAACTGCAACTGAGAGAAACAAATGTCATACTTTTTGAAATTAATTTCCTCTCAGCAAAACACTTCACCCGGCATGGTCTTCACATGAACCTTGCTGGAAAGCATGCAGTCGGCAACAAACTTTCACAATACATCATCAACTCCACTCCTACGCAGTCTCCTGCCAAAAATCCATCCCTTTCACCTTCCTTACGTTCTCCACCCCCACCCTTATTACGAACCCTGTTGCCTCTCCCTCTGAACCTACTCCCGTTTTTTCTCCCATTCCCATTACCAATTCATCTACACCTGATGCCCCATTTTCCTCACAACCTGTCACTGCTGGGACACACTACAACCTTCGACCATGCACTCAAAGTAAAAATGGAGTAAATATAGAGCAACTAGTCAGATGCAGCAGAAAAACATTGTGTAAGTACTTGCAAAAAATAAACATTCTGCACCATAATGTTCAATCCCTTTCAAATAAAACTGAGTTTATCCAGGCAGCTCTACAGAGCAATTTACATCAAATGGATGTTCTTTGCTTTACAGAACATTGGTTATCTCCTAATGAACTTAGTATTTTCCAAATTCCAAACTTTTACCTCGCAGGCTTTTATTGCAGAGAGACAGAATTGCATAAAGGTCCTACATATGGGGGTTCTTGTATTTATGTTAGAAATAATATTGATTCTATCTCCTTGGCGGAATTAAATGTGTATTCCGTTGAAAATGTATTCGAAATTACTGTTGTACATCTTACTTCGCTAAAAGTGATAATACTTTGCATCTACAGACCTCCAACAAAGAGAGCTGTAGATTATATTTTGTTCTTAGAAAACCTGGAGATAACACTTAACAAAGTCAGCAATCACTCTTTTGAATCCATTATTGTATGCAGAGATTTTAACATGCAGAGATTTTCTAGTCGAATCTTGCGAGAAAGAAAAGTTTCTCGATTTAATTAATTCCTTCAATTTAGACTTTACAATTAATGTACCTATACGGATCACACAAAATTCGATGAAGGCAATTAATCAAATTATAATTAACAAAACTACTCGATATGAAGTTGAAAGAAAAGATTTAGGATACAGTGACCACAATGCACAAATTTTTAGAAAATCTCATAATTCTTTTTACACATCTTATAATCAATGGAAACTACATTGCACAATCTTTAATGATCTGTTTGTCTCTTTTGAAAACACACACATCAAAATTTCATTACCAAATACAAATATCACAAAAAAGCAATAAATATTCTGTTTCTTGATGTGAAATGTTCATCTACTTGAAGTCAAATGATTGGCAATTACAAAACTAGTAAGTAACAGCGATTCATAGTAATAACCCGAAGAAGACTTTTCACTAAACTATCAGACAATTTGCCACACAAACTGTAACTCATCTTTCTGTCCGTCTTACAGCTGCTTTAGGCTTTAGAGAACTTATAGAAAGGATGAAATGTGAACTTCATTCGACTATTCTCCAGTAGAAAGCAGAGGTTCAAAGGAAATTGTTTAAAATGTGCACTTTGCTAGTTAAAGCTGATTTCAAAACAGCAGCACTAGCTTCAAAAAAGATAATATTTTCAACCTAAACTACTTGTCAAACAGTTCTATTTTGTGTCAAAATTTCCTGTACAATGCCAACAAAAGAAATTAGTACTTCCATTTGGTGACTTGAAGTAATCTCATGATCCCAAGAAATATTTCATTTTATTGACAATGCTTACAAAATTGGACAATTCTACATGATATTCAGTGCCTGACTCTGACTTATGTGCGCCCTAGGCTGTAAATTGTTTTAGCGCCCTATTAATTTGCTTTCTTTCTTTTTCTGTTTTTTTCTTTCTTTTCTTTTCTTTTCCATAAAGCTATTTATAATATTTTGAATAAAAAAAATGTTGTACAGTATTTGTAACCAACGCAAATATTGTATATGTATACATAATTGGTTATATGTATGTGTCTAAATAATTCTCACCACGATATTGATTTAATATCAAATACGATATTTATGTATTAATTTTATCTGCATAAATGAATATATATTTGATTAATTAACACTTTCTTTTGTTACAAACATGGAAAGAAATATTTCTATAAAAACATTCAAAAGTTTGCCTTATGAAATTTTGAATCCGCTGAAATTCGTTTGCCCCCCCAAAAATTGCGCGCCCCAGGCTGCAGCCTACTTAGCCTGTTCGGCAATCTGGCACCGATGATATTAAGTTATAGCTAAAATGTGGAATGAAGTTTTGGCCATAGAATCAGAGAATACTAAAAACAGAATTGAGCTATGTTGCATTTAGTTCAAATGCCTTCAGAATACAACACCCACTTAATTCACCACTCTCAGGTAAACAAGTGCCAAACCACACTGTTCAATAAACCCTTGCCTGCAGGTGTAGTCACAACTATCTCAGAGGTTCTCAACTCCACAAAATCAGATTAGGCAAATGACGATGGAAGTTTAACTTCTTATTAGATGTTAGACCTCCTCGATTGGTTACTCTTAATTTTTAGGTGTAGAAGATATTACATGCATGGAAACATATCTTTTCAATAGCTACAAACTTGTTTTTTTCATTCACATACATCAACAACAGTTAAAGCGTGGAACATGAGCCGCATGCATCTCTTCTAGCATTCTTCTGCGGCTCTTGCAAAATTTTGAAGCTAAACTGAAAATTTCTTAAGTCTGTTCTTGTATTTTCATGGTACTCAAGGATCAGGTTTTTCTCAATGTAGTTTTATCATTCATCGACACAAATCGAAGTATGGAGAGTTCTAACCATCAAGCTTTTAACTGAACTTTTGTCAACTTCCTGAGCCACCTGCCAGATTTCAAGCAGTTACAAGCCAATAAAAAACTTGAAAATTTTCATATAAACAAAACTCTTTGTAATTCAAATTGTTTATAATATTTAACTACTAATAGTGAGTGAACCTTTCAGTTAATATGTAATTACAATTTTTTTTCCAGCTATTGTCTATTATAAATACTTCTTAATTATCAATTAGTTTTAAACATTGAAAAAAGTGCACATCCTTTGAAAAATAAATGTGACTGTATTGTAACTCATCCCCTCAAGACCGACTCTCAACATTCTGGTAGATTGCTACCCATGATATGCATCAACCTACTTATTTTTGCCCAAAATCTTTTCTTAAAAGTGACAACATTACAAAACATTTAATTGCAAATTTGAATGTAAATTGCGCAATAATTCGATTAATTAACCTCAACTTCACGACTCTGTTTCAAAAGAAACTTTCATTATAGGTAACACACTAGTGTGAAGCAAATGAGAATGTTAAATACATTTCTTACAATTGCCATTTTATTTGGTATCTCCAATTATTTATATAACTACTATTCGTATCTATATCATGCACTATTATCACTTCAAAATGTATTCCCAGATCAGCCTCACACATTCCTGAGCAAGAGGATATATCAATAACATACGCATTTTCCACAACAAAACAGAGTCCAGGAAAGCATAAATACCTCAAGTCATGCACACCTACCTGTGTTACGCTCCTGTTGTGCAGCCTCATCCTGCACAGGCTTATCATGAAGTCGCAGATACACCTCAATGGCACACTTGGCTGCCTTAAAATAGAACGGGTGTGCACGTAGAACATCCTCTAGGCGAAGAAGACCCACGTACGAGCGCAGCGTCATCTTCCGCATGCAGTAAGTGTGAAAGTCAAACTGGTCTTCGATGATTTCCGAGAAATGCTGTGCATGAAAACGTGCACAATAAACAGTATGTTTGGAGGTATGTGTTGAAAATACTTACCACAAACATACCAAGCTAAAAAGTCTTAATTTCACTTCATGTATTCTAGGTTTCTGTTCATTTGAATACTAAGAAGGCATTAAACCCAACCATGGGAACTTAAGTATAATTATATTCTCAGATCACACAAGATATTTAACTCAAAATAATTTTTCAAATTAGAAAATAATTTATATAATACTTTAATGTTGCTAAATAATACTAACCGAAAGTTATAGTCACCATCTTTGGTTCACAAATTGACTTCCAATATTAATCCCATGAAATTAAATTAAATTTTCTGATAAAAGTATTTATGGCTTTTTTTCAATACATATATGATGTTACTAATGATAAAGATGATAATTACTGCAATTATTATTGAATGTAAAGGACATTCCTGCTATGTTTGTTTAAAAATGAAACTTCCATGAATGAAAACTAATACGAAATGTCCCTTAAGTAATTAACATGTTACATATTTTTTAGTGGTGCCTGGACTTCAAAATGTTCAGCCACCCAATAAAATTCAATTCTTTCCTTACCCTGTCCACTTCATGACATTTCTTTAAAGCATCTCCCCACTTCTCCAGCCTTTGGTAAGCCAAGGCACATTCTGTTTGGAACCACATGCACTGCATTTCATTTAAGTTCTCCATGGCAGAAACTCCTTCCTGTAAGAATTTTTTTCCAACTTGTTATGGTTCATGTTATGTTGTTCTAATCACACCCACCCAGGACAAATCATGAACAATAATAAATGAGGAAAAAATTAGTAATGGATTTTTCATTGATCTACATCTTTCCAACTATAAACACTAATAAGTCATTATTTTACATGCAATTTTCAAAAATTTAGTAAAAATTGTCAATAACAGTTCATGAACTTGGAGCCTGAAGTTCAAAAATACATCTATAACAATATATAACTCATAACAACAAATATATCCACTACAAACAAATACATTCCAATCTCAATGAAAGCAAAATATTACTTTACTTACTCTCGTAAACTTTGAGCAGGTCTCCTCAGCTTCTTTGACAAGATTTGCACGTAACATATACTTAGCACATTTCGAATTAATGTACCTATCAGCCGTATCAAGTCCTTGAGCCTCATCCAACCACTTATAGGCTTCTATGACATCACCAGCATGCTACAACAAATGCGTAATAGACATTTTTTTAGAATATTGGGAGGACTGTGAGTAGAACAAAAAAATTCTAACGATCAACACATTAATACAACTTTTAATAGAAAAAAGTATCTGCCTTAAATTAAAGAGGCAAAAACTATCTTACGTTGAACTATATATTTCTACTTGAGCATACACAAACTCACAAGTTCATTTGGTGTTTCTTTTGTGTACTTACAGAAAAATATATTTACGTAAACTGGATTTAAATGAATTGAGAAGTTACTACATTTAGATCTGTTGTTTCACACACTATAATCCGAAAAAAGCAACAAAAATATTTTAATTCATGCCCGTTTTTATTCTAAGCTGCATAAATAAAAGCCCTAAAAAGTTACCTTGTATATTCTGCCTTTAGCCACAAATAACTCTATTAATGTGGGTGTGTGGTCAATAGCAGCCTCGATATATGATAAAGCTTGTTTAGTCTGACCCAGAAAATCGTAATGTTGGGCCAGAAAATAATATGCCCACAGAAGTGCTGATGCAGGTTCTTTAGGACTTGACTCGGGATCTGCAAAGAAGATAAACAAATCACTTAATCTGAACATAATAAATAATTTAAAATAAATGTCTTATTGTAATAAAACAGAATACATACTTAATATATCACAAATTTATAACTCACCTTCTTCACTGAATTTCCCAATCTTCTTTAATGCATCTACATATTGGAGCACCAATCTTTGAATAATGTCAACCTTTTCAGGATCCTTATACAAAGATCTTAAATCCACAAATAATGGTGGAACACCTTTATGTAGCCCTTGTCTCAGGTACTTATCAACAATTAATCTAAACTCATCACCTAGAAAACCAATATAGTTTCAGTAATTTGATTACATATTTTTAAAAAACACAGACTTCCAAAATCGACATAGTACTCTTAACTATACTGAATATTCATGAACATTCAATAATTGTGTATTTAGTTAAAGATTTGCAGTCAACTCTACTATTTTTGAAACTTCAGTTTTTGGGGTATAGTTCCTACTACTTTTTTCAAGATATAACTTATCGGTAATAATTATAATAAGTAATAATAAAATTGTGATTAAAATCAATTCAGTCCTAACATTCCCTCAGAATTGCAATCATAAATTATAATTCTTAAATAATAAATATAATTACGCAATTCGAAAAATTAAGCACTGCTCTCTTAACGGGTGACCAATTATAAACGACTACTTCTGTTTCCATTATTGAAGTCCTTACAATCAATTTATTTTACAAAGTAAATACCTTTAGCCGGACAAAAACCCATTGAAAAATCTTACTTACATTTCTTAATCTTTTCAAAACCCCAAAGACATACAGTAGTGCGTACCAAATATATTCTTTGATGCAAGTTCAAAATGAAAATTCCAATTTCTTTTCACTTTCAAAGCACATAACTAACACTGTACTCACCTTTAGCATAATTAAGAGGTAACCGGCGAGGAGCCAAAGCACGTGGGTACAGAGCTTGATATTCATCAAACATACGCAAACGATCCACAGAAGATTCCAACTGCAGGGCTTCTTGTAACTTAATGTAGTAACCTGTGTTTTCAGGATTTCTATGCAAAAGCTGTTTGTATATTCGTTCAGCATCTTTATGGCGACCAAGTTCCAAGTACAGCTTTCCTACATTATATGCAATAAATCAATTTAAAAAGAACAAAAACATTCTCCAGAAAATGAAGTGTCAAAGAAAGGCTAAAGAAATTAAATAACTCCACAGATCTTTGAATATCAGATTGGGAAACAGGTGAAAACATCACACTTTTATTTTTATTTTTATGAAACACATTTTTATGAAAATATGAATAACGTTTAACACTTAACATTTAATGGATAACTCACCCCAAGTTTCCATTACTGACAGTTTATCACAAATTTGGTCAGTGTAACGATCAAGATGTGCCAAAGCATCTTCTAAAGCTCCTGATTCTTGAATTACCATATTTTGATACAACAACAATTCACTATGTTCATAGTCATATGAACTCTTCTATAACAATCACAAGAATGCAATAAACAAACAGAAAATGTAATAGTATTTCAATAATTTCCCAGATATTGTTCACTTACCGATTGAGTGTTGCGGAATGCTTCAAGAATCTTCAATGCCATTTCATAATCTTGTAATAAATGATACGCCATACCAAATCCAATCCATGACGCTCTTTGAGTAGGTCGCAGCATGAACAACTGATACCTTGTGTCCTAAAATTTAAAAAAAATAAAATTAAATAGTACATGAATTTTGTCGATCTTTATGAATTTAATATACACAAACATCTGTCCATTCAATTCTTCTTGGTAATCTTACCCTATACCCCTCCAAGTCCCGCATCTGAATTTGTAGAAGTGAAAGATCTCTAAGAATTTGTATATTATCTTTTTCCCATTTTAATGCATTTCGGTAACATTTAATAGCTTCATCATACTTCTTATCTGAACGTTGCAGTAGGCCATAGACATGCCAACATACATGAGATCTAAGATCATTACGAAGTCCTCGTCTAACATATTCATATGCTTCTTCTTTCCTCCCTAAACAATTTAATGTTAAACCTTTCATAGCCAATGTTTCTGAAAAAGGGTGAAAATGAGATAATTAAAAGTTCAGAACAGAAGAATCTTAAATCAATCAAAAAAAGGTAAAATAAAAATGTATATTTTAACAAACCTCCATGTTCTGCATATTTTGGGTTTGTAAGAATTTGCTTGGCAAACTTCAACCCATTTTTGTATTGTTTCTGTTCATAACATTTCTGCAAGAAAAATGTGAAGTTCTCAACAGAAAGTAATAAAAGCATTACATTACACAGTGATATTATTTGAAATACAAATCACTTGACATTACACATCATTCTAAAAGGCTCGCTCATCTCATACAGCTTTCTGAACGATTTCAGTCATACACAATACAAATATTTCAAAATAATGCTACTTTTGATGGATGTTCCAAGATGATTCATCAGAATATACTAACTTATCCTTACTCAAACAAAAAACACAGCTTTGTGTATCTGCTACAATTTCGTTTCAAATACAACATGAAGAAAGGACAATAATAGTAAATATAATTCATAACTACATTAAAGACGGTGGCTCATCGGACGTGTGGCCTGCCTAGGTTAGGTGAGATTATCAGCTATGACACTAAAAAAAACTCAGCCTTTTGCCTCAAATACAACCAAAATGATATGGTGCCTGATTATTTCATTTTCATCTTTATACCTACATTCAACTCAGAACACACATCTGTCAGAGTTATAAAACGAAATTTATGAAATGAGCGAGGCAAGCCCAGCTAGAGCATTATCAGTATTCTTTGAACAAAATCATAAAATTTTTAAGTCATGCTCTTGGCAGATAGGCCAACTTACCAATATCCGCTTAAATAACGCGTTTTCCTTGGGCGGTAGGGGATTACTTGAGGGCATCCTCTAATTCCTACAAATCCCGGTAAATATATTTTTCCTCCACAAACCTCGTGGCTTGAATCCAAGATGGCGTTCAAGATCACGTGACAAAGAAGTTTTGCCGATAGGAACGTAAAACACCACTAGCAGCCAAGCATAGACACATCGTTTGGGAGGGCTTTTTGAGTTGGACACTAAAAATTTTGAATTTAAACAATCTTCTTCAAAATTATATCTCATTTTCTTTTAAAAATTGTACGCTAAAAATGAAAATGTACGAAATGCTCTCAATAAACCTAAACCATTATTTGTCATTAAGATTTTTTAAAGTAATATCTAAATCAGACTAACAAGTTTTTCATATATATTACTACATATCATTCCTCATACTTTATGCTTTCGTACTTTTAGATATCTTAATTACATAAGTAATACAATTTGAAACAATGAGTCCAAGTCTACATTCATTACCAGTTATAAATCTACATTCATTATCATTCTTTAAAATGTTGAAGAGTAATTTAAAATACTTCCAGGATATGGATTGTGGAGTTAAAGAAAACGTGAGGGGACTAAACTTGTCCCCAGACGCCACATACAGTTTTTACTAATTTTTTTCTTCCGATATCAAATAACCTAGGCTACACAGGTACACTTTTTCATTCTTTCATATCTTCTTATAGTCATTCAGTTATTTCCTGCCCACAGTTAATTAATGTTGATTATATCACATTCTAGCAATACTAAAAGTGAAGCCAAGTAAGCGTTGACGGATATGGATATCGAATTAGATATTGTCTTCCAAGCTGACCGACCAGTGGAAATTGTACTTCCAAACTTTTCGTTTGCAGCTGCAGAAGACAAATTCAATGGCTATAAGGAAACAAGCAATGCATCCTCCTTTGGCTTCCGTCTGACTCAGAAAATAAATTTGAAATTTTGTAAGTTCCGAAATTTCCGAAGTCTCAATGAAAATTGGCCCAAGACAATACTATTAAACTAAATTTTCTCTCTTCTATCAAAATTTAAAAAAACAAAACAGAGTAGTTTTTGAGACAATCTTCTTTTCCGATTTTATTTCCTCGCTACTGCTTACGCAGAACAGAGACAGATATGTAATGCTGAGGGGAAAAATGGCGAATTTTTGACACAAACTCTAATTTACGGGTCCTGGTAACGGAAAGGTGGATAAATCTTGTGTGTGAGTGTGTGTGTGTGTGTGTGTGTGTGTGTGTATGTATGTGTGTGTGTTATTGTTGTTTTAAGAGGGCAGGGGAAAATCTTCCAAAGACACTGCGGAGCCCGCACTCCGCAGCGTGTAGGATTCACAGATAGCCAGTGCCTACCCACTAAAAAGTCCTTCCATTCTTCCGATTCTCTTCCCACGGAACCGCCGTCAAGCATTGCATCACGGGAAGGGCAGATCGGCTTATCGCTGTGTGTGTAAAGTGATTGAATTCTAAAATTTTAGGTCCCGGAACGCGCTCCAAATTGTAAAGGAGAAAGATACAAGAGCTAGGAGAAAAGAGAGAGGGAAAAATTGAAAAAGGTGAAAAAATTAGTGAGACGGAATGAGAGAGAATGAGAAATAGGGAACATGGGAAAGAGAGAGAGGGGGAAGAGAGAGAGAGGTAGAAAGAAAGAAAAAGAGAAAGAGGTAAAGCCGGTAAAAGTGAGGGGATATAAAAGAGGGTAAAGAGAGGGAAATGTTAGGGGAAAGTGAGAGGAGTGAGAGGAAAATTAAGAAAAGGAATTTGAGAGAGAAGAAAAGAGAGGGAAGGAGAGGAAGAGAGAGGGAGAAGAGAGAAAGGATGAGAGAGACGGGGAAGTCCGGGGCAAAGGGGGGAGAGGGAGAAAAAGAAAGTGAAAAGAGGGAGAGAAGAAGAGAGAGGGAAAGAATGAGGATGGGAAAATAGAGGGGAAAATATAGGAAGAAAAGACAGATGCAAAAAGAGATAAAAAGAGACATGTAAAAGTGAGTGGGAAAGAGAGAAAAATAGATGTGGGAAAAGAGAGGGGAAGGGTAAGAGAGAAAAAAAGAGAATGAAAAAGTTAGAGTGAAAAGAGAGAAAGAGAGCAAGAGGAAAGGAGAAGAGGGCAGGAGAGAGAGGGCAGGAGAATATTTGCCGGGTTCTGCTAATAAGGTATTCAAATCGCTGGAAATTTGCGTATTAACGGCGAGAGATACTTCAAAAAATTGCATTAGGGAATTTTTGAAAAAGCAAAAGAATACAGCAATTTTCGTCAAAGAAATTCAATTAGCACTATCCGCACGCGAAGTTTGAAGAAAAAATTGGAGCCCTTTTATGAGAAAATGGCGTTTGAGCATTTCTGAAAATGCGGAATTTTCAGCTCGTTTTCACAGAAAACTTTGAGTTTTCGAGAAACCTTAAATGGCATAATTTAAAACACATGTACTCGTAAATGTAATAATGGGAACAAATTGCAGCTAATGTAAATATTAACGACATGAGAGACAAGTAAAAAAATACATATCTGTAATTCTAGACAAAAACATAGAGAAATTTGGCGTTTATGTCATCTTATACAGTACACTTATGACTATCCCTATTAAAATTTTAAAGAAATAAATTTGGAGCCGTTTTTGAGAAAATCTTGTTTCTGTTAGTTTTTTAAAATAGCACATACTGTACGAAATATTGCGCAAAAGCTACTCAATTTTTTTAAAAAATGTACATAATGTTAATGAAAGAACTAAATATTCAATGGAGAACAAATTTCATTTGAAAGACAAATCTCTTTCTTCAATTATGAAGTAGGAAGACGCCGAAAATATTCAAACTTTTGCTATTTTCGAAAATTCAGAGTTAACAGTGTAAATCGGACCTATGCCATCTTTATAAGTGTATTTTACTCTATTCTTACAAGAAATTTAAAGGAAAATTTTTGAGTTGTTTCTGCCAAAATCTGCCAAAATTTATTTTTATGAAATTTTGTCAATTTCTCAGTTTCCTAATGATATAACCGATATATTACTTTAAGAATATTAATGAAGAGTGAAACCTCGTCGTGTATGGCAATTTTCATTGAAAAATTTGGAGCTGTTTTTAAGAAAATGACGTTTAAGCGTTTTTGTAAATGCAAAAATTGTAACTCTTTTTCACCGAAAATTTTTAAGTTTTCACAAAACTTTATTAGAAGTAATTTGAAGCACTTTAAATCAAAAATGCAATAGAATTTACAAATCGCTGGAAATTTGTTTATTAACGCCGTGAGAGAAATTTAAAAATTCAATTGAGTAAATTTGAAAAAACGTAAGAACATTACAAAATACTCTATATGTCATATTAAACAGTGTAATTATCACTATACGTTGGAAAAGGTTGAAGAAAAAAATTGGAGCAATTTTTGTGAAATAGGCGTTTGTGCGATTCAGAAAATGAGCAATTTGGAGCTCATTTTCACAGAAAACTGTTGAGTTTTCGAGAAATTTTTCAAGACATTATTTAAAACCCATGTACTAATAAATAAAATAATGTTAACAATGCAACTAATGTAAATATAAACGACGTGAGAGACAAGTCGAAAAGACTAGATTTTTGTAATTTTTGAGGTAACAAAAGGATCTAGCAAAATGGCGTTTATGTCATCTGATTTAGCACTATCCCTACCAAAAGTTTGAAGAAACATTTGGAGCCGGTTTGGTGTGTATCTTGGTTTTGTTATTTTTTAAAATTCTACATATTGCATGCACTATTCTGCGAAAACTACTAAAATTTTAAAACAAATTTAAATGGCGATAATGAAAGAACTAAATGGGGAGAACAAAGTTTAGTTGAAGGAAAAATTTCTATCTTCAATTTTGTAGTGCTAAAAAGACGCCGAACAAAATTCAAACTTTTTAATTTTCGAAAATTCAGTTAACACAGAAAAATAGGTCTATGCCACCTTTAGTAGTGTATTTTACTTTATTCTTGAAATTCAAAGAACAAATTTGGAGCCGTTTTGAGAAAATTTTGAAAGTGTCCCAGGGAGTTCATGTAAAGTATTCCCAAATTTTAAAGAATGTTTTTCAAAATTTCAAAGCTTCAACTAGAGTCAGATGAAGAGGGGTTTCTTCAATTTGGAAAAGATCCTACGTATGGTTCAGGCGCTAGTAGTGTTCACAGACGGACGTTTTGGCGTCAATTGACTTTTCGTTATCAAGGACCTAGCAGGGGATTCTGGCTACACCGCGTTTATCAGGATTTTTTCTAATTTAGCAACTGGATTTATCCACGTTTTCGTTATCAGGGCCCAGGAAGGTTTTTTTGCCGAAAATCCGCCGTTTCTGCACGCAGCATTACATAACTTTCACTATACTACAAATGTTACTCCATATACACCTATGTATATGAGAAAGTAACAAGTGGTGCAACAGCATGGAAAATACTTTCTCATGATAAGGACCGGGAACGGTGACTCAGTGCATCAACTGATGTCACTGCAGCATCTCTGACCGGGAGATCCTAGGTTCGAGACCTGACGGCGGCAGGATTTTCGACATTAGCTTTTCAGCTAGGTCGAATTCAGTCGCTGTCTGGAGGAGAATTCTAGCAGCCGGCTGGTCTGATCGGGAGATTTCCATGGTTTCTCCGATCAAAACTAGAAGAATGCCGGATCAGTACCCTAACAAACGGGCCACAGACCGCGCGCGATCTTTCCTTACTCTTCCTTGTCCTATCCGCACACCTACACTAACGTGCACTACACTACCACAAATGCCGGAAGACCGGTTGGTGACTGGTGACTTAGAACTTGTCCCGGCTGAGGTGGTGCTCCGCTGGTGGGAGAAACCTGGTTGGGGAAAATCCCATTAGCCGATGGTAGGTCGGCGCCAAATTTGCACATCCAGCAGGGGAAGACCACCGCCACATCCCGGGGAAAAACACGCACTACACTTACGGGAATAATGACCACAGTAATTGACGCGCCAGGAATCACTAACAATCAATCGTAGTGAAGTTTTCTAATTTTCTTGCCATCTCCTCTTGCCAGCTGCCATCTAACGCCGCCCAAAATACACTTTTGTGAGTAGTAGTGTTTTGATATTTTCACAATTTTTCGCTTTTTCTAATGGTAGAATCGAAATATTACTTCAAGAATATTAAACAAGAGTAAAACCTCGCCTTAAATGGCAATTGTGATTGAAAAATATCTAGCCGTTTTTAAGAGAATGGCGTTTAAGCGTAATCGTAAATGCGTAATTTCAAGCTCTTTTTCACAGAAAATATTTTGCAGAGTTTCCGAAAACCTCCATTACAAGTCATGTAAAGCACTTTAACTTTAACTTTAAATGCAATTATTTCTTGCATGTACAAACCGCTGGAAATGTGCATATTAACTCCGTGAGGGATATTTCAAAAAAATTACATTTGTGTATTTTTTTAAAAACAAAAGAATACACCAAATCGAATTGTATGCCATATTAAACCCTGCAATTAATACTATCCATACGAAAAATTTGAAAAAGTTGGAGCCATTGTTGTGAAAATAGCGTTTGTGCGTTTCTGAAAATACGAAAATTTGAACTCATTTTGACAAAAAAAAACACTGTTGAGATTTCGAGAAACCCTTGTTTGACATTATTTAAAACATATATGCTAATAAATACAATAATGTGAACAAATTGCCGCTAATCTAACAATATTAACGACGTGTGGGACATCAAAAAGTTAGATTTTTGTAATTTTTGAAAAAACAAAAGAAAAGAGTAATATGACGTTTATGTCATCTTCTAGAGAGCATTTAGCACTAACCCTACCAACAGTTTATTGAAAAAATTTGGAGCCATTTTTGAGAAAATTTTGTTTTTGTTATTTTTTAAAATTGCAGATTTCACGCAATATTGCCCGAAAACTACTATTTTTTTAAAATGTACTTCACTTTCAAAATTCAAAATTTATTGCTTGTTTATCCTTGAAAATAGATTTTATTACATGGGAGTTTCTTTTTTCTCCCTTTCAAAAATTCAAAATTTAAGTAGTATATGTCTTAGTGTAGGGATCACAGAATTTTGAAAATGTGCACACAATTCACTTTTCCCCAAAGCACGTCATACGCAGTTTTTAACTGTTTTTTTGACGTAAAATAAATAAATAAATAAATAAATATTATTGAAAGAACTGATTTTGAACAACAAATTTTATTTGAAGGAAAAATCTCTGTCTTCAATTTTGTAATCGTAGAAAGATCCGGTAATAGTTCAAACTTTTGAAATTTTCGAAAATTCGGAGTTAACCGTGAAAATCGAACTAATGCCATCTTTAAAAGTGTATTTTGCTTTATTCTTAAAAGAAATTTAAAGAAAAAAATTTGAACCGCTTTTGAGATTTTTTTTTTTTTTTTTTTTTTGCAAATGTCCAGGGGGCTTCGTGGAAAGTACTCCCAAATTTAAAAGAATTTTTTTCAAAACCTCAATGCTTCACTTCAGTCAGTGATTTCAATTCAGTGACGTTCAGCCTTCCAATTGGATGACATCGAAACAGCTGATATCCTTCAAACGCAGCTCTGTGAAAACCGCAGTTTTTTTATAGGCACTAAAAAGGTCTAAAATAAGCAGGCAAATAGGCATTATAGTTGAATAATATTAAAATTTATACGTAATACGTACTGTATAAATGATGACCACAATTCTCTAAAAACAAATCGAATTTCTTCGATTGTCAAAACATATTGCGGAGTTAGATAATATTTCCTAAGAGTTAACTTGTGTGGAATTTTATATTTTGTTGGTAAAACTGGTTAAATGTTGGATTTCCAAGTTTTGAAAATAGAATGTTTGCGGCATGGCATAAATCAGTATTGAAATTCTTTCTTGTCTTCATCTTTTGACTGCACTTGCTGAGGAAGGTTTGAATAGTTTTTCTCATGTTTTTCGAATTTTTTGCATGAGCTGTAGTGTTTTTATGTTGTAAGAAATATTTTTTGCACAGTTTAACACCTTTTTACCACACTGCTAAAAAATACATTTCCAGTCTGCCATGAATCTTCTCCATAAATCCACTCTTTTAGCAATGCATTTCTTGAAACTTTCTCTTTTGGCATTGTAGCAAGCATGCTTAACAGGAACAGCAAAATTACTTATCTGACATGCATCGAACTTCGAAATCAATACAAAATTTTCGAAGAAAACTCCGCCTATCTTGTGTAATTCTACCTTCTAAAAGCGAAAAATGCCGGGAGAGCTATTTTGTAGGCAGTTGTGTCCTTGGCAAGGAAAATATCATTGCGAATATCGGAAAAGCGAGAGCAATTTTCTGTTCTCTGGAGCGCCCTGACTGGTTTCGGCGAAGTAGATAAGGTAACCCGCACGGTGTCAAATTCTCATGTGTCCCTGCTCGACGCGTAAGAAGTAAGAACACAGGGCAGAGAGCTTCTCAATCCGAAACGCCCTGGCAGATTTTACGCAATTGTTACTTGTTTGGTAAAAAAATTACACATCAGTGATTTCTCAAAAAAATTATTATAGAAAACAAAATATAGTGAACAAACAATATTAAAAATGCGGAAAATTCAATACTTATAGGCTCTTAACGCTCGATTAGGTTATTATCTCTAAAACAGTCATTTATAGGCATCATAAAACCCTCGCACAAGTCATTTCTGAGGTTATCATTAATAATGGGGTAAGTTGCCTAAAAATACATTCAAAAAATAAAATAGCCAAAAAGGGCATTGAGAGGACTAGTTGTAAGGAATAAACGCAAACGGACGGACGGACGGACGGACGGACGGACGGACGGACGTTTTGAAAAAAACACTTTTTCGATATCAGGGGACCCCGAAACGTGTATTTCCGTTAAAATCTCGAAATCGATTTTCCGCAGCATTACATAACTTTCTCTATTCTACCTACTCCGTATATACGTATATAATAATAATAATAATAATAATAATAATAATAATAATAATAATAATAATAATAATAATAATGTCTTTATTAATGGCGAGGCTCAGGCCATAGGGCCTGCTCTTCCGCCTAACCACTGAGTCTACATTGATACAGGGTAGTAACATATAAGAGGGGAGGGAAAGCTGTTCATTTACGTCTGGGAGTGCAAAACTAGGGACCATCCCGGCATACGCCTTAAGCGATTGAGTAAAGCCAGAAAACCTCAATCAGGATGGCGGCTTATGACCGAACATTAATATAGAAAATTATGGTATGCATAGTAGTGAAAGTGAAAAGAAGATGCGTTTAGGGGAAAGGGTCGTAAAGACATAAATGGGGAAGACTGTGAAGGAAAGGGAAGGAAGAAAAAGCGAAGAAAAGGAGGAAGAAGAAGTAGGTGGAAAAAAATTTCCAGAAGCGGTTCAGGAATGCTACGTTTGGTATACATTAGCACTTTCCATAAATATACAAACATTTGTATCACCAGAGAAGCACAATAGACTCTAAGTTAATAGTACCAGTAATTTAAAATATAATATTGACAGTATTAAGAAACAATGTAAAAGTACAATAGGATATAAACATCAATTGTAATTATTCTTAAGGCCAATATATTGTAGTTAAGATAACAATGATGACAGTACAAAGATAGCTGTAAGTGTTTTAGCATTTTATTTGGAGCGTGGCTAATCACTTTTAAATATTTTATTTGAACAATTTCATTAGGATACCCAGAAAAATATGTGGTTGTTAATAATTTAGATGGTGTGAGAGGCAATGGACAATGAGAATAGAGTAATGAGGTATGGGGCGGAATTATGAATTTAAAGAGTGAGGAAAGTGCGGCGTTTAGGGGGACGGTGACAGGATGCTTGGAAGTGGGAAAAGTTTGGAGAATGAAGAAGACATTAATGCCATTCTATATGTCGTTATACCTCACCCAAGTATTTAATTCGTTTTTGAATTTACGGAAAGTATTCGAATGTTTTAGACTCGCTGGTGGTTTATTCCAGGCTCGGATAGCTGTAATGGTGAAAGATTTACTGAAAGAAGTCGTGCTGTGACGTGGTACACAGAGCAGAGCTGAATTACGACCTCGGTTTAATTTCAGAGGATTGAAATTACTTATTAGACATGTTACTTAAGAACCGTTTAAAATTTTATAAAGAAGTAGAGAGTGAAGTAACCGTCTTTTGTCTAGAGTAAGCATATGAAGTGAGTAAAAAAAGTGCGATACATGGTCTATTTTCTTAGATAAAAATAAACCGTACACATGCTTTCCGTGCTACTTGAAGTTTACGTTGTAATTTAGATGTCATGTTTGCCAGAAGAATGTTGCAATAGTCAAAATGTGGCATAATAAGTGATTTAATGAGTGTCTCACGTGTACTAATTGGTAAAAGCGTTCGCAGGCGTTTCAGCGAATGCATTGCGGCAAAAACTATACGGCAGGTTGAATCTACTTGCGAGTTCCAGCTGAAGGTGTTGTCAATAAGCACACCTAGGTTCTTGACTCGGAACACCAAAGTAGAACAGTGTCATTTATATAAATTTTAGGCAAAGTAGAAGATGATATTTTATTCACAGTACTTTTCGAACAGATAATCATGAACAGTGATTTATTTGGGTTTAATTGTAGGCCTAATAACGCTGCCCATTTGTTTAAGGTTATCAAATCTTCGTTAATTTTTTGTGCGAGTGAGAAGAGTTCGGACGGGTGGCCACTTAGGTATATCTGAAGATCATCTGCGTACATTTGATGACAGCAATATTTAAGTGCATTTCCCACATCGTTTACATAGATTAAGAAGGCTAGTGGCTCTCATACAGTACCTTGAGTAACTCCGCGGTTAAGTTTCAAGGCCCTTGAGCTGCGACTACCGGACACCACTCTTTGGGTTCTGGAAGTTAAATAGTAAAAAAACCATGTACGCGTGGGCTGTGCAAATCCCATGATTTTTAGTTTTGCGAGTAAGATGTCGTGATCTACTGAATCGAACGCTTTGCTGAAATTCAGAGGAATTAAGATAGTTATATTACTGTGATCTATAGCTGTTGTCGCATATTCAATAACATATTCCTGCCGGAACGGAAACCTGATTGCTGGACGTTTAAAAGTGATTTTTTTGGAGATACAGTTCAGTTTGCTTACGGACGACTTTTTCGAGTGCTTTTCCAAGATAAATGATATTGTCCGCTGATTAGAGAGAAATTTACTATGTCGGTAATGACTGGATAGGTCACATCTAGGCTATTTTTTAGCACTTTGGTATTTATACTATCGGTACCTGAAGCATTAGATTTGAGACTTTGAACTATTTTTATTATATCCTCATGTTCCTCGGATGAAATGAAAAATTCGTCGTTGAATTTTGTTTCTGAGTTTTGGAAAAACGCGAGGGATTGACTCTGTAAGTTACTGTCAAATGAAGGAACGTTACTTATGAAACTATGATTTAGAGATTCTAGGGGGATATTCGTTTCAATTTGGGGAGGAGCTTTGCCCATTCCTAGATTTTTCAAATTTCAATAGATTTCGAGATTTCAACGGAAATACACGTTTTAGGGTCTCCTGATACCGAAAAAAATGTTTTTTGTTACGCCCGTCCGTTCGTCTGCACGTATCTCCGTCCGTCTGTGTACACCATTAGCGCCTAAACCAGTTGTAGGATTTTTTCCAATTTGAAGAAACACCTGTCCATCTGGCTCTAGTTGAAGCTTTGAAATTTTGAAAATAATTGTTGAAAATTTGGGGGTCCAAATGGGAAACCCCTGGGACATTTTCAAAATTTTCTCAAAAACGGCTCCAAAATTTTTCTTTAAATTTATTTTCGAAAATTGCAAACGTTTGAATTTTTTTGGCGTTTTCTTACAATTATACAATTTTAGAGATAGATATTTTTCCTTAGAATAAAATTTGTTTTCCAAACTTAGTTCTTTCAATAAGTTGATAAACAAATTTTTTGAAACTTTCAGTAGTTTTGCGTGAAATATGGGCAATTTTAAAAAACTACAAAAAAAAAGATTTTCTCGAAAACGGTTCTATTTTTTTCTTTAAATTTTAGTAGAGATAGTGCTGAATGTACGCTATGAGATGACATAAACGCTATATTGCTTTGTTCTTTTGTTTTTTTCAAAAATTACTAAAATGTAATTTTTTTACTACCCACTCATTTTGTTAATATTTTCATTAGCGGCGATTTCTTCACATTACATTTAGGACTACATGTGTTTTAAATTATCTTATAAAGTTTCTCGAAAACAAACGTTTTCTGTGAAAACGAGCTGAAAATCCTGTATTTTCAAAAATGCTCAAACGCCATTTTCCCCAAAACGGCTCCAATTTTCTTCTTCTGGATAGTGCTATTTGAACTGTTTAAGATGACATCAATTTAATTTTGCTGTATTCTTTGCTTTTTTTTTAAATACACGAATGTATTTTTTTAAATATCTCTCACGTCGTTAAAATGCATATTTTAAGTAATTTGAATACATTATTACGTTTATGAGTGAATTGGCTTTAAATGACTTCAAATGACGCTTTGCGAAAACTCGAAAAATACCTGAGAAACAGAACTTCTAATTTCGCCTTTACAGTAACGCTTACACGACATTTTCTGAAAAACGACTCCTAATTTAGCAATGAAAATTGACATTTAAGTCGAGGTTTTGCCCTTCTTCAATATTCTAAAAGAAAAATTTCGAAATAACGATTAGAAAACCGAAAAATGATAATACTTCAAAAATGTATTAAGGGCGGCGATAGATAGCAGCTGGCAAGAGGATAGGGCAAGACTGTAACGCTAGCACTAATCAAGGAAATTAGAAAACTCTATTATGAGTAAGTCTGTGCCATTCTGAAGCAACACTAGTTCGTCTCTATGCTCCTCATGATTAAATAATACTTAATAAAGATCACTGCAAGAACGCACGCACAGAAATACTGCCACTGAAAGTACTCGGATGGCGATATTCAGTTGTTTGCCGGTAGACCCGCCCCCTAGAGCCGTCTTGTGGCGTTTCATACAGAAAACATACAGACCGTGGATGAACACATTTCATTAAGAAACTAGAGGTGCTACAGAATGGCACAGACTTTCTCGTAGTAAAGTTTTCTCATATCCTTGGTGTGGTCTCGCATTACGGTCTTGCCTCATCCTCTTGCCAGCTGCCATCTATCACCATCCAAAATATATTTTTATTTTTGACATTTTCTCGAACTTTCGGTTTCTAAATAGTAGAACCGAAATATTATTTTAAGAATATTAAAGAAGGCTAAAACCCTGTCCTAAATAGCAAAATTCATTGGAAAATTGGGAGCTGTTTTTAAGAAAATGGCGTTAAGCGTTACTGTAAATAAGAAATTTGAAGCTTTTTCACAGGAATCTATTGAGTTTTCGAAAAACTTCAATTGAATACCTTTGAAGCACTTTCACTCACAAATCTAGTAATTAATACAAATCCATTGAAATGTTCGTATTAACGGCGTGAGAAATATTTAAAAAAACCTTTTGTGTGATTTTTCAAAAAACAAAAGAATACACCAAAATGAACTTTACGACATATTAAACAGTGCCGTTTCCACACTTCGTTGGAAAAGTTTGAAGAAAAACTTTGGAGCCTTTTTGAGCAAATGTTTGAGCGTTTCTGGAAATGCGAAATTTTGAGCTCAGTTTAACAAAAAACTGTTGAGTTTCCGAGAAACTTTATTTAGCATTATTTAAAGCACATGTACTCATAAATACAACAATGTGAAGAAATCGCCTCTAACGAAAATATTACAGACGTGAGAGACAAGTAAAAAAATATTTTTGTGATTTTTGAAAAAACAAAAGAATAGAACTATATGGCGTTTATGTCATCGTATAGGGTACATTTGACACCCCCTACCAAAAATTTAAAGAAAAAATTTGGAGCCGTTTTTGAAAAAAAATCTTGTTTTTGATATTTTTTAAATTGCAAATATTGCAAGCATTGTTGCATGAAAACTAATTAAGTTTTCAAAAAAACTTTATGATCTTAATGAAAGAACAATTTATGGGCAACAACTTTCATTTGAAGTAAAAATCTGTCTTCAATTTTATATTTGTAGGAAGACGCCGACAAAATTCAAACTTTTGCAATTTTCGAAAATTCAGTTAACCGTGAAAATGGGGCCTTTGCCACCTTTATAAGTGTATTTTACTCTATTCTTAGAAGAAATTTAAAGAAAAAATTTGGAGCCGTTTTTGAGAAAATTTTGACAATGTCCGGGGAGCTTCATGCAAAATACCCCCCCCCCGTTTTAAAGAATGTTTTACAAAATTTCAAAGCTTCAGCTAGAGCCAGATAGATAGGGGATTCTTTAATTTGGAAAAGATCGTACGAATTCTTTAGGCGTTAGTAGTGTTCACAGATGGACGGACAGTCAGACGGACGTTTTGCTTCCAATTGGTTTTTCGGCATCAAGGACCCAAAAAACAGGGATGTTGGCTACAGCACGAGTTTGATGATTTTTTTTCTCTTAATTTAGCAACTGGTTTTATGCACTTTTCGATACCAAAGCCCGGCAATGAATTTTTTTCGCAGAAAATCCGCCATTTTTCGCGCCGCGCTACATTACTTTCTCTATACTAAGTATATTACTTCTTAAATACGTATACGATAAAGTAACTAGAGGTGCTACAGAATGGCACAGACTTTCTCGTAGTAAAGTTTTATAATTTCCTTTTTGTGTAGCGGTACTGTACAGTCTTGCCCCTCCTCCTTGCCTGCTGCCATCTATCCCCGCCCAAATTACATTTTTCTTAAAATTTTCTCAACTTTTCGGTTTCTAAATAGTAGCTCTCAACTGCTAATTTAAGAATATTAAAGAAGATTAAAATCTCTTCATAAATATCAATTTTCATTCAAAAATTTGGAGCCGTTTTTTTAAGAAAATAGCGATTAAGCATTACTGTAAATGAGAAATTTAAGATCTTCCTCACAGGAAACTATTGAGTTTTCAAAAATCCTCATTTGAAGCAATTTGAAACACTTCCACTCACAAATGCAATAATGTATACAAATCTATTAAAATGTCTGTATTAATGACGTAAGAGATATTTTAAAAAAATATTTTTGGGTAATAAAAAAAAAGAGTACACAAAAATGAACTTTATGTCTTATTAAACAGTGTCATTACCACTATCCCTTGCAAAAGTTTGAAGAAAAAAATTGGAGCCATTTTTGAGAAAACGGCGTTTGAGCATTTCTGAAAATGCGGTATTTTGAGTTCATATTTACAAAAAGGTTTTGTTTTTGAGAAAATTTATCTGACATTATTTAAAGCACATGTACTCATATATATAACACTGTGAAGAAATAACCTCTAAAGCAAGTATTACCGACGTGAGAGACAAGTCAAAAAAATTACATTTTTGTAATTTTTGAAAACAAAAGAATAGAGCAATATTGCATTATGTTATAGTATAGGGTTTGTTTGGCACAAACCGTACAAAAATTTCAAGACAAAATTTGGAGTTGTTTTTGGGAAAATCTTGTTTTTGTAATTTTTTTAAAATTGCAAATTTTGCACGCACTATTGCACGAAAACTACTTAACTTTTCAAAAAAATATATACGGGCTTAATGAAAGGACTATTTATGGCCAACAAATTTCATTTGAAGGAAAAATCTCTATCTTTAATTTTATGGTTGTAGGAAGACGCCGCAAAAAATTCAAACTTTTGCAATTTTCGAAAATTCAGAGTTAACGGTGAAAATCGGACATATGCCATGTTTATAAGTGTATTTTACTCTATTCTTGCAAGAAATTTACAGAAAAAACTTGGAGCCGTTTTTAAAAAATGTTCGTAGAGCTTCAGGTAAAGTACCCCCAAATTTTAAAGAATGTTTTTCAAATTCTCAAAGCTTCAACTAGAGCCAGATGGACAGGGAGTTCTTTAAATTGGAAAATCGTACGTGTGGTTTATGCACTAGCAGTGTTCGCGGACGGACGGACGGACGTTTTGGAAAAAAGAATAAGAAACATTTTTTCGGTATCAGGGGACCCCAAAATGTGTATTTCCGTTGAAATCTCGAAATCGATTTCCGCAGCATTACACCATGTATACCAGAAAGTAAAAAGGTTATCTACTCAATTATAGTTGAAGACGCCGAAAAGGTTTGAAGGTTTTCATTTTCGAAAAATAAGTATTTTTTGTTAGAGGATTGTTTTGTAAATTTAGCAACTGGATTTATCCACTTTTTCTTTACCAGGACCCGGCAATTCTCTAATTTTTCTGCCGAAAATTTCCCGCAGCATTACATAAATTTCTCTTAAGGGCGAGTAAGTAAAAATTGAACCATTTGGAAAATGTACTAAGGCATCGTATAAAAGTACTCTAAAAACGAAAGGACCCTTTTCAAATTCGTAGGGCGGCGATTAAAGTCAGGTTGATCAGGGAATATATTTTTTTGGTGAAAATCCTGTGAATGATATCGACGCTAATGTTTACAGGCGGACGGACGCGTGGAAAGAAACAAAAACAGATTACAGATTGGGTATTAAAACCCCCCTAAAAACTTGAATTTTCGTGGATGTATCAACATTGATTTTCTGCAACATCACATAACTCTCTATTATGAATTTGAGAAAGTAATAACTTCTATAATGAAAACTTTTATAGCTTACCACTTATCATGTCCTATGCTAAGTTACCAAGAATAAACGCAAACTCGTTTACGAATGACCCAGTGAGCTCTCTAGAAACGACCACTAATGTAACACAACCAGTTGACACTTCGTTTTGGATGTTAAAGTTGGTGGCGACGCTCCCGCCTTGCGCTCCAGCTATTGACTCCGTAAAACAACTTTGAACCTGCTCAAAGAATTTTATATTAAAAAAACTCTTTTAAAAAATTAATGAGAAAAGGAACAACAGAAATCTAATTCATGAAAATGATTTAACTGGCTTTCGATAAAGGTATTAGGGCGATAGTTTTTGGGCAATTGCTTCTAATCCCAACATGTGGCTTGCATATTGAACAATTTTACACTGTACACTCTAGTTTGGAGAGGATCCAGAAAGTATTTTGGAGGGAGGAGGGCAGCATCAGTTTTGCCCCCATAAAAAAATTGAATTACTAAGTTTTGAATGATATCTTGAAGTAAAAATTGTATGAATATATTCATTTTGACAATAGTTTTGGATTTGATAAGATTTGTACATGTTCATTACTTTGAATAAATGAGGATGAATTAGTTGAATTGAATAAAGTGAGAACGAATACCAAAAATACTTGACGGGCCTTCTGGATCTGTCACTGGCATTGAACTAATACAGGCCAGCTCCGAGGAAGTCTGAGACAAAATGGTTGAATCATCAGCATAACCCAGACAGACAAGCGCAGTTGCACAACTCCAACTAATATTTATTACATGGTTATTTCTATTTATTCTTTGTGCACAAAAATTGTTCAAGAATTTTAAACATTCTTCACTGAAAAAACCTTCACACAAATGCACTAAGTAAAGTCATTGTCATGAAATAATACTGGAAATTTGATCATGCACGTACTAACTTTGGAGTGATGTTCCAGTAGGTTCCCATGTAATTCTTGACTTTTTGTGTCAATTTGTGAAAAGGGACTGGTTAAGGGATGAAACGCAAATTTTCATTCTCACTTTGATTTAGGTAAAATTTGCATTCAAAATCTACTGCATTTTGATCTCTGCCTAATTTCTACTAACTTATTTTTATTCTCTATTTATTTCTCCATTTACAAATATTTATCCACCCCTCTACCATTGACTTTCTCAAGATTATCTCATACAGTTTTCCAACTTTTATAATTGCTGCTGCAGAAATTACAACTCACAACTGAAACGTTTGTATTCAATAAGAGCTTGAATCAAATTTGTTCCAAATCGTGATGGAACATCAGTTCGAAGATACTGTATTCAGAGAAACAGTAGGATATCTATTATAAATATAAACTCTTTCAATTACACAAGTATATTTTATTTACAGTTACTATACATTAAATATAATTGCAACAGAAACATATTGTCATCCACTCGTAATTCCGCTTCCCCTAATCGTGCAATCATAATCCTGACTCTTTCAAGTGCTTCATTTTCTAACGGAGTAAGCAATTCCTCCAACTGAAACAAAATGCAATATGAAGTGATACACAAACAGAAGAAAAACAACAACAAAATAGTACTAATGAGAGCAGGCTAGGATACACTAAAATGTGTTTTTCGAACATTATTTAATTTTAATTACATTTTCATTTGTATTTAAAAAATTTTGATTCATGTCTCCACTATCTGGTTATTATGCAGAACTATCACTTAGCAATGGTCTCCAACAATACAACCACATTGTTAATTCTTAAGTAGCAGAGTGAAAATAAAATTGCAAATTATTTATAATACTCACAAATCATGTCAGTACATCAGTGAAACTCACACAGTCCACTTTTGATGTTTTTGAGATATTTACATTGCTAAGGCAAATTTTTCTATTCCTTTAATTAGAGAAATTGCTGAAGTGCCAGAGTTACAGTGTACTAAATTTTTATCCATTTTTTATTATATATATATTATCCAAGTCACAAAACAGTACAGAAAAAACAATATTTGAACATTTTTTCCTGTATTTTTAAAATCTATATGAGTAGAAAAGTGTGTAAAACTTTTATATCTAACAAAGATTTGAGTTAACAAATTGGTTTGTGTCCACTGCTCCACTTACCTCGTCAATCTGATCAGCTGGTGCTCCTTGCTCTCTAAGATTGGCAGTAAGTGACTCAATTCGTTGCTGTTTCTCTATTAACCTTTTATGCTCATCTCTTTCATGTTGTCGACGTACCATTGAATTGGTTAAAGCTTTGTAACATATTTCAAGACATTTTTTAACAACCTAGGAAAACAAGTATAGGTTGCAATTTAACAATTTGTAAATTGTATACATTAGTAATTATTAATGATTTCCAAAAAGATAATCATTATAATTTCCAAAAGTCCAATTTTGACATACCTGGTCAATGTCAATGTGAAATAAAAAAAACGTTTTGTTCGGTCCAGCAGAACTCATGGACTTCCGAAGTTCTTGTATTTGGATGAAGCATTCCTCCAGCAAACGGTAAGTAATTAATTTGGCTTCCTTGGCAGGAATTAGAGCATATTGCTGTATTTGTTCCTGTTCAATAAAATGCTTGGATTTTATCAACCTAAAAATAAAGCACTTGTAAATCACTTGTAAGTTTGTTAATTATTGTAAAGTCTTTCAAGAAACAAATATAAATTGCTTGTATTTAAAATACAATAACCAGCAATTCTTCAACTCTCTAAATTCAAGGATAACAGTTCAACTGTTAAAAGAAAAATACCAAGTCACAGTAATCAACAATATCTATTGGCAAGTAATGCGTAACTTCAATTTAAAGTGTTATTTCCAAGAATTATAAACACAGAAATATAAAAATGTCAATTTCTTGAAAAACTTTGATACCGACTTTTAAATTTAAGGATGGATTTCATGATTACCAAATATTATATGTTTACAATGCTGACATAACATTAAAAGTTTTCCACCAGGAATCAAAAGCAGGTTCACTTCTATTAATACAAAAGCTTTGAGGTAGTTGAGACTGTATTACATTTTCATCCATCTCCAAATCCATTTCCACATTCATTTCATCATTACACCAAAGTCAAAGAAGAGACAAATTCAGGAAGATTTAGCAGCAGTGCCTCATTCACATTGTGCTATGGAATCAAAAAACAAATCAACATCATTTTGAAATAATAAAGGATGCCTTTTAATTCATTTAATATTGTCACGCAATTGAATATTCTAAAACTTTTCAGTTGTTCACTGCTAATTAGCTTTCCATATATTTTTAAGGGTATTAAAAACATAGTTATTTCTTTTGTCCCTTAATGAAATCTGTTCCTTAAAGATAGATTTTGAAAGGTCATGTACAATTTTTTGAAAATTTGAATACTTTTTGCATAATTTTACTTGAAAGTATGGGTGAGAAAGTACATGCTGGTTTTAGCACCACTAGTTCTATGTGTATCTCTCTTTATTCTGACAAGAACTTAAAAAAAAAAAAAAAAATTGGAGCCATTATTGAGAATTCTGAAAATGCCCCAGCGGCTTCATTTAAAGTACCTCCCAAAATTAAAGAATGTAATTCAAAATCGCAGACCTTTGAGTCCATATCAACTGGGAAGTATTCAGTTCGGAGAAAATCCTATGCACAGTTTATGTGCTAGTGTTGTTCATAGATGACAGATAAACAGACTGACGCTTTGGAAAGAAAAAAAGGAGGGAAGAAAGAGAGGGGAAAAACAAACAAACAAACAAACAAACAAACAACACGCACACACACCCAACACTTTTTCAGTGGTGTGCAACAGTTAAAATCTCAAAATAGATTTTCTGCAGCATAACATAACATTCTCTACACTTTGTATATTATTCCGTATATACATATACAAGAAAGTACACAATGTACTTTGGTCAGCAATAGATGGTAGTTGGGAAGAGAATGAGAAAACTAAAAAGCTATCACAGACCAAAGAAATTAGAAAACTAGCACAAGAAATTCTGTGACATTCTACAGCACCACTAGTTTAGTTTTGCAAGTGTTGTGCAATATTTGTTAATTTGCACATAGTGTAGCAGCCTTAGTGCTATATCATTCAAACTAGTCTCTTTCAAAAATGGATGCCTTAAAAATCTAATTACTGACAGCAATAACCCAGCTCTTAATACAACATTTAGTGCCTGCATGGGTAGGCAAGTGAATGCCCGAGCCGCACTGATCCCATCTCGATCAGGTTTTTCGTCCAATTTCCCTGATCCATTGAGCAAATGCTGAGATGGCCCCTTGTTATGCTTCTGGACATAAATGTAACTTCATTATCTGTGCACGTCTTCTAGAATTCAGTGGGAAATACAATTATTCAAATTATCGTTTCCATGGGAGGTTGTGTTTCTTCTTCTTCTTCTTCTTCTTCTTCTTTCTTTCCTCAAAATTTAAGTAGTATATGACTTAGTGTAGGGATCACAGAATTTTGAAAATGTGCACGCAATTCACTTTTCCCCATAGCACGTCATATGCAGTTTTAACTGTTTTTTGATTTTTTAATTTTCAATACTTCAACAAGTTACAAACATGTAAACATGAGATGTAAGTAACATTTTTTTTAAAATTTCCAATTCTGAAACCAAGATTGCCAATGTTATTACTTGACTATGCTAGAATGCCAAACAAAATAATGAGATACTCTGCCTAACAAATACCAACAGAACATAGGTAAGCACTGGCCACGGGACCACACCCATAGCAACTGCAAGCAGTGGGGTGGGCTTGGAGCATACGAGTTTTAAATATTTTCTTCTTTATTATAGAGTTACTCTAAAAATTGATAAAAAATAATTCTATACATTGTAACAATCTATACATAACAGTAATTTGTTTATATTAAAAATTTAAAAAAAGATAATATTTTAGTATAAGACTGAAAGAAAGAAATTGTTTTGGTGGACAAATTTTTAAAAATAAACATTAGTACTACATTATATTTAGCTAAAACGCCCTATCCCAATGTAACACAGTGTAATGCTGCCTCAAAATCCCTTCCCTCTCTTTAGTGTTGTGTAATTTATGGACGACCCCGTACAGCAAAAATAAATGCCTACATTTCTATGTAATGACTTCTCAATCATGTGAATGGATTCTTTGAAACTCTCTAATGCCAAACCAAATTGGTGGACTTGGTCAGTGATTAACAAGAAGACCTGATTCTCATTATTTGAAGAACATGGGGCAAATTATGCTTAAGCTGTTTTATTTCCAATTATATTTATGATTCTACAGAATGTTTGTGGAGCATCAATGTATTAATGTAGCTAGAATGCAAGAAAAGTACACTTTAACCCTCTATGCAGAATGTTACAACATTTAAGTAACCATATTTCTGGTCAACTCACTTTTGCATATTTTGCACTAATTTGTGATTTTTATTTCTACAATAGACAGGGATCCCCTAAATGAATTATATAAGCAAGTTTTTGCATTCCTGAATGTTAATGTCCATTTGGCCAAATCGCTAAATCACTGTATGCTCCTGGCCCGGGGGCATTCAAATCATTACATGTCAAATCGTTGCAACAAAGATTTTCAACCCTCACCCCCTCTGATTTTAATGAAACTTGGTGCACATCTTCTTTATGATATATAAACTATCCCTGTCAATTTTTAGAATGGTAATGTTGTTGGTTTGTATTTTACATGTCTTGGAAAATCGAAAAATTAGATTTTGGTGCGCAAGCACTAATTTGAATCGCAATATCTTCCGTTCCATCAAATGTAGAGCAAAAATGTTTATCTCATTGGAAAGCTGTGATGTAATTTCATATAAAGACAAATGGATTCAAATTTATAGTATTAACTACTGCAATGATGAATTCTTCTCTAAAAGTTAACAAAAGATGCATTAAAAATTTTTTTTTGAAAAAAAAAAAAATATAGATGAAGTGCCTTATTAGTGAAAATTTGAACATGGGATGGCAACATAGCAAGAAATTATGTTCCAAAATCCTTTCACATGCCCCCACAAAGGTGCTTGCTGCCTACCACGAATGGAAGCTCTGTTCCGGGGCGTCCGAGTTGACTGGCCACCACAGGGAACCAAAGGTGCAAATGTTCATTTTTGATCACTCTGGGAACAAATACATTGGAAGGTATCATTAATGGCATTGGCAACGACTGAAAACTTCCCAGGTTGAGCCTGAGCTCTGTTGTTTTTTGTGTACCGTGCGCTCTCGCAATTATTCGGTGTGTGCGCCTGTGCAACATGGAGTATAGGATTAAATATTTGATGTGTTGTAATCCATTCGATAAAATTGGACACTTTTCTCATTAAAAAAGAAAACCTTTATAGTGTTCTTCCTAGGATGGTCAGTATATATCAGAATTTATATTCTCAACAAAAAGTATGAGATGGATGGTGGGAAGAAATGAAAAGGAAGATCCATTCATATGTTGCATCAAAAGGTTCTCCACATTCACCAGAATATGCAGATAACAAAATATTAAATCAGTTAAAAAGAGTAATTTCGAATCTGTAACAGAAGTGAAAAATTACTATTTTGACCATTATTCCGAATAGCTGGAGTATTAATAAAATAAAAAGTGAATTTCCTGCCTCTGAGAACATAGTACTGTGGCATCGTGGTGGTGAAAAGACAACACAGACATGAGCTCAATTTACAAATCTATTTATTTGCAAGATTTACACTATTTACAGCTCTGAGGTTACATTCGCAGACTACCTCTGTGACTCCCCTGCACACTGCTCCCCATCCTCAGGGTAGTGCATCCTCCACTCAGAAGCTTTACTGCGCCCGTGCCCAGACACCCAGTGCTACGCACTCGCAGTGTCACAAGGAATACACCTCCACCTCCTGGGGCAGCAGTTGTGTCCGCCCGGGAGGCAATCTCAAAACGAACTCTCTTCTCCTCTCCGCTAACTTCTTGGCGGTCACGTGATCCCCACCCCCTAGTCTCTCTGAGAATTGCGGGTGGCGTATGGGACCACATGGCTGCTCACCAGCAGGTCAGTCTCCACTGCCCTGCCCGCCTTGCAACATGGGGTCATGGCTCCCTCTTCCGTTAGCTTTGTTACTCGTTGCTTATGTTAGTTCCTAGTTCCATGAGGCTGTCAGCCTCCGACACCCTCTAACGATGTTCAAAGGTCTGGCCACCATATTTATTTATTTATTTATTTATTTAGTCAAAAACAGTCAAAAAAACTGTATGTGACGTATGGGGGAGAAAATCATCTGCGCACGCTTGCTATGGTGACATTACGGTACGCAAAGCCAAAGACCTCGTTAAAGAACAGGGCATATTGTTCCTTCAAAAACAAGCAAGAATTTATCTGAAAAGACTGTCAAGAAAGTAAAGGAATATTATTGTTCACATGCTGTTAATTGAATAATGTCCAGCAAAAAAGATTAAACAACAATGAGGATTTTGGGAAGTAAAGATCAAGAATAGAAAAGACTCATTCTTGAAAAAATTTAAATAAAATATACACATATTTTAAATTTTCACATCCTAATCTGAAAATTGGCTTTACAAAGTTTGCATCTCTTTAGCTACTAAATGTCACTTATGTGAAGACTAAACTGTATTTTAGCTAGTGCAAGTGGAACACACACACTTTGTTTGTGTCATTCATCAGAACGTAAAGCTTATTCTTGATGCTCTGAAGTTACCAACATTATTACAGCATTCTGACTTAAATGTGTCTCCTTCAAAAACATACTGGTAGGCACAAAATGCAATCCACCCCGAATTTGCTGCTTTCTTGGTGGTTGCTCTGCTGCCCCAGGATCTCAATGATTAAAAATAATTTGGAAGAAACAATGGAAGAAAACTTCATCAAAATAATTTTGTTCAAACAGTGGGTGAGAATTAATACATAAAATTTAGAGACAATCGTGAAGTCCAAAGATGGTTTTATTCATTGTTTAATAGCAAAACTTTGTGAATTTCATTATTATTCATTAATTTCTTCTGAACAAAATAAGTACCTACGAGAACGTAAAGTATCTCTTCAAGCTGGAGAATGCAAAGCTTTGTGCGATTTTTCTGCAAACTTTTCCTTTCTCATTCAAGATGAAGTGCAAGGATTTCATTGGAATAATGCTCAGGTCACACTGCATCCTTTTGTTGACTACTTCCGATTACCTTGTTCAAATGAATTGTTCAGTGACAATTTCATTATTGTTTGACTGCTTGTTAAATTTGCTGCAGCCTTCATAAGCAGTCAAGTTATATATTTTAAGAGGTACTTCAGGAACACAATGTTTGAAAAAATTTGAACCTGTCAGGGTTGGGACCCTTGTTGATTTGATACGGAATGACCCATTCAAGACTTGCATCAGTTCAAGTCTTCATCTACAACCATGCTTAGCTGTTACAGGCCTGTGGTTATGTCGGAGGGTCAGGCTAGTGAAAAGCTGTTGGCCAGTATAAAGCAAAAGATCAGTTGCAGATTCTTGCTACCAGAGCCCCAACAGGGACTTTATGTGCACGGATGTGATGACAATGGGTGACAAAATTATGTTGGGTGTTAAAATGGTTAAAGCATTTATAGGAAACATTATTTACAAGCATGTCTTTGATTAAAATTTAGACCAGTGTGATGAAAGAAAACAACGCAGGCTCTTTGAAATTCAGTATTACTACGGCCAGACTGTTTACATTCTTTGGATGATTTAATTCACACAGACACACATTCTCCTCTGCTTTTCAACATGATTTGTATGAATTCTTACAATATTAGGTACTTTAAATGACAATATTAGAACACTGTAAATCACTCATGAAAACTATTCCTAACCTCCAACTACTTGCACTGAACCATAGACCTAGAATAAAACTACAATGGCAACGAATGAATTTTTGAACAACGTTTGCACTTGCTGCCATATTATGCCACTAAAGTTTCACCCAAAGGCATAGAATAATGCTATATGTGAAAGGTTCCCAAAAAAATCTGTAAACCTATGTTTTCAGTACAGCACTGTTGTGAAAAACTGGAATATTAAATAGAAAATAACATTAAAGATACAAAACAATTAATGTCAAGGTCTTATAAATGCTTTTATTTTGTTCTCGATGACAAAAACAACAATAGTCTCATTACTGTCTGATATTCATGACAATGATAAAAACTATATTTAAAAACTCGGAAGCTTTTACTTCTGAGCAAAAGCAAGGGATCATCTCGGCATTTGCTCTATGGATCAAGATAAATGATCAGAACCTGATTGAGATGGAAGTCAGTCACGTCCTACGTTAATTACTATTTTTTTTTCCAGATCCTCACGTTAAATTTGAAGGTATATACAGCCTTGAAATATACACCACTTGGTTACATTGTCCAGTTTCTTTAGTAGTAATAAAAGTTTCAGTTAAAATTACATTTGAATTATAGGGTGTTTCATTAAATTCACCTTCCTAATGCCACACTTGTGGGCAACAAGAAGCACGACAACAAAAACATGATTTAGCATTATTGGTCTCACCAAATTACAAATCTGTTACGTTTGCTAAAATAGAATTTCATGGTGTTAATGTTTTTTGTGGTGTCTTTCAATGTTTCTGCAAATGTGTTAGATGGGCTGAAAAATTCTGGGGATAGCTCCCAAGTCTAGCCTCATCCTCGTTATCTAGCCTGTTAAATCGATATCTTATGGAGAAAAATGTGAGCAAATAAATTGAACAAATACTGGTGGTCAGTTCTCCCTCTGTTTTTTGAAATCTTGGATTGGAAATTAATGAAAAGGCAGATCAAAAAAGGAATGCATTAGAGTACATGTTAAATTACCAAACATAGGACGAAGGCATTATACACACAAGCTTACTTCTTTTCAGACACCATTTTAATTAGTGGATTAATCATTTTTAACAAAATAACAATCGTCAACCAACAGTGAAAATTAATAACATTTAAAGTAGGGAACACTATACACACTTACAGAAGCGCAGTAGGGGGAGGGGAGGGGAGGGAACAAAGGAGGAGAGTCTCCTGAAGCCCTCCCTCAAATTACGTTAAGCACTCTGGCTCTGGATTTTCATGGCTCTCCTTTAATACACTTTGTCCCCACCACAGTTTAATGCCGAATTACTTCCAAACAAAAGTTTTCTTGCTTTGCTCGCTCCAATCCAAGTCACGGGGAGGCTTGGGCCTACGGCCCTCACGTTCACTATGAAAAGCCTTGACTCTATTAACCACATAATTACCAATTCACTTTTATAAGAAAGCTTCAATAATTCGCACTGTGCAGTTGCAAACATGTTATGAAAAAAGAACACTACAAGCTTTATCACAGAGGCATACCACCACGATCGAAACACTATTTAGTAATAGAGCTCCGGCATGATACTAGGGTGAAATTGTCTGCCCTTATAATTGCCTAACCACCCCTCATCCCCTCCACCATTCCCCTCGCCAGAGTGGCATGAAGTGTTGGTTTAAACGACTTCCTTAGGTTGTACAGTGTACAACCGTGTACATAGCACACAACTGTGTACATGGTACATTCTAAGAAACCATGGTACAACCTAAGAAGATCGTTTCAACCGGCACTTCACGCTACTCTGATGAGGGGTGGTTAATCAAGGGAACCTTTTGGTGGTGAGGGGTAGTGAGCAATATACTTATAGTAATGTGGTGGATATACTATATAGTTATGTGGTGGACAGAATCAAGTTTGTTTATAGGGAACACGAGGGCCAAGGCCCCAGCCTCACCGTGACTTGGATCTGGGCGAGTAAAGCAAGAAAACTTGCTATTGAAAGTAATTTGGCACTAAAACGCGGTAAGGACAAAGTATACTATAGGAGAGCTATGAAAATCGCCTTTCAGTAAAGTTTTACTCAGTTCTATCAGAGAGAGCGTAATTTGAGGTAAGGCTTACGGAGACTCCCCTCCTCTTCTCCCTTCCCCCCGCCACCAAGCTTCTCTAAGGATGTACTGTGTTCCCTACTTTCACCAAAATATATTTTCACCCGGCAGCATTGAAACACAAAATTAAGAAAATAGACCAAAATCAACAAATCATATCAAACTGTAGCAAGAGATTCATACCTAAATACTCTGGCAGCTTTTGATCCAAATCTCTCTTCCACAATATTTTCTACTGCTGCCCAGCTAAGTTGTATAAAAGCTTCTCTTATGTTAACAACATACTGCCCCCCTCCACTGTCAGCAACTTTTGTGATAAAATTACTTGAATCTTCATCTATTATTTTTTAAAAAAAATCACTTATTAAATTGTCATTTTTCACACATCATTTTCAACATTACAATTTGAAGAACATACATACCAAGCACTTTTAAGTATTGATCTAAATGCTGAGCAAGGCGAGGGTTGGTTTTAATCTTATGAACTGCATTTCGTATTTCTACAACTGGAATAGGATTGGATACAGGTTCCCAAGCTTCTGTTCTAATATACATTTGCTGAAGAATAACACGCATTAGCTCCCCAGCGTTATCATCAATGCGGCGCTTAATAGCTGAAATCATTATGTTATCCCTAAAAAACAGAAAAACAAAGTCAGATAAAACACCAGTAATCTAATTAAAAAAAATAAAACAAAAACAATAAAAATACCTAAACTCTTGATGAAATCTGTCAAAATTTACTCTCAATGTGACATCATTCGCTGGCACCTCTGAATGACCCTCCTCCATTCGTGTCAATTCTTTAAGACTGAGTGAGGGAGACATAAACAAGTCTTCTTGTTTAATTATAAGCTGAGGAATTTCCTTGCAACCCGGTAAAGGTTCTGGGCATCTCATTATAAATTGCTTATTCATTAACAGAATTAATTTATCACGTACTATATTTAAAGATACATTCTTCTCCTCTGGAAAAAAATGAAACTTTTTCCTGTAATATTAAATTGGAATACTTCGAGACAAGTGAAAATGTATTTTACATAAGTAAACATTCTGTTTTGATAGAAATCAATTTAAAGGGAAAAAGCATCTACAAAATAAAATCATTGTTCAGTTGAGAACATATATTTTAAAAATAAACCTAACACAAAAGAGTTCACCTTTTTTTATTTCTTTCAGTCTTGTAGTAGCTCTTACAATAATGGATGAAGCTTTTTCAGATCCCGAACGAAGAAGTTCTTCCACGAGTAGCTCAGCTTCATCTCCATATAATGTTTTAACAAGAAGCATGTATCTGAAATTTACAGTACAAGAATAATGCAAATATTTAGCATACGAAACAAATTGAAATAATATTATCTTCAAAGTTTAAATACATTTCAGAAATCTACCTCACGTAACGAGGAAACAATAAAACTTTCTCATATGAAAGAGAATACTCAGGAATTTTGGGATTTTGTAGTGACACTTTGTACGTCACAAGTCCATAACGCACAAGTATTCTCAGGCATTCAATAACCTGCAAAATTAAAAAACAAAAAAAATCACACCAAACTTTTGTATTATCACCATCAGATCCTCTATACTAACTCAAATATGCATTACCTGAGAACGTTGCAACTTAGTAGTTGCAACTATATTGTTTAAAGTCTTGGAACTGACTTTAAATAAATCGTGTGCAACTGTCTTTACGACTGCACCAAAATGTTCTAATATTATTTTCGAGCACAATATTCCACAGTCAACAGACATTATAACATTCAAATTCTAAACAATATTCTCAATCACCTTAAACTGCCTTTATGGCATTACTTGAAAGTCTAATAAAGTTACCAGTGCACGAGTCTCTCCTACACTAGTGTACTCCTACCGTCTCTTCAACATTTAATGCTATTAACACATTTGACACAAACATAACCTAGTGACCACGTGCGCCTTTCATAACCTCTCGCACACTCTCGCTCATGCAAAATCATACGGCGTCGGAGGCACAGAGTACTGCCCATTCTATGATCGGAGGCGAAGGAACCCAAAAACTGCCAAGAACATCAGATTCACACTGAATTCCAGAGAGCGCTGATTCACCCCATAATGAAAAGTGATTATATGAGCTATTGCGGATAGTATCCGACTTCAGCCAATGAACTTCAGGCACCAGTTTATTTCACAAAATTAGCGGGAATTTTAAATGCAACCAGATACCACATTTATCACTTCGTTACAAATCATTAAAACATAATATGAATAATTTCTTTTAAAAATTGCATCTTGTACACCTTTACCATGTTATTTTTGGTTGGTCACCGTTGAAAATCGTCACTTTGTGCCTCTTTCTCAAAATGTTTCTCAACACTTCTCACTCTCCAATTCTTCATGGAACATGACGGCCAGCGTCTAGTCTGACTTTCAGAGAGCTTTCCCATGTCGTAGCGGAGAGCAATCGACTGCAATCTCGATTTTTTGCGCATGCGCAAATGAACAAAAGTTATGCGAAACTTGAACTGTGCATTTGGAGATCGATAGTGCTTTCGATTACTTTAACGTTGGATGGTGCAAAAACTCCCTTTTCAAGCGAAGTGCCCGTGCTGTGGTCACGTGGTTCGTGACACAAACTCTTAGTGCGCAAACGATCAAAAAGTGGTGCGCCGGTGTGTCTCACTCATCTCTTTCCACTATGGGTTCACATCTATATCTTTCTTGTTATACTTCGATTTATTTGTAATTGACACTTGACTTTTAATCAGCTGTTACGGTATCATCCAAATGGGAGCTTGAAACTCACAACCGTGATGTCATTATAGTGACGTTCAAGCTCCCGATTGGATGACACCGTAACAGCTAACTTACGTCAAGTGCCGCTACAGATAAACCGAAGAATAACAGCGCTTTAGTTTCCGCAACCTTTACTTCAAGGGGTTCAAGCTGTAACATACCAGCCTAACAACCCTAAATGTATGGTCGGATGGTCACATCGAAGCACCAAATTTAGTTACTTTATGTTTCCGTCACCGAAAGTGATTTTTACAATGGATGGTTTCTCGAGTACATTGTGAACAAGATAATTTCCGTTAAATGCACATTTTGCGTTTCCATAGATTTTCTAAGGGGAAATCCTAGTATGCAGCTATTTGGTTAGGGCTGAAATATAGTTTGTGATCCGATTCGTACACTCGCGCACTACAGAAAGCAAGACAGAACGGATCTTAAGGGGATTTATGCTAGTTTATGTGAAGAACATAAAGAACATACACGCCAAATTATTTTTAAGGTGAGTATTCGCATAAAATATGTTAGTAATTCTGTGTTGGACAGACTCAATGATGTTTCATGTTAACGCGAGGGCCAAAGGCCCGAGTCTCGTCCTTAACTTGGACCGACGTAGCGCCATGGGTCACAATTCCGCGTGCGTGAACGCATCGGATCACAAACTGCATTTCTACCTTGGTTAGTACACCTGTGATTGGAAATATTAAAAATATATTATTTTTCCTTGTTAAACTTGATACGTTGTTTCTGGAGATTAGGCATAAACATTTTTCTAAATGTCTCATCGCAAGTGCCTCAAGAGGAACTGCCTGACGAGGATACCATGACTTCAGAAAATTATTTCGTACTTACATCAGAAAGTACTATGTGAATTATACAATATTCTTGTAATAAGTTTATAAATACTTCTTAAATCCAAATTCAAATTTCAGATACAAGAGAAAATTGTAATATTTTCCCTCTACTTTTACTGTGTATGTTCTGGTTTGTAATAAGTAGGTTTTGTACTTATTGAATTTTCTCATTTATTTGCAACAACTAATTTTCATTTTACTTCATCTTGCCTTACCGAAAAACGAAGGGGAGTGGTGGTTATAGGAAAAAATTAGATAAATCATAAAGGAATTTATATAGTTCTCTATAACTGATGGTTCCCTGAAACCATCAGTTATAGAAAGAGAAAACAGGCATTGATTCTAACATGTGATTAAATGACAGGCATTTCAATTTACTGGCATATGTGGGTTTATCGATAATGGAATATAAGCACATTAATGACATCATTTTCAGATTATCTGAGTGAAGCAGGAAGAAAAGGACACTGGAAAATTATTCCTTAGCTGTATAAGAAGATATGTGAATTATTCATTATTTTCATAGTAAGCTTCACGCAAAAGTGTTCGGGCAACCCTCCGCCCCTCACAAAGGATATCGCAGACGTATACAGACTCCCCGGGCGTCCTTCGCGATCCAACTATCCATCATTAACTCAATCGGAATTCATTCCGTGCGGTGGATCAGTCGGACCGACACCCTAATAGCAATTAAAAGGGTGAGCGAATGCAGGCGAGGTGGCATGTAACGACCTAGTCTCGCGTAACGGCATCGAGTTCATTGCTTCGAGCTTCGTCGCGAAGGGCTGCTGTCTTCCCGGGCACGCGACGAGAAAACGAGATCCATTCTTGATGTGTATGAGGCCACTTCAAACGTGCTCCGCCCCCCCGCCGGAATTGACGGGTAAAGGTCCGCGGGCGTACAATGCCATCCAAGTGAAGTATTACAATAATCGCCATCATTATTTCTGTGTATTTACCCATCTCAATTACAACAGTTTTGGACTGGAGATTGTTAAGAAAACAGTTATTTCAAATTGTAGTTGAGAACTTCCTATTTGTCAATAAACGTGTTCCCGCCATTTAAAACGGGTTACACTTCATTCATTTGCATCTTTGTATGTATATATATATATATATATATATATATATATATATATATATATATATATATATATATATATATATATATATATATATATATATTCTAACGCCACCACTCGCGTAGCGGTCGTTCGAAAGGATGCTCTTTCGAGCTTTGAATATCTCGGGGGGCAGGATCTTTAGGGTATGAGAAAGACACACCCAGACACAGAATTAGGTAAAACAGTTATGTATTCTTAAATATTGTACTAATTAACCCTTTTTGCACTGTCATCAAAATTAGAGAACAAACACAAAATTACTCAATTGCTGGCTGCGCAGACGCGCATGCAAGCCACTGACGGTCAGACCTCTTAGAGAAATTTAAAAAAATCTACTTATGGATCCACTTTTCGCCTAGCTAGCAATATTTTTCCTTGAAACATCCGTGCACGGAGTTCTTGCTTGGTTAACACTAGTGAATGAAATTTAATGACCTTTTTCACACTTCCTGAATCAATTTGCCATCAGACATTATTACAAGTTTTACCGCTATTCGCATACGAGATTTCCTCGTCAATTACATACAAATGAAGACCACAAATTAATTATCTTGGATACAGCTTTGGACTGAAATGTACGGCGTACGAGGTTATGAAATACTTCACCGTTACTCAATTTCAAGGCGAACATGCAAATTCTAGTATTTCTGTTTCTCGTGCCAACACTACCTTTCTTGTTCCTGTCTCCCACCTCAGTTTTATGCTAATTTTGAAACTCAGCCGTGCCGCCACTCGCGTTCCTGCAACGCGGCCCGCTTCGATGCCGCTCCGAAGGCCACTCGGTCTCCTTCGCGCCTGCCACCAGATCCTGGAACCAATTTTCTCGCACCTGCCACCAGATCCACGGTCCAGCCTTCTTCGCCCCTGCCACCAGATCCACGGTCCAATCTTCTCGCACTTGCCACCAGATCCACGGTCCAGCCTTCTCGCACCTGCCACCAGATCCACAGTCCAGCCTTCTTCGCCCGCCTTCTTGCGACACAAGTACGCGTATTGCTCAGTCTCTCCGCGTGTGCTAGTTAGCGTATCGCCCCACTAATGCTTTACAAAGTTCTCACAGTTCCGCAACCACAGCCACTATTCTGATCCGTTCTAACTTTCACAGTTCTTACTGCAATCTCCTTACACCACGTAGCCTCGCTACTTTAGCATTTCCCACTTCCTAGCACTTCAAAAAACTACCGCTTCTCCCTCAACTATTCCACTACCGACTCGACTGCTACCTCGGCATCTCACACAAGAAGGCTCGACCTCTCACCTCGGCGTCTCACTCAAGAAGGGTCGACCTCTCGCCTCGGCGTCTCACTCAAGAAGGGCCGCTTCATCGTTGTTCCACCGTTTAAATGTTGCAGTGACGTCACGGTACAACCCTACCGCGCTGCGCATAGCCTGAAAGTGCACCGCCGCCGCGCTTCAGGCCGCAACTAACAGGTAGCGCCTTTTTCGATCAGTCACCGTCGTTCTATTACATCCCCGCTCTCCACGTCTCCGCCGACGCTGCGTATATATATATATATATATATATATATATATATATATATATATATTGTGACGTTTGGGGCATTGCCACAAACCCCACAACGCCCACGCAGCGTCGGCGGAGACGTGGAGATATGTATACACACTACAGCAACACCTTGCGGTGTTGGTCCGCGAACGCGAGCATTTGAGTCTGACGGGCCTCTGACGTCATTCCTTGACGCGGAACCACACATCAGCTTAACACCGAACGGAATAATACTAAAATTAGAACAAACAGATAAAAACACGAGATCACCACTGGCCACCATCCGAAAAGGGAGGGAAACGGTAGGCGAAATCTCGTTTTTACTGGAAAACGAGAGTCTTGCGAGAGCCGTCGACGAGAACAGTAGTGTAAATGTCTTATCGTTATAGATCACGCGAGTCGCTGGGTGCCAGTAATCTCAAACCAGCCGTTTCGTCACGTAGTGTGAAAGAGCATTTTCTTGTTACGAATTCTGGAGTGAAGGCGAGGTAAAGAAGCATTCATATGAGGAACCAAGAAAGTGCACAAGCTGCGCTGCGTTTAACGTGCAGTTGGAAGAGAACTGCACTACGAGCGGATAGAAGCAGCATTCGTGTGCGCAGCGCGTTCTCTAAGGAAGCACAATGTGTGCCATTGCTGACAGACCCACAACCCGGTCTTGGCGACCATTTTAAACATTTTATGAGTGGCAAACCACGCTCTGCTCAATAATGAAGTACCATAGCTACGTCATCGTATTCGTTGCCGGCAACGACCCACTTCATAAATGCGTAATTCCCGTTCAGCGCGTTCGACAAAAATAATAGCTTAGAGGAAACGTGGAGCGAGCACCACCATCCGAGGAGTGGCAGACCCGAACGTTGGAAGACAGCTGACCTATAGCGAGCTTGTCGCGGGGCCCGCCTTATCACAGAGGCCGCGGGCATACCCGCAAATCCCCGTTAGACGGCGCGGCGTGTCGGAGCGGAACCTTCGCCGGGCCCCCTTCCCGAGGAGGCGAGGTCATCGGGGAAAGGGCGCCGCCTGCTTGGCAACCCCGCCGCATCGATGCCCGGCGATCCGCGTCCGTTCGCACAACCGTCCAGTATGAAATGTTAGAACCTGTACCACCATAACGCCAAAAGGAATAAATCACGGAAACCAAGTTATTAATTTCTTTGCAACTAAAGTGACGACAGAATTTGCAAAATAGGGAACTTGATAAAACATGTGAATGTGAATCCGGTAAAGCAATGCCTCCTTCAATAGAAAGCTCTGAACAGCGATATTTCGCCACCTGTTGCGAAACCGGTTTAGATATTTAGATATTTATTTAGTCAATTACTAAAAAACTCTATGTGACGTATGGGGGAGAAAATCATCTACGCACGCTTTCTTGAGTTTCAGAATCCCTTCCCAATAATTTAACTATTAATAGTTGAAAGATAAAAATATAATAATAATAATAATAATAATAATAATAATAATAATAATAATAATAATAATAATAATAATAATAATAATAAATTAAAAAAGCGAGAGATTAACATTTCAAAAACTAGATATTTTCGTTTCCGAGTTATAGAAAACTTATTTGCAACGGTAAGCGAACTGCAGATTTGATTTTTCTGTATTGCTAACTAAATAGAAACTCACCCTAAGCTCTACTACCCATACAAGCAAAAGGAAAGTTCAACAAAACGTGCGCATAGTGAAGCTACGTTTACGTCCAGAACCAAATCAAGGAGCCATCTCAGCATTTGGTCAATGGATCAGGGCAACTGGACAAAAACCCGATCGAGATGGGGGGGTCATTGACCCGAAAGCTGAAGTACATTACTTGTTACAGGCATATTAAGTCTTTTCTAAAAATTTTACAATACAAATGTAAACTAATTAATTATACTGTATCATTATTTTAAGTAAACATTATTTTTCTTTTAGACGATTCGTATAGTCTCTAATTGTATAGAAACAGTTATGCAGCAGAAAAGATTTTACTTTTAACTGTACCAATGTCTGTACCAATTTTAATTGTTTAATTTCATCTGGTAATGCGTTGTAAAGTAACGTACATGTATTATATGTGGATTTCTAGTAGTGAGCTGTTGATACTGACACTTGATGAACATGATTTCTACGTCGTGTGTTGTAACTATAAATGTCAGTATTACATGAAAATATGTTCCCATCGTGAAGTAAGTCATTTTTGACAAATACACAGATTCGTAAATAAATAGGCAAGGTAATGGTAAGATTCCAAGCTCAATGAAAAGAGGCTTGCAGGGATCACGTGGATGGCATTTTTTCATTATTCGGATAATTTTCTTTTGCAATCTAAATATCTGGGCACTGAAGAATGAGCTTCCCCAGAATATTATGCCATATCTCAGGCGGGAATGTACATTTGCAAAATACACGCAACGAGCTGCGTGAAGGCTGATAGAATTTGAAAGAATTCTGAATGCGTAACATAATGAGCTTAATTTAGAGTTTAACTCTGTTAAAAGTACTACATTCCATTTGAGGTTTGACTGAATTGAGGGACCTAAAATGTTGTTACCTTAACATCAACTAATTGCATATTGTTCATTTTCAATGGAGCATACGATTGCCGATTTGAAACGCAAAATTGCATTGAGACAGTTTTTCCTTCGTTAACTATTAATTTGTTATTACAAAACCAATTTGAAACGGTTGGCGGCAGTACGTGATGTGCATGCTTTTCTGTGGTCTGTCCGCTTAGTGAAATTATGAGGTCTTACGAAGTGTGATTTCGGTATTCTTGGCGATACACGTTGACTTTGATAGTTAATGAGAATGCAAAAAAATTAATGTAATTTTGTGGAAGGTAAGAAATGAAAGTAAAGGTAAGCTTGATTAAGACGAAAACGATCATTTTATTGACTTAATCTTGAATATGTTTATTAAGCATTTGTTATTTTATTTTACTGATGTTTCGAAGATGCTGTGTACGGGAGTGCAAGTCAAATTACGACAGTTTGCTGAAGGCCGGGGAAGCAGCTGTAACCACATTCCAATTTCCCAAATGTGAGGAATCAAGAAAAAAGTGAGCTTCTGCGATTCCTAAGGCGAGCTGGGAGCCATCAAATAGGTCGTTCGTTTGGGTGCTGTGTACCTCGACCCATCGTGCTCCTGACGGCATCGGGTTGGTTCCAGGGAGCAATCATGTAGTGTGGAAATACTACTTTTCTTGGTTATGTGTTGTGCGGGCCACATGCCCATCGTTGTGCATCGGGTGGAGCTACACATCGCATCCACTCTGCACGTATCATGTTCTTTGGTGTTGTGCTGCAGCCGTGGTGTGTTTCGTTCAATGTACAGGTTATTGCACCGACATCCAACTAGAAGCTTTATTTAATGTTTTCAGGGTTTGTGTCAGTTGTGCACATCGTGTTTATTTTGATATATTTGTGTGACAATGTAAACTTAAATGTTTGAACGACAACGTGTTTGAGCACTTTATAAACTACCATACACTTTCCCATTAATAAGATCTCCTTAGAATTTGAAAACTGAGTATCGCAGGAATGTACAGGGTTGTCTATGTATTATTATAGTCCACTATTTTCCGACACCGTGACAACACTTATTAAAAACCACCAGTGCTCGATGACAACCTAGTGACATGGCAAGTACTTACCGCCGGTAAAGAAGTGCTTCTCCCATTGCCTTGCGGGTAGGGATTAGCCCAAAGGTTAAGGAAAGGAAACCCTGACAGAAAACCATGGGTGGAGAGGGCTCTGAAAGGTGAAACCAACTTCTCTAGGGGAGTAAACCCAACACAAATCTCGGTCCTCTAGATTGGCTGTTGGAGTAATTTGAAAGTAGACACCTGGAATGTAAGAGGTATTGGAAATAAGGAATTGGTAATATCTGTAACTGGAAGAGAAACATAAACATAGCAGAAAAAAATGAAACCAAGAAAGAGCAAAGAGGTTCTAAATATATTGGGAATTATGCCACGTTTTATAGTGGGGTGGAGAAAACTGCGAGAGCAGCGAAAGGTATTGCTATTGTAACGTATTGTAAGGCTACAGCTAGAAATCGCCACAATGGGGCGGCGGCAGAGGATTAGACGCCAGGGGCCAGGCAGGATGTGACACGCCGAGGTATTCTGAGAAATCCTAAGAGCTAGGGAAAGGGATGCCCAAAATGCGGACAGCGCATTTTTGCCGCGTGCCGCGTGACAAATTCTTGGAATCCATGGAAATGGATGTCCAAAAATGCCTGGCAAAGCGGTCAGCGCGGGCCGTGTGCAAAACCCAGTGACGTTTCAGGTCACGTGGGTGGTAGCTATATAAGAGCGAACGCAGAGCGCGGGGGTGGGGTTTGTTGAGCTGAGTGGGAACCCTCGTGCGAACGCACAAACTTGCGCCCAGGGCGGTGCGGAGCCGAGCTAGGCTCGTGCGGCAAACCATGTGTTGGGACGCCGTTGTGGACTATATCCACTGGTGACAGAGGTCGCCGGAGCTGTCTGCTGTGAGCGGGAGGCTCGCTGAGGAGTGGCGCGGGTCACGAGTCAGTTATTCATTTTTAAGGATCGCTTCCTGCGATCAGGGAAGTAAAGATCTACCAGAGCTGAGTAACTTAAATTATTACTGTACATATTGTGAATAAACCTGTACATATTTATCATTGAAGCTCGTGTCTGTGATTATTGTGTATTCCCACGACGTCACAGACGGGTAGACATAATTGGTGGCAGCGGTTATACGAATTCCACGGGGAATATCATTCACCAAATAGTATAATTGGTGGCAGCGGTTATAAAGAAGCCCACGGGGGAGTACGTGCACCCACCAAATAGTATAATTGGTGGCAGCGGTTATAAAGAAGCCCACGGGGGAGTACGTGCACCCACCAAATAGTATAATTGGTGGCAGCGGTTAAACGAATTCCACGGGGAAAATCATTCACCAAATAGTATAATTGGTGGATGCGGTTATAAGAATTCCACGGGGAAGTGTTGCTCAATTCTGATAATAGCAGCAGTTAAAATACGTGGTCGCAATATTACGAACAGTGGGTGGGCCAGTGCGTGGGTGTGTCGACGGGCAGACATAATTACGACGCACGGGAGCAGAGAGGGTCCGCTCCTAGCCAGACGCCCACGTCTTCACGGCAACGCCGGAAGGAAGGAAGGAAGGAAGGACGGAGAAGGAAGGACGTCTCAAGGCCAACCGGCTTTGACAAAATCAAGAATTCAGCAAGGATCTGGTGTAAGTATAGCTATCTGCATTGTAAGGTTCAGTTCAGGTTTCAGTTATGGCTTACTTACCGAGATTCGGGAAAGATTGTGTAGTGCACGTGGCACAGGAATTAGGACTCCAAATTACAGGTGGGGAAACTTTGGTAGTACTAAAAAAATTGATAGAGGAGCATTCCGATTACGAGGAGGAATTTGTGAAAGGGATAGCTCAGGCATATAAGGAAGAACGCGAATCAGAGAAGGAACGTGCATTTCAGTTAGAAAAACTGAGAATAGAACAGGGCCAACTGGCGGGTAGAGCTAGTCCGCAGTCCGAAGTAAATAGCAAAATGCACATTCGATTAAATCAAGTTATGAGCCGATTCAAAGGGGAGGACGACGACATAACGGCATTTTAAGTGTTTTTGAGAGTCAGGCGGAACAATTAGAAATTCCAGAAGAAGAGTGGGTGGCAAATCTTATGGGACTGCTCCCACACCAAATCAATGCATCGCTAACTTTAGAAGGGCAAGGTAGAAGAACAGAATATGCCGATTTAAAGAATAGGTTATTAGAAATGTATCGATTCAATGCCGAGAAGTTTCGACAATTGTTCGCGAAACATGTACAAGCCGCGAATACTACCTGGAACGTATACGCGAGAGAGCTGAAACATTATTGCAAAGAATGGGTAGCACGACTAGATATTCATACGTTCGAGGACTTAATGAATCTAATTGTAACCGATCAATTGAAGCGTCGTATGCCTATTGATATTAAAGAGCACTTTATTGATGAGTGGGGGGAATTTAAGATACCGTTAGAACTAGCTCGTAAACTAGACAACAATGAAAACAATAGGGCAGGCTGGAAACGGTCTTCGTTCAAGCCTTATAGGAAATCGGAAGCCGTAGGGGAACGTGTTGTAAGCACGAGCAAGACGATGCCGATAGTACCGGAAATTCAGGGGAAATCAAGCGGTAAGAAAACCGATGTTAGGGCAGCGGTACGAGAAGCCAGACAAGCGGATATGCTACGGGTGTGGTGCCACAGACCACATGGTCCGTGAATGCCCGCAGCGCCGCGTGGTCGAAAAAATGAATCATGTGGCAGACAAAACAGCTCCGGAATTGTTTTCACCTTACGTGTTCTTTGGAAAAATTAATAAATTTCCCGGGCGATTTTTACGCGATTCTGCTGCCAGTTTCGATCTGGTCCATGAGAAATTTATTAGCGACGAGAATTTAACGGGAGAAAGCGTGTGGATTTTGCAACCGCTTGATGCCTCACCACGAAATCTCCCGGTAGCAGAAGTCACTATTGAAGGGCCATTCGGGAAAGTAGTAACTAAAGCCGCAGTTGTGCCTCGGGAATGCGACAGCGGATATTACTTATTAAGTAATAGAACAGCTGCTCTGTTGGAAGAAGTAAAGGCAGGATTTATTGAGCCACAATTAGTTGCAGCCGTAACGACGCGGGCAAAAGCCGCTGAAACGTCGCGGGTGACTCAAGAGTCGGGGCCGGCTGACCGACAGGCAGGCGAGTTTGACGCGGACGAGCAGGTAGAAAACCTTGAACAATTGAGGCAGGAGGGAGCCGTTAGTGAAAGGGACGCCAGTGCAAGTGTACTAACGCCCGAAGTGAATGAACTCATAAATGTTACCCAGACTGAGTTCGCAGCTTCACAACAAAGTGACCCGGAAATCAAAACATTATCCGACGCGAATAAGCACAAC